>CM046441.1:13790883-13936280 GCA_025506515.1 Flaveria trinervia | reverse complement strand
CAAAGCTGAATTTGAGTCTGTGCTTAATGATAAAATGATGATATTTACAAACTTAAATGCCAAATAACTGATGATAAGGCTATGGAAGAGATCCTTCTAGAGAAGTATAAAGATCTCAAAAACCCTTGCAGCCACCCAGGTAGAGTGTGAAAGATGGGTACAATCATGCAAAGGTTTTGAAATGCTTCTTAGTAAGCAATCTGCTTCCAATGTGAAGTTTGGCATTGGTTACAATCACACTGCTCCCCCTACAGATTTTACTCCCAGAGCAGAGGTAGAATTTGATGGTGAGAGTAATAACCAATCCATATCATCATGTGATCTACTTTCTGATACAGCACAATCAGAAGTAGAAGTCAGCACCAAGCCCTCTCAGAACCTATCAGCTGATGTTGATGGTTCCACTCTGCTGACACTCACATGATCAATGAGTTGATCACTCAGGAGTTAATTCTGAAAGTCCTGAAAGGACTAGAGAGCAGGATTTAACACCTGAAGTTCAAACTCCAACTACTGCCAGTACTGAAAAGAAGAAAACTGTCAGTAGAAGAGTTTGAAGACTACTAAAGAGGAAGTCAAGAAAGCAAACAATGCTTCCAAAGTACTGAAGAGCAAATCTTCAGTTGCTTCACCCTCTTTAGTTGATGATCAACCTAAGATGAAGAAGAAACCATGTGAATATGTGGTTTGTTCAATCATCTTACAGATGATTGCTGGTACAAAAGAGGTTCCAAACTCAAACATAAAGAAGAAATTAAAGAGAAAATGGTAAAAATGAAAACTGAGTTTGAGACCACATTTGTCTGAGCAACATCAAATCCTGTAACCCTTAAGTCCTCAAAGAAATCCAAAAAGGAAGGGGTT
Organism: Flaveria trinervia; assembly: GCA_025506515.1. NCBI lineage: Eukaryota > Viridiplantae > Streptophyta > Magnoliopsida > Asterales > Asteraceae > Flaveria > Flaveria trinervia. Next base: position 13,935,416 of record CM046441.1, on the reverse strand, counting down.
AAACAGGTAACAGCTGAGATTGCTCAGAAGAAGAAGGTGCAACATAGGAATTTATCAAACTCCACTGGTAATGTGTCTGATGAGCTGAAAGCTTTATCACAAAATCAGACACAGCTGGTTATGATGGTTCAACATCTATTGGAAGAGTTAACCAATTAGATGCTCCTATGTTGAAACCACAGAAAAGGAGGTCCAAGCCAAAGGATTCCTCTTCTTCACCATCTTCTTCCTCTCAGGCTGTTGTTTCTAATAAACCTGTTAGTTTACCATCTGTTGATGAGACCAGGCCCAAAACCAAAAAGGTTTGGGTCTCCAAAACTAACTGATTGTTTATTATTGCAGGGTTCTCCAACATGCCAAAGTAGCATCTGGTATGTAGACAGTGGGGGATCTATGCACATGACTGGAACAGCTCTCTTCTTCATGACTACTCAAAGGAAAGAAGGGCTTTGTTTCTTTTGGCAATGATGCTAGGGGTTACATCATTGGAAATGGCTTTGTCTCCAATGGAGAAATCAAGTTTGATGATGTTAATCATGTGGAAAATCTCAAGTACAATCTCTTGAGTGTCAGTCAAATGTGTGATACAGGCCATGTTGCTCTTTTCACCAGTCAGAACTGTAGGATTCTGTCATCCAAAGTTCTGCATTTGATTGATAAGGTGTTGGATGATCACACTCTCCTGAGAGCCAACAGGACTGGAAGAGTGTATGCCTTAGATCTTTCCAAGAAAATAGATCTCAGAGGCAATCCTTGCCTATATTCCAAAGCCTCTTCTCAAGAATCTAAACTGTGGCATAGAAGGCTGGGTCATGTTAATTTCAAAAACATGAATCAGCTTATCCACAATAGTTTAGTTAGAGGCTTACCAATAAAGGAGTTCCACTGTGATGAAACCTGCACTGCTTGTTTAAAAGGAAAACAGCACAAAGTCTCATTCCCTCCTATTGAAGAGCCTAAGTCCACTGCCTGCTTACAATTACTGCATATGGATCTATTTGGTCCTGTGAGAGTAATGAGCATGGCAAAGAAGAAATACTATCTGGTAATTGTGGATGATTACTCCAGATTTGTATAGACTTTCTTTCTACATTCAAAGGATGAGGTTGCTCAGAAGATTATTCACTTTGTGTTGTATATTGAGAAGCAGTATTCCCTTCCAGTCAAGTGTATTAGGAGTGACAATGGAACTGAATTCAGAACCATACACTTGATGACTTCTATCTTTCAAAGGGAATCAAAAGGCAGTTTAGCATACCAAGGACTCCAGAACAAAATGGAGTTGTGGAGAGAAAGAACAGGACCCTAATTGAAGCTGCAAGGTCCATGCTGGCTGACTCTGTTTTTCCACTGAACTTTTGGGTTGAAGCTGTTAACACAGCTTGCTATGTGCAGAATAGGGTCTTAGTAAATCAGAGGTTGATGAAGACTCCATATGAAGTTCTCCATCACTTGGCTCCTCTAATTTCATTTTTCAAAGCATTTGGGTGTCCTTGTTTTATTCTCAACACAAAGGATCAACTCCAAAAATTTGATCCTAAGGTGGATGCAGGGTATTTTGTTGGTTATTCATCTACTTCCAAGGCATACAGAGTCTTCAACTGCAGAACAAAGTTAGTTGAAGAGACTTTGCATGTGAAGTTTAATGAATCTCCTTTGGACAAGATTCCACAAAACCCTGTGGAGTTGTTTGAGTTGGACATACTGCAATATGTTCCTTATCAACCTCCAGCTGTTGCAGATGATGTGGATAAATCATCTTCTGCAGCATGCCTTCCACCTGGTGGTATTGATGATGATGATGATAATATCAATACTCACCTATTCAAGTTTAGCGACCAACTGCCTGTGTCTGCTAAATTTGATGTTCTTGTAGCTTCAGCAGTTCCATCCACAACAAATGCTGATGAGATCTCTGGTTCCTCTACATCTTTTGAGTTACCATCTAATTCTTGGTTTCAAGAGTCTGCATCAACATCTGCTGCTGCTGAAGGTCCTACAAACACTTGCACAGATCTCATTGTTTATCAAGAACTGAAGAATCACCCTATGTCTCAGATTATTGGTGATATCAATGCTGGTGTTTCAACAAAGTCATTGTCTAACTTCTGCTTCTATGCTCTCTTCATCAGTCAGCTAGAGCCAAAGAACTACCATGTTGCTTTGAGTACAATGGATGGGTTGAAGCTATGCAGCTTGAGCTACTTCAGTTCAAGAAACAGCAAGTGTGGGAACTGGTTCCTCTTCCCCCAGGTAAGTGTGCAATAGGCACTAAATGGGTGTTTAGGAATAAAACTGATGAAATGGGCTTATTGTTAAGAACAAGGCTAGACTGGTTGTACAGGGTTTTCACAAGAAGAAGGTATTGACTATGATGAAACCTTTGCCCCTGTAGCCAGACTAGAGGCAATCAGATTGTTTTTAGCCTATGCTGCATTCCACAATCTTAAAGTTTTTCAAATGGATGTCAAAAGTGCTTTTTATATGGTAAAATAAAGGAAGAAGTTTATGTGTGTCAACCACCAGGTTTTGAGGATAATAAACATCCTGAATGGGTGTATAAACTTGATAAGGCTCTTTATGGGTTGAAACAAGCTCCTAGAGCCTGGTATGAGACACTCTCTACTTTTCTTCTTAAGAATAATTTCACTAGAGGCTCCATTGATAAAACTCTGTTTATTAAGAAGGTGGATCAGCATAAGCTACTTGTTCAGATTTATGTTGATGATATCATTTTTGCATCCTCTGATCCCCAGTTGTGTGATGATTTTACAACATTAATGAAAAGAGGTTTGAATGAGTGCAATGGGAGAATTACAGTTCTTTCTAGGCTTGCAAATTAAACAAAAGCTGATGGAACTTTATTCATCAGTCAAAATATACAAAAGATCTTTTGAATAAGTTTGATTTACAAAACTGTAAGCCCTGTTCTACTCCCATGTGCAACACCACACAACTGGATGCTGATCAGAAAGGTAAAGCTGTTGATGAAACACGTTACAGTGTATGATTGGGTCCTTGATGTATTTAACAGCTTCTAGACCAGATATTATGTTTGCTACATGTGTTTGTGCTAGATTTCAGGCTGCTCCTAAAAGTCTCATTTGATTGCAGTCAAGAGAATCTTTAGATATTTGCAAGGTACACAATCTCTGGGTTTATGGTATTCCACTGGACACTCTTGCAAATTAGTTGCTTTTTCAGATAGTGACTATGCAGGGTGCAAGTTAACTAGAAAGTCAACTTCTGGTGGTTGTCAATTCCTAGGCAACTGTTTGATTTCTTGGCAGAGTAAGAAACAAACATCTGTTGCTACATCAACTGCTGAGGCCGAGTACATTGCTGCTGCAAGTTGCACTTCTCAGGTACTCTGGCTTCAGAACCAACTTCTGGATTATGGCATTACAGAGACTAAGACTCCATTATTAATGGATAGTGCTTCAGCTCTGTGTATTGTCAAAAATCCAGTCCAGCACTCTAGGACCAAACATATAGAGATCAGACATCTTTTATTCGGGATTGCTTTGAAAAAGTCTGATTGATCCTAAGTTTGTGCCTAGTGCTGATGAGCTTGCAGATATTTTTACTAAGCCTTTGGATAGTTCTACTCTCCAAAACCTTGTGTTAAGGCTTGGTATGCTGTAGCTAGAATAAGTGACAACTACTGATGATTTCAGTAATAATTACTGGTGATCATTGGTACCCATGTCACATAAGTACTGATGAGTCCTTTCACCTTTAGTAGTTTTTATAACTACTGACGACTAAATGCCTCACAAGTACTGAAGTACTTTATCTGTTCCAAACTACTGATGTAGTTACAACTACTGATGTGTTACAACTACTGAAATCAGTACAAACAGATAAGTATTGACGTCCTATGAAACACCTGAAAAGCAGATGCAAGTCTGATGAGTAAGTGTTGAGGACAGTATGAAACAGCTGAAAGGCTATGAATTAACGAAAACTACTGAAGAGAACTTTCTCTTCAGTTTTTTCTACAACTGCTGTTTCATTCTAAACAACTGAAGCAAAACCATGTCTTCAGTAGTTTTATAACTACTGAAGACTAATACCAAGTCTTCAGCTGTTTACAACTGCTGACAAACCAATGTCTTCAGTAGTTTCACAACTACTGATGACTGACACCAAGTCCTCAGTTGTTTCATCATCTGAAGTCAAAACCATGGTCTTCAGTAGTTTTCTAACTACTGATGCCTAAACCACGACTTCAGCTGTTCAACGTCTGATAGGGTAATACCATGTCAACAGTCGGTTTTAAACTACTGATGACTTACACACTCCCTTCAGTCATTTTCACCCCTACCCTATAAATACCTGTCCCTTCTCGAATGTTTCATTAGCCTTTATTTCTGACTTCTCTCTCTCAAACATGGCGACCATGAGTCTGAAACCACGACACAACTGCGTTTCTTACCTTACAAAGTCGGCTTTATGGAACAATATGATAATGCCATTGACTTAATGGTGGATTCTCCATCGCACAGCCTTTCTCTTGAATCCAACCATTTACCCTGAACACCTCAGTCACTTCTGGTCAAATGCTTCTGTTCATACTGATGAGTCTACCGGTCAGATCTCTGTTCGGTCCCTTATCAACCAGAAACCATGGTCGTTACAACCGACATCATTCGTCGGGCATTACATCTACACAATTCCACCGCTGTGACTGCATACCCAAAGGCATAACCGATATGTCCTTTCTCAATCATGGGTATGAAGGTGATCTTCGAGCTACAACGTTCTAAGAAACATTTCCATGACGCTGAGAAACTCATTTTTCACATGGTAAATGTCTGCTTAGCCTCCAAACATTCTTCTTGGGATCAAATGTCATCCCAATGGCAACAGGTATTGTATTCTATTCTAGAACACCAACCGTTAAATTTTTCTGAAATTGTGTTCCTAGAAATAAAGACTTGGCTCAAAAACCTGTGGCAAACCGATGGTCATTATATCCCAGGTTTCTGATGGCCATTATTTGGATGAACTAAATCTATGGCCTTGTTGGCCTTGGAGTCCCTGCACCAGCTGTTTTGGCTGAGGTATACTCCAGGCACAACTCCGACCCTACACTCAAGAAGCTGCCCGAATGTTAAAGCCCAAGCACAGGGAACCCACAGCTTCCTCCATCAGAACCAAAGTCCCCACTAAACCAAAACCAAAACAACCAAAAACACACTATAGGGAGATGAGTCCCCTGAAGATGCCCCTGCACACACCAACGAGGCTATACTTGCTGGCTTAAACCCCCCAGCAGTATCAGAGACTCTACCTGCCATAGCCGCTCAGGTTTCCTCTCAAAAGGAGCCTGCAGCCACCACACAAGGGGTATCCACATATCTGATCTTCCTCACTTGAGGAGATTGCCATTGAAAAGCACCTTCCTCCCCAGGTGCACACTTCTTCTACCACCCCATCACCCCATGCAACCGCCCCTCAAAGTCCAACATAATTATTGCAAATGTGCTGACTCAGTTGCATGCCTCTCCTCCTCCCCAATACCACCACCAAAGGGAGAACCACAGACATTGAGGAAGAGGATCAACATGTTCTGACAACCCACAGCACGGGGTTTACAAATTCTATCTCCTGGTGTAGATAGGGAGATTAGAATATCTAGTGAGGCTGCCACCTCTTCAGCATCAGCACATGATCAGAATGAGGCTGGTAACATTGCTAAGACCTCACTAGAGGCAACAGCTGATGATGGACATAGTCCTGAGGCTGGAAGTCCCCAGTCTAAGACAAGGGGCACATGCTACAACTGGTCTACACCCAGTGCATGTACATCCTGCTCCAAGCAGGAGGTCAGGTGATTCAGCTTCTGCTGATGATGACCTGGGCTTTTTCTATGACGTTCTAGCCCACAACATCATCCTGGAGGCTAAGGTAAGCAGACTACAAGCACTGCTTGCCAAGAAGTCTCAGGATGAAAGTCCATCTGCCCCCACCAACCCACCGATGGCACCTTCAGTTGAAGGTTCCCCAAACACTTTACCCTCTCACTTCACTGAGCCTCCAGCTTTTGCTTTTGGCACTATCTCTCCGGGACAGAACCCCCCAGAGCAGATGGTTGCTGTATTCCAACAATCCATACCTCTCTCACTCCCATTATCAATGACATTGTTTATAAGCCATTGATGAGGCTTTCCTCAACTCTACAACCACTCATTGATGATGTTGTGCAAAAGAAACTTTCTGCGATCAACCCCTCCACCAATGCATCCAAAAAGGGGGAGAGTACTGCAGTGAAAAAAGAAGAGGAAAAGAACTGAGGATGAAAGGCACAAGAGAAAGCCCAGGAGTTGGAAAAAAAAAGCAACAAAACTGATCACCTACAAAAGAAAGAAAGTGCTGGTGATCAACCTACTGCTGAAGAAAAATCCTTGGAAGAGCTGGTAAAAGATGCAGATGACACACTCACCGATCCATGGACAAAATCATTGAGCAACTTTTCAAGCAAGGTTTTGATACAGCCACATTAGATAGTGAGATCAGGAAGTTGGAAGTGGAGGAGATTCAAACCAGATGGGCTGGGTATGATGTACTAGAAAAAGAGAGATTGGAGATCATGATTTGTTCATTGCTAATACCTAGGAAGATCTTTGATGGAGATTCGTTCATGGACCAGAGACAGTTTTTTGGCTATAGCCACCAGAATCTGTTTGTCTGAGCAATCCATAAGGGGATTATCATTGAAGCCCTTGATGAGGCTGGGGCTGGAAAAAGGTTTGAAATGGCAAAATTACAAAGGCCAAACTCACAACCAAAATGCTTGAACAACCTTCCCTATTACCCACTCAAAAACAGCCTACCCCTCAATCTCCAAACCAATCTCAAAGCCCACAATCCAAACATCCTCAATCTTCAAAACCAATTCCTTTACCAACCCAACCATCATCTAGTGATGTACCTAGAAGAGGAGAAGGGTGCTGAGGATAGAAGAAGATGAGAAAAAGAGGATGAAGATGATAGTCTGCCACTCTCTGCTGTTCTAAAGCTACCAGAACCCAGGAGTCACCCATGACCACACCTGACTCTCAAAGGGAAATGGTTAGAGTCAAGATAGAAGATGAAGAACACAGAAGCAGCACGATGAGCAACTACTGAAGATGGTTGACAGGAGGAATTTCCTCAGTCATCATCTATACAAGCCATGAAAGGGCATTGCTCAGAGGCTGTACACTCTCAGACACACATTTCAGTATCAGAAGGAGAGAGTGAGAGTATGGCCAGACCCCAAGGTGAGTTCTAGAATCCATAAAAGATCTATCCACACAGATACAATGGCCAGGTTAGAAAAAAAAATAGATTCTACCATCATATTGGCCATTGTAGTCTCACCATGGGAAATAATGATGAATTCAAGAAGCTCATCAATCAAAATGACCCCTCAAGCTTTACTGAAAACAAGATGATCAAAAGGGGTTATTATATAAAAAGCTTGAAGACATCAAGAAGAATAAGCTCCAGTTACTCCTTGAAGGCACCATCCTGATGAATGTTGTCTATAGGGAGGTACTACTGTGGAGTTGAAGAATGGCAGGACTGTGAAGTACTTATCTGAGTACTATGGTCCAGAGTTCTTCTTTGAAGGAGGAGTAGAAGAACTCTCCAAGGAGGAACAAGTTGTTCTCCTTGAAGCCTATGTTCGAGAGTCATACAGACTCATTATGGGGAAGTAAATCTCATGAATGGGATAACAACTCTGTATCCAGTTCCCCAAAAAAAGTTCCCATTCATACCTTGCCAAACAAATATCTGAGATTTCTTCCCAGACCCAGCTTATATGGGTCATCTTCTTTACTGATCAAGAAGGAAAAAGACCAACCTTTTGCCAACAATAAGTGGGAAAATAAATAATTAGAGGTTTTGGCTGCATTGGTTCAGGGGGAGTTTGTTGGACCAAAAGAACCAATGAGCCAAGATCAGAAACCTCTAAGTCCCACATGTATCACAACAACTGCTGAAAGCTTCATCAGCAGTTCGACAAGTGCTGAAAACTCCAACAGCTGAAGATCAAGTGCTGAAGACTTCAACAGCTCAAGACTAAAGTGCTGAAGTTCAACAGCTGAAGAACACAAGTACTGAAGCTGAACAGCTGAAGACACAAGTACTGAACTGAAGACCAAAGTACTAAGTACAACAGCTGAAGAGTCTACAAGAGCTGAAGATCAAAACTGGTGTACAAAGTCTGAAGACAAAGACTGAAGACATCAGCTGATGATATCTACTGAAGTCATCACTGATGAAACATCTGAAGTTCAAGTCTGAAGACCAAGTACTGAAGTTTCACTAGTTTGTCACAACAGCTGAAGAGTACTTCTTCAGTAGTTGTGATATCAGTAGTTTTATGTTTTTACTTTCAGTAGTTTTGTAAAACGACTAAAGAGCTTGTTCTTCAGTCGTTGTAGTTTCAGTAGTTTTATGTTTTTCAGTAGTTATAATAACCGATAACACTTAGTATTTTTGTAAGGAGATGTCAGCTGTTTTGACATCTTCAGTAGTTGTGTTTCAATTGGAATAATTCTGTTAGATGTCACTATCAAGTGACATCAGCAGACGTCACATCTCTTATATAAGAGGTGTCGACCTAATTGTAATTGTGACATTCTGTTACCACGAAAGCGAATATTGAATGAAATATATTTGCAGAATTCTCTCTATCTATAACCGTCTTTGTTCTTCATTGAATATCGTTTCGTTCTTGTGAATTGGCTAATTCATTGTTAGAATTCCGCTGCTATACTCTCTAATCAATCAAACTTAGATCACTGATCCTAACAAGACATGAATGTATATTTCCTGCATCAGACAAGTGAAATTGATCAAATGATTTTGTAAGCGTGTCAATATCAAACAACAAGTCAGGACCATTTGTAGATTTGGGAAATGAATGTTCTTGAATTGAACATTTGTTGATTCATCAATAATGTTTAATCTAGGATTAAACACTCTGTAAGCCTTTAAAATAGAAGAATAACCTACAAAGAATCCTTCATCAAACTTGGATAAAAACTTTCCCAGATAGTCTCGGGTGTTTAATATTGAGACAGGACTACCAAATGATTTAAGAAATCCAATGAATGCTTTTCTATGAAAGAGCATTTCCTAAGGAGTCATGTTGTTTTCTTTGACAAGTAGAGTTCGAGTTTGTACAAAGCATGATGTATTAACCGCCTCTGCCCAGAAGGTGATTGGTAGTTTAGCATCGGCTAGTATCGTTCTTGCTGCTTCAATTAGTGTTCTATTTCTTCTTTTAGCTACCCTATTTGTTGAGGAGTTCTAACTACACTGAATTGATGACCAATGCCTTTGGTTGTACAAAAAGAACTCCTACTTTCATTTTTGAATTTAGTACCATTATCACTTCTTATTATTTTGACCTTAAGATCGAGTTGATTTTCAATTTTAGTGATAAATTCTTGTATGATTTGGGATGCCTCATTTTTATGAAGTAAGAATAAAACCCATGTGAATCATGAAAAGTCATCAATGATCACTAAACAATACTGTTTCTTTCCAATACTCATTACATGAGTTGGTCCAAACAGATCCATGTGAAGTAATTTCAATGGAGTATTGTTAGTGTTCACCAGCTTGTTTTGTGAGATGATTGTGTTGTTTTCCTTTGAGGCACGCTGAACAGTGATCTATAAAATGAAATTCTTTTTGAGGAAGTCCAATGACATGGTTTCCTTTGACCAACTTTTCATGTTTATAAAGTTTGTGTGCCCCAAACGTCTATGCCAAAGTTATGACTCATCAAATGATGCTTTTGACAAAAGACATGTTTTTAGGTTATGCAGAAGACAGGTTTAAGACATATGTATTGTTCTTCCTTGGGGTCTTTAAGACAACCCACTCCTCAGGGATCTGAAATCCAGGTTTCAGAATGTAGCAATGAGTGTCTGTAAAGTGAGTGGAATATTTCTCGTCGCAGATCTGAGACACGCTTAGCAGATTGAAATTCAGCTGTTCACAGTAGTTCACTCTATCAAAGCTCAGCATCCCGTTTGTCACAGATTCTTCACCTGTAATTCTACCACCCTGTGAATCTCCACCAAATGTCACAGTAGTTCCTTGTACATGCTTGAAGTCATGAAGGAGGGAACAATCAGAATTCCAGTCATGTGTCAGGAGCATCCACTATCCACGTACCATAAGCTATTGGACCTGTGTGGATAAACCTGCAAGCAAAAAGAGCTAATTAGAATAAGAAACCCAAGCCATGATGGTCTTGGTTTTCCCGTTCCTATTCATGATGGTGACTTCTTGGTATTTCCCTCTAAATTGTGGTTAGATGGAGGTGTCCTGGGAGATTTTTGGTAATGACTAGGTTGAGTCATCTCATCAACATCTACTAAGGATTCAGATGAGTAATGAAATCTTTGTTCTCTGTTTCTTTGTTGACATTTAGCCGTTTTTCATTATCAAAAGTAGGTTTTTGTTTTGGAAGGTCAATTTTGTAGTTCATTTTGACATGTTTTCTTTGACCATTCCATAATTTCTTCAAATTATTCCTGTCATTTGTTGATCTAGATGTCCTAGATTGAGTATTGTGTAAATGAGGTTTGACAAAATGTGTCACAGTGGATGTATTGTGTTGGGGATTCTAAAACCCTTCTGATTGAAGTAACAATCAGATGTATTGTGATTGTTCATCTCACAGATTGAATAATACTTGTTGCAATAGCAGTATTGGTGGAGTGATTGTTCATATCACAGATAGAGCAATATTGATTAAAAAAGCATTTATATGTCCTGTGATTGAACATTTCACAAATGTCACAATACATTTGTTTGTTTCTTGGATCAGATTTTGCCTTGTGTGACTCAGCTAATATTTTCTTTTGCTAGATCACTTTCTTCTCTTTAGGGGATGAATCAGAATCAGCCATTTTTGTTGTTTGCTTCACAACACTACCTTTGTTTAATTTTCTGGGTTGTTTATGTTTCTTCAACCCATTTCTCACCTTTTTCTCAAACTGGTCAACATGTTCCTTGTTGCAGATATCAAACCCATCTCCCTGCCTTAATCTTGAAGACTGAGGGTCTAATAATGTTTTATGTGTTGAACTCAGTGTTCCTGTTTGTTTCTTTTGCAGTGAAACCTTTTATGATTTGCTTGAATTTTTTGGAGATATGATCTCATTATCAGAACTGCTCTCAGCAGTGGGTTTCACTGACTTCACATATTTCTTTTTACCTTGTAAAACAGATGGTATGAATTTTATAAAAGGGACAATTGCTTTTACAGGGCTTGAGGGTTTCATGACACTCACTGTCTTGTCTGAACACTCTTTGATTTTGATTGGGTGACCTAACTTGATTTTATCCTCATTGGTTTCAATATAAACATCAGGTTTGTTTTAAGGATTGGTCACTTGTTTTACTATAGATTTAGGTTCCATAGTTTTAGTTTCAATTTTTCAGTGAGTGAGACAAATTCAGGCATGACAGTGTAGTTGTCATTGTATGGTGGAGGACAAGAATTATACCCAATCCCCAACATGTCCTTTGGATCCTTTTGAGAATCAAGCATCTCTTGCAGCTTGACTGAAGACATTTGAAACTTTTCAAGTTTCACTTCAGTCAGTGAATGTTTAGCCTTAGATTGAGCTAACTTTTCAGTAAGGAGCTCATTCTCAGCTGCAAGAGTGTACTTTTCACCATGTAGTTTTTCTATGTCAGAGATAAGAGATTTGATTTTGATTTCAAAGCCTTTTATTTCTCTCTTCATCATCTCTGACTTTACCTTTTCTTCCTTAATTTTATCTGCCAGTTTATGGTTATGCTCCCTATAACCTTGCAACTCATTAATACATTTATCACTACCAAGGTTAGAGTTTACCTCAGTAGTCATTGGAGATGGACTATCATTGATGTGAGCCATAAGAGCATGATTCTGAAATTGAGGCTTGACTTCCTCTGGAGGAAATGGCAGAAGACTGACTGCTTTATCACGAGACCACTGGCAGAAGACTGACTGCTTCCATGAGCTTGATTGTCAGTTGAGGTGGATTTTGATATGATTGGTGTTGATGAGAATTATGATACTGCTATTGTTGGTTGTTGTAGTGAATGCTTGAGTTAGGCTGTGAGGATGACTGGCCATGAGAGTTCCTTTGATAGTTGTTTCTCTTAGGGGCATTGCATTCTCTGGAGAAGTGGCTAGCCATGCCACAGTTAAAGCATTTCACCTTGGATTTATCATATCCAAGTTTTGTATTTTTATTTAGGCTCAGTTTTCTGCCTTTTCTAAAGAATTTCTTGGCTCTCATGGCAATCATGGCCATTTGCCATTGTAGATCCATTTCTTCCACATCATCAGGATCCATTTCCTCTAGTTCTTCCTAAATTAGATGAGCATAGTGAGTCTTCCTCCTAAGTATGCTTCAAAGCTTGCAACAAAGGCATTGTAAGTTTCCTTTTGTTCTTCTGATCTTGTGTCTTCAGGAGTGGTTTGAGGAGCAGAAGTGACTCTGGATGTTTGAGATGATGTAGATGGATGATTGATTGGTGTAGTTGCAATAAACCCAGTGTTGTTCCGTTGATCTCTTGATGAGATGAAATCATCCTCCTCAGTGATGAAGACATTTTCCACAGAATGAGATTCTGATGGAAATTTGTAAGCCTCAATCACTCTTGGTCCACCAGATTTCTGCTTCTTTTATCAAGTTCTAATGCTTCTATTTTGGCTTTCATGATATCCAAAGTAGTACTCTCAAGATCAAGAGTATTTTTTAGCATTGTTGCATTCTGTTTCCAGTTTTCAAGGAGGCTATGAAGCATTTTCTTGTTAATTCTTTTATCTTGTAAGTGACTCCCATGATTTCCAAATCATTTACCAACTATACAAATCTGTGCAGTTGTTTGGATATGGACTCTCCCTTGGTGTGGTGAAATGTTTCATACTGATTAACAAGCTTATCCTTGTTAATATCAGCTACCTCAGTGCTTCCTTTACACGTAATTTTCAATGCATCCCACACAGCTTTTGAAGTACCATACTTCTCTAATCTTTTCAGCACATCCATCTTGAGTGCTTGAGTTAGAATGGAATAAGCTTTGAGGTCAATCTTGATTTTATTATAGTCTTCATCATCAAGAGTTAGATCTTCAATGGTTATTCTTGCAGTTTTATAATTGCAACTTGATCTGCAGACAGAGTGACAGGGATATGTGGCCCCTTGCATATGAGATCCAGAAATCAGGATCTACACCTGTGATGTAATTCCTAAACCTGGTTTTCCACTGTTTAAACTCAGATTTGTGTTTAAGCATAGGAGGTTTAGGTGTATGACCAAGTTCTGAGTAACTATTAGAATCCATTTTAACAAAGTGTTTAACTGGCATAAATATAGATTTAGATGATTTTTAAGATTGATTAGTCCAACTTGTCCAAATAGTTCCAATAGATTTCAGAATCAGATCTGTGATTGTAGTGACTTTCTTGCTGTTAGGAATATTTTGGTGAGGATGTGTTGACAGGAGTATTTTCTGTAGTTTACTAAGTAGAGATGATGATATACTTTACTAGCAACTCAATTACCAGATCAATCGAATTCTATTCAGTTCTTGCGCAGATCTGAAAGAGAACCGAGAGCCAAAGCTCTGATACCAATTGACTAGGTAAGTAAGATTGAGATTCTTACTGAGAATCGAATATGGTAATCAAGTCAATGATTGAGTGGTGGAAACAAAAAATCAAGAACATTCAATGCAAGAGGTATAAGCTTTTGTATTATATATATATATATATATATATATATATATATATATATATATATATATATATATATATATATGAAAGTTGATTTATTACAGAGAATAAATGACAACAAAAATTCTCTGTCTATTATCTGTCACCTTATGTACGAGGTTACTATTCTATTTATAGGCAGACAAGATGCCTTTTACAAAATGACTAAACTACCCCTGACCTATTATATCAGAACTAGTCTAAGTCTTGATCCGCATCTTTGCTTGTTCATCTGCATTGACAAATGCGGATGAGTTAACTTGATCAGCATTTCTTCACTTGATCATCCGCATTAGTATGTTGGTCATCCGCATTGGTTTATGCAGATGAACAAATACTTATGCGCATTTGTTTGGTCATCCGCATTTGTCAAATGCGGATGAGCAAAGTCGTGTCCGCATTAATACTTGGTCTTCCGAATTTGTCAATGCGGAAGAACAAATACTTGTCCTTATTTGTTTTATGCCTTCAGCGTAGACAAAGGCGGAAGACAACACTTGGTTTTTCTGAGCAGGATCTTCATCCGCATTTCTTTTTGGACTTGTGGGATTCCAGCAAAGCAATCATCAAATCACCTATTGAATTGGCATGTATGATCCTTTCAGGGTGCAACACTATAACCAGTCTCGATTGATTCCCACAGATTGGGATCAACACCATTTAGATAAATTTTGAACCTTTGCTTCCATTGTGGGTAATTTTCTAACGTGATAAGCTTAGGCGGCTTATTCTGATTCCCTGTCTCATTTTCCAGAAGTAATAGGTTCTGGATACACGAGTCCCTACCTGCAGTAAACGCAGAGTACTAATCTTCCATTTCTTTAAACTTTGAGAGTTAGAACAGAACTGTTTCACTGGTGCGAATGGAGAGATGCGATTGGGTCAATCGTGCAAATGGACTAATGCGGATGAATCAATCGTGCAATTGAACCAATGCGGATGAATAAATTGTGCGATTGAACCAATGCGGATGAAAAGTCGTGCGATTGGGCAGATGCGGATGAACAATGCGAATGAGATTGTTCAGTCGTACGAATGGATGGGCGACTGAGTTCAATCGTGCGTATGGGAGGTGCGATTGAGTTCAGTCGTGCGATTGAGCCAATCGTGTGACTGAGGCTGCTGGATTTGAAAATTTGAAGGTTTTTGGTAGTATGACACAAAAATATGATTTTTCACGAACCCTAATCTGCCATAAGCCGAAAAAAGTGAACTTTTAGATCTGGAGACATCAAAAACACTGTTTTACTCAAAAAGATGGTGTTTTTGAATGAAAAAAACGTGATTTTTACACCAAAACGATCGAATCACACGCAAAATCAAGAGCCAAGGCTCTGATACCACTTGTTAGGACCGTTTACGTAAGGAGTACTAACTGATTTTACACGTATACCAACTCAAATAGTGCGGAATCCTATTTGATTGACGATCCAATCAGGGAGAACACAGTTTAGATCAATCTAATGACTAATGAAGCGTTAAGAATGATTACAGAATGATCAACTTTGATCTATGAACTTGGAACAGGTTTTCTTGAGTCTCTGGACGGCTAGGGTATGATTATGTGCGTAGGTATTCGAATTGTTCCCTTTTTTCACGAGTTAGGTGGTATTTACAGGTTAGGATTTGTTAATCGTAAGTCGTGTGACTAAAACATGCGATTGATTCATACACACGACTGAAGATTCAGTCGTGCGATTGATCCAGTCTCTTGGTTCAATCGTGCGACTGGTCCATTAGCATGAAGTATTCATGCGTATGGTCTAATAGCATGGTCCATTCGCATGATAACTTCACACGATTAAGTTTGAACATATTTCTCAATATTTATTGACTAAGAACTATGTACAATAACCTCAAACCTATATATTTAGTTCAATATACTTTATTACACAATAAACAATGAAATATTAAATATTATAAGCATCAACCACACATTGTATTTCATTCATACCCATTCAATTACATATATGTAAGACATGATACACATTTTACATTAAGCTCCTAAACTAGGTACATATGTATCGACACTTATGACTGGCCAATCATCGCACATAAAACATATATTTACATTTAACTTAATAAACATTGCAGCGGAAATATTTAAAAACGACATTTCATTTCATTATAAAAGCTTTTGCAAAATAATACATCATTATCAAATTACAAAAAACTTGTTGCATTACATCACAAAAGCATTATAAAAATGGATGCCATCCAAAAAGAGCCAAGTAGCCGCCCCGTGCCATCCTCAGCAATGCTCACCTGCCAACTGAAAACACATAAAAATTAGCGATGCTGAGTGAGTTCTAGTTTTATAAAAAAACATTACATTACCTTTCATTCATTAAAGCATTTTCTTTACTATCGCACATGAGCACACATCACACATACATCAAGGTAATAATTATTATCTTCATCACCGTTCGTTCGTACATTGTTTCGCACATTTCGTACTTATCGCGCTATTCGTACTTTTATTATCTTTTTACTTTTATCTAGGTCCTGTCATATTCTTAACCCCTCTCCCCCCTTCTTAAGCACAAGGCCATATCATCTAGGGTTAATCGCAAGGACCCCATATCGCACATATCGCTCATATTGCACGTATGGAGTAGTCATAAGAACTAACTCCCCCTGTGTGTGTGAACTCTTATAGGTCAGCCAAAATCGCATAGTGTATATATATATACACACACAGTAATTAGGATATTGCACGTATTGGAGCAGTCACCAAGATTGAACTCTTACTATGTGTATGGACCCTTATGAGTTAGCCAAAATCGCATGCTGTAAATACACACACATTTGAGCTAACAACTCTCAATGAGTTGTGAACCTCCTTTCATTCGCTTGCAAGCCTTTCATACTTCCATTCGTTCATTAATGCATGCATTCATTATTTCGTTCATCTTTTCATTATCTTCCACTTTATGTTACATCATACTTAATCATTTCTTTCGTTAACATTCAATGCAAAGCCACAAGAAGATAAACATACATAAGCAAAAACATCAACATGATTATGTAAATCTTCATACATATCAGCATGCATACATAACATACATCACACATACCATCATGCATAACATCATACATAACATCATCATCAAATCATCAAATCATCCATGCCCATCACATCATCTTTGACCCAAAATGTCAACTTACATAGCCCTGAAGAACATCCCAAGCCAAAGCCTACTTTACATTTTTCCAAAAAATTTTGAAAATATTCTAAGTCTTTAGCGCAGGAGCACTATGCAGGTGCATGGCCATTCAGACGCATGAGGAACACTTAGGCGCATGGGGAACTTTTAGGCGCATGACCACTATTGGGGCGTATGAACAACACTTAGCCTATTCTAGGCAATTCTAGGCGCATGAGTACTATGCAGGCGCATGAGTGCTTAGGCATATGAGCTATCCTGGCGCATGAACACTTAGTCAAATTTTTCCTATTTCTAGGCGCATGACCACTATATGGGCGCATGAGGTTTTGGGCATATGAGGTTTCGGGCGTATGAGGACACTTAGGCAGATTTCCATACTAGGCGCATGAACCCTATTTGGGCGCATGAGCAGCCTATTTCGCACTTAAACATCATAATTCAGTCCCCAATCATGTTCAAACTTATTCTATGCTTAAATCATGCATTCTAAGCCTTAGAAACACAACCATAATAACATCAAACACATACATAGCCCAAAATCAAACCCCACCCGCAAACATACACAGATACATACATACGCGTACAAAACCCAACTTTTATAAAAAGTTCATACATGCATTTCCAGCCTCAAAATCAGTTAAAAACATGTAAAAGAAGGGTTCTAGAACTCACCTTAGCAGCCTCTTCGGGTAAGACTTCCTTCAAAACCCGATTGCTACAAGTCTCACCTAGAAACCCACTTGAACACATACCCGAACACATACAAACATACATAAGCACACACCGAGGATAAAACCGGTTAAGACACACCATAAACACACAAATTCTTACCTTAAATTCGAACTTCTCTTATGTTCTTCAAGACCGAATGCTTTCTGCCTTTTTCTCCTTCCCTCTCTAAAAATCCAAATGAATGGATGTTGTGAGAAGAGAGTGGCGGCCATGCCCACTTTACACCAACTTTCAAACTTTTTTGTCCTTTTGACACTTTTAACCCTTCAACTTGGGTTAAATAGCTTTTCTTTCTTTTTCTTCACTTTATTCTTTTTTTCTTTGTCTTTTATAAATAACCGGGTGTTACATTGTCCAGGATGTAACTTATTGGATCATACCTTGATAGTATTGTTGATATTATTGATAACCGGACATCTAATATCTAATAAAATAGTCATCTTAGGATTGTTCTTTAGCGAAATTATAGAGTCATCTCTGCTGACCAACAACACATGCAGCTAAACTCGTCATTAAATGTCACCATAACCAACATCACTATCTTAGATATTTCCTAATACCCTGTTGTTGTCGGTAACTACATATAGAGGAAGCATGTTGATTTCCATTCAAATCCCCATATCTACGACTTACGCTTTGTGACTATTTGCAGCCACATATCTCTACTCTACAATTGACGTACATGACCAAGAATTGTTGTATGGTACTAGTCTGACCATTGGCTTAAGTTCGGCAGAGGTCCATCACTCGAGTCACCTCTCTCTCAAGCGTCTCTAATCTCTCTCTATTTTTGTGTTCTACGATTTTTAGTAAAATGAGAAGATTAGGGTTTTTAAGGAGTCAAGCCCTTATTTAAGATTTAAATATAAAATAAGTTATAATCCTTTATTTAAAATAACAGTTAGGAAGCATTTGAATTTTTTTATGTGGAGAGCATTCTATATATTTTCTGGAGAAAATAATAAGTGGAACCAAAATGCAATCCTTATTTTGTTCCATATGTTTTAGTACTATTTTAATTATTTCAAAATTTAAATAAATAAATTTAGATATACTACATTTAATATTTAATAGAATGAGAAATTCAATTAACTCATTAGTTATCATGATACATATATGTAGTAATATATGTGGTGTGTAGTGTTTTAGATTGGTTTATTGGTTATTGATTTTTTGTGGGAAGATTTACATTTAAGGCTTATCGGATGATTGTTAACATAAGAGATGATTGCAACACTAACCATGAATCATTCTCCCCACCCCCTCGAATGAATTGCAGCCTTAACCAAAGAGATCAACGTGCGTCTTTGGTGTCACACCCCGACATCTAATCCAAGTATCCAACTGGCTTCAAACCTAGATGGGTGTGATTTTTGTTTGATTTTTTAAAACTTGTTTTTATTATTAACTAGGTTAGATTAGAATCTATTTATTACATAAGTGGAATAAATAAAATATATTAAAATCATTAGTTTTATGAATATTTAATTTTCTAAATGTTATTACTATTGGTGAAATAAAAATATAATGAATATTTAAAAGTTATTATAACACATAATGAATTAGAAATTATTATTCTATATTAATGTGTATAATAAATTATTAAAATAACTACATTATATTTTAGATGTTTAATAGTTTAGTTTACTTATTTATAATAATAATCATTTAATATGAGAGAGATAGAATTACAATATAAATATATTTGTTTCAACATATTATAGTTAAAAAGGAAAATCAAATTATATGTTTTTATAATTTTTGTATTTATTATGAGAGAGATACGGAAAAATAATTTTTTTAATATGCTAGAATGATTACATGTGTCATTTGATATGCTAAATAATGACACGTGTCTTAATAAAACCTTCTTTTATTATAGGTTATAGACTAAGTTAGTTCCCGTGTATTACACGTATTACAATAAATAAATATTAAATATTTGGTAACAAAACTTAATAAATTATAAAGCAATATCTTGAGATATGTTATTTTGAAAAACGTACGAGAAAAGACTTCAAATAATAAAACAACGATGTTATTTTTTAAACTTTATTTTTTTTTGTTCTTTAAAGATTAATTTAAACATATTATTTTAAAACAAACCATTTTAATAAAATGTCCTTTCTTAAAAAATTCTCTTATTATAACTTTGAGTTTTAATTATTTTTTTCATAAATGGTTAAGAAAAAAAATTATAAAAGTTGTTTATTTAGAAATTGAATTACAAAAATATCTCTTTCTTAATTTTTAAAATTAATTTTTATAATAAAAAAATTAAATAAGTTTTTAGTAGTAAATGTAATCATTTATCAAAAGAGAAAGCTAAAATAAAGTTAGAAGATCTTTAATTACGCCAACAAAAAATCTCTTAAATTAAATTTAGCCAATCATATTTATGTGACAGATGGTAAGTGGTTAAAATATGTAAACTTATTATGTTAGAAGCTCATATATACATGAGTGAAATAAATAAAATATATTAAAATTATTATTTTATGATATTTTATTTTTTAGATGTTATTATTACTATTGATGAAATAAAAGTATAATGAATATTTAAAAGGTATAACACATAATTAATTAGAAATTATTACTCTATATTAATATATATTAATAAATTATTAAAATAACTACATTTATGTTTTAGATGTTTAAAAGTTTAATTTACTTATTTACAATATTAATCATTTAATATGTGAGAGACAAGAATCATAAATATAAATATATTTGTTTAACATAATTTTTATATTTATTATGAGAGAGTTACAACACAACAACACAAAGAGGAGATTAACTAAACTTTAATCAAACAGTAAACTGGATTAACCAAGTGTTGAGATACTAAGTACACAAGTAATGCAGGAGACAGAACACAAAGAACACAAGTGTTTGATTTTCAAGAATGCAGTATATTTCCCTGTCTATGTTCTATTACAAGTGTTACAAAGCATATTTGAAAGTTACAAGAACATGAGATACTTATACTACATCCTACAGCCGGCTATACTTTGAAAGCCAGCTGGATACTACATCCTTTTGACTTGTGACTATGACATGCCATAGCTCATATCCTTATCTATTACAAAAAGGATAAAGTACATAAAGTAGAAAGTTACAAACTCAAGACCTTAATGTACAGTTACCAAAAGCATAGACCTTTTCACCAAACCATGTAAGTTGGTGACTTGCAGAGGCACAGCGGAAAGGTGTCCAGCTTTATGGAACAGTACATCAGATAAAGCATGTTACTAAAAGTCTTCGGAAGAAACCTGTCTTCATGAACTTGAAGCTTCGGAAGACTTCATGTTTGGCTTTGGAAGACTTCATGTTTGGCTTCGGAAAATATTGGTCTTGGCTTCGGAAGATATAAGTCTTGGCTTCGGAAGATTTCATACTTAGAGTATTTTATGTTTCATGTGTGAAACTTCTTAAGCTTCTTTTTTAATGCACTTGTGCAGCATGCAGGAAAGACTAAAGATGTTTAGGTTGCATCAGCCTCTTCATTAATCTCTACGAACTCCCCCTAGGCTGATGCTACCAAAACATTTTGAAACCTTCAGATATTAATAGTCCTCATTAGGATGATCACCATTCCTTTCTTCATAAGATGATCAAGATCCTTCAGGCTGTCAAAGTGTCTTCTCATGTCAAAGAGGTCATGCAGAGGCAACTGAAACATATCTTGCCATTTATAAATGTCTTCAATGCCTTGATCTCTAATAACATGCCATCTTTCCGGATTTGTGGTGTATGTCCAAGACAAGATGGGTCTTCCTGATGCTAGAGGAGCTGTTTGAATTGGATTTGGTGTAGCATCCTTTGGCTGCACATCCTTAGGCTATTCTGATTCATCCTGAGGTTTAGAAGGGGATGCAGGCTTCTTCTTCTTCTTAGACTTTGGTCTAGAAGCCATCCTTTTCTTTCTCTTTCCAAATTTTAACTGAGAAGACTGGCTGCAGCACCAGATTGATCTTCACTGTCTTTCTCAGTTGGGACTTCCTCTCTCTCAAGTTCAGATAGAGAGGTAGGTTGACCCTGCTGTGGATCAGAAGATGAAGCTTGCTGAGCATTAGCAGGAGGTCCGGGTTGTGTTGTGCCTGGTTGTTCAACCTTAACCTCCACTTCAGGTGGGGCTGACTTGGAATGGAGTGTAAGTCAGTGAGCTCTCCACTCTTAATCTTCTGCTTGATTACCCTGATATGCTCATCCATAGTGGATAAAGACATGGGTCCAAGTCTCCTTCCGGATAATCCATACAGCTTCAAGAAGCTCATCATCCTCTGCCTATCAGTAGACTTTTTCATGCTTTTTTGGATGATGGCTCTTGATTTTGCAGCTTCTTCCCTTAGCTTCTTCTTGTTGTCTTTCTTCTTCCTTGACTAACTCAAGCTCAAGTTATTTTAAGTACTCAAACTCAATATAGTCATAAGGTAAGGGAAGGAGTGCATCTGCCTGATAGAGACCTGTGGCACTCAGGTAGTTATCATCTTGATTCTGTCTTCTTCCTTATCTACTTGAGGTCTTGTTAAACCACATCCTCTTGTTCAGGACTTTCTTGAACTGGTGAGAGGATAGGCATACCTTTATGTAGTCTTTTTCTTCTTCTCTCTTCTTTGAATTGTACTAGGAGTTCTGCATCTTCTGCCTCCTTCTCTCTCTTGAACTTTCCAGGTCAACCAGTTCATTCAATTCATCTAAGGGAGAGAAATGACACTATCTATATCATAGTTCCTAGTCTGCAGATAGTTAATCCTGACTGCCCTTACTCATCATTCTGAGTATCTCGTTGGGGGCAGCCCTGATTGCAGACTCCATGAGTCTTGGAGACTCAATAGAGGAACTTTCTCCCCTTAGCCTCCTTTCCTCTCTCTTCTCTCCTCCTCCTCAATCTCCTCAGATGTCATCTTCTTTTCCCTTTGTCACTCACAAACCTTTGTGACTCAAGTGGAGAGAGCTTTGGCCTTCATTGCTCGTTGTAGCATCTGAGCTCAGGCCAGAGAGAGGTTGAGAAGCACCTTCACCAGCAGGTGTCTCAGAAGGAATATGGATCTCTGCAGCAGTTGGAGATGATGAGACAGGGCTCTCAGCGTCTGTCACGGGCCTTCAGTCAAGGTTTCCCCTATGAAGCTAATCTTAAGGTCTGCCTCAACATCTAGTTGACCGATGACATTGCCTGATTGCCTAAGTCTCCTTCTTAAGCTGAACTCTGCAGTGATCCTGTCTTGGATTTTTTTAGCCAATCTGTCAGCTTGTCTTGATTGGCTTGGGTTGACAAGTGGCATGTTGACTAGATCCAGACCTTCATAGTAGTCCAAGGTCTAAAAATTGAAGACTTCTTCCTGTCCTTGAACTCTTATGATGATAAGGGCCTTCCTGTTGTTATCATACCTCCACCCAATGATGTGATTGAAACATGGTGAAGGTGACATAGCCCTTGGTATCCCATCCTCAAACAGACTCTGTATGAAGGAGTCTGTGTAGTCCACATAAATGTGAACTAGAGGAGGTTGCTAAGAATGCACAGTTGCAAGTGAGGATGGTGAGTCCTCAATGTCCATTCTCTCTGAAGAACTCCTAGGTTCTATGGCTGTAATGACTTTCTCCCCCTTTTTGGTAGCATCACCCACTTGCATAGGTGAGCTGGAAGATAGATCAATCACATCCACATGTTCTTGTGTTCCTGGTTGAGCTCTCCTTAAGGGTCTCCCAGCTAGTTTTTCCTTAAGATATGAAATCCCAAGTTGCTGATCATTGATCATGTTGTGTGAAGGTAGTCACCTGAGATTCAAGGTGACTGACCTTTGAGACTAGGTAAGTGCATGTTTTAGACAGTTTTTGCACTGGTAGTCTCAGATTCCCCTCATCGTCATCAGAAGATTCATTGGGGGATGAGATTATTGGACCAGAATCCTCCCTCTCACCACCAGCTTGAGGTTCTTGGCTGCTGGTTTTCCTCTGCTCACTGGCAGTCTCAGTTGAGATGTCAGTGGGCTGAGTTGCCATGGTTGAGGTCTTAATGATGTAATCATTTTCAGAAGTGAGAGCCTCTTCCATATGGACATCCTGAACAGGTTCAGGAGTGTCCACCTCAGTTATAGGTGACTGATGTGGGATAGATGTAGGAGACTCAGAGTACTCATCTCTCTTTGAGTAGAGGGAAAGAAGTGAGATTCATTATACTCACTGAAACCTATATCTTCATCAGTGTAGAATCAAGGTGGGAATTGGTTGGTTTAGATCTATAGGCTAGGGATGGTAACTGTCCCCTGAAGGTTGGTCACTTGAGTGTTGAGATTTAGAGTGATGGCTTAAGGCAGTAGGGCTAATAAGTCATCAGGCTGAGCATGAGGAACCTCAGCACTGATTCTAGAAGAGATGGGAGTGGTTTGCTTCTCGGGAGAAGTGGGAGCTCCAGTGTCCATTTCTTCCTGTATGGTTGAGTATATGGGGGGCTCCACAGACTGAATAGTCTGAGCAGGGATTCATTTGGATTTTCTTTGGTAGGTGATTGAGATTTGAGGCTGTGTGGGTGGTTGGGAAGTAGCAGGTGTGGGTTCAAACTAGCTTGTGCTGCTAGGTTGTCACCTTGAGCAATGAGCTCTAACATTTTGGGACTAGGGCTATTTTACCCAGAGAATCCAACAGTGGACTTTCTCAGTATTTTAAAGATGTCAGGCTTCATCTGTCCCAATTTAAGAATGTTACCTGTTTCCTTTAACTGTGAGCCCAGTTCACAGTTAAGAATGTACTGGACATATCTAGGAAACATGTAATACTATAAGGAGTCTAAATTAGCAATTAAATTTGTATAAACAAACTGAGAGTACCTGAATTTGACTCCCTGAACCATTCCATGGATTATGAAGGAGAGATCCTCAGGAATCTGGTCCCATCCACCATGCTTGTTTGATAAGCTATGGATGACCACATGGAGCAGGAATCTCCATTGGGATTCTTTACAGAGAAATCTCCCTCATATCCCATCTGCTCAAAGGAATGATTGACAGCTTCCTTTAGGAAAAAACACTCACCTTCTTCATCATCCAGCTGAAGATGTCTGTTGATGATGGCCGTAGTGATGAAGACCGTTCTCCCCTGCACTGTGGCAGATAGTGCCTTCTCCCCATCCATATGACCTCTTGGCAGGTTCTTCCAGAATTCAAGCAACTAATCCTCATAAGTGGAGGATCAATGGTTAGGGAGGTGAAGTAGTTTGACAGTTAGGAAACGGCAAACCTTTGAGAAATAAGGATCTTTCTCAGAGCTTAACAGAGCAACCTGATTATGTTGTCTGTGTAGCTGCATGGTAAAGTTGGGGATCATTTCTGCGAGCAAGGTTGGCCTTTTGAGGTAGCTTAAGGACAAAGAAAGAAGAAAGAAAGAAATTTCAGAGAGAAATTTGGGGTTTTAGGTTTGGAGGAAGAACAGATGATAGAAAGAGGGTGGAAACCATTGGGTTTATATGTGAGTGAGAAGGATTCAAATAAAGTTTAATAAAAGAGGATAAACTTTGAAATCCGGATATCGGTCCCACCTCTGAAAAAGTAGTTTACTTTTGCTCAAAAAGTAGTTTTCTTGGAAGTCAAAAAGCTTTCGAAGGTTAATTATCTTCGGAAGTGTTTTTATTAAAAAGCTTCCGAAGCTAAAAAGACTTCGGAAGAATTTCCTGAGAGGTTGAGAATTTTGCTTCGGAAGAAAAATTAAAACTTGAGTGCTTTGTGTATAAACTAACAAAGCTTCCGAGAGTTAATTTTGCTTCGGAAGTAAATGGTCCTTGAAAATAAGTAAGTGTCTGAGACAAGTATTTAAGCTTCGGAAGATAAAGTTGAAAATTCTTCCGAAGGTAAATTTCTTAGACAGTTATATATTTTGAAGGCATGATTTACTTCCGAAGTTAAAAGCATAACTTCCGAAGTATTAGAAATTTTCAAAAGTCTAAGGAAAGTCTTTAAAAAGAAATTTTCATCCAAATAAAAACATGAGCTTATGAAAGTACTAGACAACTTAGGACACACATAAATTTTAAAGAAATAATAAGAATTAGTTTTAAGAAAAGCTTACACAAAGTTTATCATCCCATAGCTGATATTAGATATTTAAATCTCTGTTCATCAAAAGCCTTTGTAAACAGATCAGCATATTGTTCATCTGTGTGAATTTTGACAAGTTTAATTAATCACTTTTCATAGTTATCTCTTATTAAATGATACCTGATATTAATGTGCTTTGTCCTTGAGTGCTGCACAAGGTTCTCTGTGATTGAGATAGCATTGTTGTTGTCTATGTGATTGGGAGTCTCCTTGAAGTTTAACCCATAGTCCATCATCTGATTTTAAATCCAAAGTACTTGAGCACAATAGCTTGCAGCAGTAATGTATTCAGCTTCAGCAGTTGATGCAGAGACACAGGATTGTATCTTGCATTGCCATGAGACAACCCTTCCACCAAGAAATTAACATCCCCCAGATGTAGACTTTGCAGTCATGTTGCAACCACCATAATCACTATCTGTATAAGCATACAGATTGAAGTCAGAATTCTTAGGATACCATAGTCCAAGTGTTGATGCACCTTTGAGGTATCTTAGAATCCTCTTGACAGTGATAAGATGAGACTCTTAGGGTTGGCTTGATATCTTGCACGAATACTGTAGCAAACATGATATCAGGCCTGCTAGCAGTAAGATACATAAGAGACCCAATCATAGCCCTATATAAGTGCTCATCTACACACTCCCCCTCAAGATCAGGACCAAGAGAGTGGTTTCTAGCTATGGGTGTCTTAGCAATCTTGCAGTTAGTCATATTGAATCTCTTGAGTATGTCCTGACATACTTACTGACTGACTTATGAAGATGCCATCTTCAACTTGCTTCACTTGAATTCCCAGAAAGAATTGAGTTCTCCCATGGCACTCATTTCAAATCTGTCTTTCATCAGCTTCTCAAAGTCTTTGTAGAGCTTTGGATTAGTTGAACCAAAGATGATGTCATCCACATATACTTGAACTAGCAATATGTCTTTTCCTTGTTCTCTTTGATGAAGAGTTCCATCTATACTACCTCTCCTGTATCCATGTTTACAAAGATACTCAGATAGTGTCTCATACCATTTCTGGGTGCCTGATGCAACCCATAAAGAGCTTTGTCAAGCTTGCAGACATAATTAGGATGATCAGGATCTACAAAACCAGGTGGCTGTTTGACATAAACCTCTTCATCTATCACTCCATACAAAAAGGCACACTTCACATCAAGTTGAAAGACCTTGAAGTTCTTGGATGCAGCAAATGCCAGGAATATCCTAACAGCTTCTAATCTTGCTACTGGAGCAAAGACATCAGTGTAGTCAATCACTTCTTCTTGTGTGTATCCTTGATCAACCAATCTAGCTTTGTTCTTGATGATGATGCCTCTATCATCTTTCTTTTCCTAAACACCCATTTGGTTCCAATGGTAGTCTTCCGAAGGAAGAAGACAAAGGTTCCAAACTTTCAGCCTTTTGAATTGAAGAAGCTCTTGTTGCATAGCTTCAACCCAACTTCCATCCTTGAGAGCTCATAAACTTTCTTTGGCTATATGGGATAGAAAACAAGAGTGAAGACAAACATTTGCTTCATGGGTTTGTCCTCTTGTCTTTACCCCTGAGACAACATCTCCAATGATGTTTGTGGTAGGGTGAGACTTGTGGATCCTAAGCTGAGAGATCACAGCAAGTTGTTGAGAAAGATCTAAATTAGAGAAATTAGATCTGGCATGGAAGTTTCTCCCACCACATCAGCACATTTCAAGTGAAACTTGATCCAAGCAATGTGTGACATCATTGATGTTCTCATCAATGGTGTGGTTAGTTGGCATCAAGAAATTCTTGGTCACTGTCACCACCACCATTGTTGTCTTCCATAGTTAAGGTGTTCTTATCTGGTGTAGAGCCTCTAAGCTAGAATTTGAAGGCATATCAGATGTATCAGCTGAATTTGTCATTGTTGGGCTGACAGAAACCTCATTTGCAGAAGTGGTTCCAACTGGAGCTGAAGATATATGTCTTGAGGATCTTCCTAGCTCAAATCTTGGATTAGGATCATCTGTATTTAAATTTTCTACAGATCCTGAAACATTCTCACAAGATTTGTTAAAACAGTTGTTAACCAAATCAAGATCAAACAACCACTCCGGACAAGAACCAGCAACACAGGATGTGTGTTCATTGAAGTCACATTGGCTGACTCCTTAACAATTCTAGTTCTGAGATTGTATACTCTATAAGCCTTAGCTTGGGAAGAGTATCCAATAAAGTGTTCATCATCTGATTTCTCAGCAAACTTAGCAATTTGATCTTTGGTATTCAAGATGGTACAAGGACATCCAAATGACCTGAGAAAACCAATGAAAGGTTTCCTCTTGTGCCAAAGTTCATAAGGAGTCTTGCCATGAGTCTTAACTACTAAAACTCGGTTCTGCACATAGCAGGCAGTGTTGACTGCCTCTGCCCAGAAGGTGATGGGCAGTTTAGAGTCAGACAACATGGTTCTTGCAGCTTCAATCAGTGTCCTGTTTCTCCTCTCAGCAACACCATTTTGCTGAGGAGTCCTAGGAGCACTAAATTGTCTTGTAATACCCTTTTCATCACAGAATGTATCAAGGATATGGTTCTTAAATTCGGTTCCTTGATCACATCTTATGATCTTGACCTTGTGATCAGACTGATTCTCAATCTTTAAGATGAAATTCTTCAGAATCTCAGGAGTCTCATCCTTAGTTCTAAGGAAGAAAACCCAAGTGAATCTTGTAAAGTCATCTGCGATCACTAGACATATAAGGTCCTTTCTAAACTCATTACACTGGTGGGGCCAAAGAGATCCATATGTAACAAGTGTAAGGGTGTAGTGATGGAGTTCTTTTCCTTAGGCTTGTGAGATACCTTATGTTGCTTCCCTTTCAGGCATGCAACACAGTGGTCATCACTTGTAAACACTTTCTTTGGCATTCCAGTTACCAGATCATGCTTGATTAATTTATTCATGTTCTTAAAGTTTACATGGCATTCTTTTATGCCATAGGAAAGACTCATCACTATTGGCTTTAGACAGAAAGCATGAAACTTCTCCAGAGGGAGAGGTTCTTGCAAATCCATCTTGTACATGTTTCCTTTCCTGGGGGCTCTAAGGAGGATATGCTCATGAGGAATGACCACACCAGGCTTAAGAACAATACACTCATGCTCAGTAAAGAGCATGTTATGACTCTGATCATAAAATTGAGATACACTCAGAAGATTGTATCCAAGCTCCTTAACAAAGTTTACCTTTTCTATGCTAACCTTACCATTTATGACCTTGCCCCTTCCAGAAATGTAACCACCTTCATCTCCTCCAAAAGCAACTGGTCCTCCATCAATCCTTTCAAAGTTCTGGAGTAGTGACCTATTGCTTGTCATGTGCCTGGAACAGCCATTGTCTATGATCCAGACATTTCTGTCTGTCTTCAGTTGTCCCTGCACAAAGAGAATGATTAGTTACATTTGGAAACCCAAGCCTTGCTTGTCTTGGGCTCATTTGCAGAAGGTAATTCAACAGTAATAGATCCTATGGTTGTACTAAGAGGATCTTGAGCTGTTGTTGATGGAGAAATCTCAGTCATTTGGTCTTTCTTAGACATCCACACCACCTTTGGAGTCTTGGACTTGACCTTCAAAACTTTAGAAGCTTTTAGAACTTCAAAAGTTTTGATGACTGAACCTTTGAAAGATTCTGCAGACACTACAGCGGACTTCAGTGCTTCGGAAGAACTCCTTTCTTCCGAGACCAAATATTCTTCCGAAGAGAATTTTCCACTTCCCTTCTTGTTAGATTTGGAACTTCCGAAGGAAACGTTTTCCTTCCGAAGCTTGAATCTTCTTAGAACTCTTTGAAGCCTTTGTTTTGGTCATATGGACAGTACTTTTAGGATTGAAGGGACAATCCTTGGCAATATGAGTGGTACTTTCACACATGACACAATTCATTTTCTTCTTCACAAGAGCCTTGTCTTTGGAATAGGACTGTCTTTGGTCACATCCCTTCTCCACCTCCATCTTTGCAGATGATGAGAAAATCCTCTTGGGCTGAGGACTATGCTTGGAATTTGATGGTCCAAGCTGTGCAGTAGTGGTACACAGCAGATCAGTCTTCTTCTTGCTGCTGAGATGAGTTGAATAAGAACCAGAACTCTTAGCAGAAGAGTTTTGGTTGATGTCTTCAGTCCCTACCACTTTAAACCCTGCAGAAATAAAGACTTGTTTCTGCTTAGAGTCAAAAGTAGCCTTGATCTCTTGAGCCTTCCTTGCCTTTCTTTTGCTCTTTCTGATCAAGTTCTTTCTCATGGACTTGGTCATCACAGTCTTCACTTTCTCCTCAGAAGGATAGTGACCCTTCTTGGAATCCTCCTCTTCACTCTTTGTAGAGGGATTCTTCACTATCTCTTCTTCATCCTCTTCACTCATAGGATCTATGAGAGGAAGCTCATCTTCACAAGTTCCACACCTAGGAAATCTTACTGATAAGATTGTGTGTGGAGGAGCTATCTCATTGGAACCCAGTCCCTGCCTGTTTTGATAGCACACTTTGTTGTGCAGGGATGAGGATATCATGTTCTTGAAGGTCTCCTCTTCAAGAACACTCTTTTATGCCCTGGCTTTGCTGATCACAAGCTCAGCCTGGCACTCAGTTAACTTGGTTATGAGATTTTTGATTTGAGTCCTAAAATCTGTGTGTTCATGTTTTAGAACCGAAATGGTTTTCTCTAAGTCCTCTATTTTCAGCTTATAATCATCTTCAGACTTTCTAAAATCAGATTTTAAAATGTTTAAGGACTCAAGATCAGATCTTAGTTCCAAGTTGTAGGACCTGGACCTGTTAACTTTAGCAATGCATTCAGGAGTACAGAGATGTTCTAATACCTTGGCTTCATCATGATCAGCCATCAGTGCTTGGTTTGGAGAAGCATCTTCCACCTGAAAGCTCTAGTCAAAGCCTCCTTCTTCAACAGCAACAGCAGCTTGCTGCTTTGACTTCTCATTATGGAAAGCTTTGTCAGTGTAGTTTGGTCTGGATTGTGTTTGGCCACCATTTGTTCTAGGTGCCTTACACTCTCTAGCAAAGGGCCCATCAAGTTACAGTTGTAACACTTGACTTTGCCTTTGTCCAGTCCAAACTTTCCACTGGTTGCATTGCTTGGAAACTTCCTTCCAGTCCTCTTGTAGAACTTCTTGGCTCTATGAGTGAGAAGAGCCATCTGCTGGACTATTTCCATATATTCCAGATCATCTGGATGGATACAATCCAGGTCTTCAAGAGTGAAAAGAGAGTTGCCACAGCTTTCATCAGAAGACACAAAAGCTTGAGAAGAGCTTGTCTCTTGGAATGGGCTGCCTTGAGTGTAGTTCTCCTTTGGTGTCTCTGGGAAGGTGATTAAATGACCCTTTGGTGAGTTGTCAGGGTAGCATAAGAGATGATGTTTGGGTTCTATGCTATCCCTTTCAATCACATGTAAGGCTGAACCCATTGATTGTTGGAGTTTCCAGATGAACCTTGCATGTTCATCTCCATCTGGTAGCCACTGAGAATCCTATATAACTCTGTTAGAGTAAGAATTTTGAGATTTTCAGTTCTCTTGATCACCACACAGTAGTGTGTCCATTGCCTAGGAAGTGAGGACATGAACTTCCTTACAATGTCTCTATTTTCAAGAGAAACTCCTCCATCCACTAGGGTATCCAATCTCAACAAACCTGAAGTACTGTTGAGTCACGGTTTCACCTGTTTTGAAGGTGAAGTTTTCAAACTGCTACTTCAAGAGATCCTTCTTGTTCTCCTTGGCTTCTGAAGAACCCTCATACATCAGTTTCAGTGCATCCCACAGCTGCTTGGTTGTTTTGCACTTCTTGAAACCTTTGTATATAGAGTTTTGAAGGGCAGTTTGAAGAGCTGTCATGGCTTTTCTGTCCATCTCTACTTTCTTCCTATCTTCATCAGAGTAGTTAGCCACATCTTTGGGAATCATACCAGCACCAGTAGCAGAAGGGGTGCTGGGTATGAAAGGTCCATTCTTAATAGACTCCCATATTCTTGAATCAAGAGACCTAATGAAACCTTCCATTCTTAAACACCAGGTATCAAACTCATCAAGAGTGATCAGTGGGGACTTGTTCATGGTTCCAGTTTCCATATCAGTTTTGGAAATGGCTGCCATTTGAAAAGTTTTAGTATATGGTGTGTGAGGGATCTTAAGATGGTGAGATCTTATATCAAGAGCCTGAAAAGCTCTGATACCAAATGCAGGATCATTGAAGGGTAGTTACAACACAACAACACAAAGAGGAGATTAACTAAACTTTAATCAAACAGTAAACTGGATTAACCAAGTGTTAAGATACTAAGTACACAAGTAATGCAGGAGACAGAACACAAAGAACACAAGTGTTTGGTTTTCAAGAATGCAGTATATTGCCTTCTCTATGTTCTATTAAAAGTGTTACAAAGCATATTCGAAAGATACAAGAACATGAGATACTTATACTACATCCTACAGCCGGCTATACTTTGAAAGCCAGCTGGATACAATTGACTAGACACAAACAAAATCAATTGTAGAGTCAAAAGGCATATTGCCTTTTGACTTGTGACTATGACATGTCATAGCTCACATCCTTATCTATTACAAAAATGATAAAGTACATAAAGTGGAAAGTTACAGACTTAAGACCTCAATGTACAGTTACAAAAGTATGAACCTTTTCACCAAACTATGTAAGTTGGTGACTTGCAGAGGCACAGCAGAAAGGTGTCCAGCTTTATGGAATAGTACATCAGATAAAGCATGTTACTAAAAGTCTTCGGAAGAAATCTGTCTTCATGAACTTGAAGCTTCGGAAGACTTTGTCTCTGAGGCTTCGGAAGACTTCATGTTTGGCTTCGAAAGATATTGGTCTTGGCTTCGAAAGATTTCACACTTAGAGTATTTTTTGTTTCATGTGTGAAACTTCCTAAGCTTCTTCTTTAATGCACTTGTGCAGCATGCAGGAAAGACTAAAGATGTTTAGGTTGCATCGGCCTATTCATTAATCTCTACATAGGTATAGATGCTTCATGATTTTTAATTTTCTTTTGCTAATTTTAATCTAGCTCTTCCAAGTCTTGTTTTTTGAGGGTATCTTCCCTTTTTTAGCTTCTTTTTATGTTTTTTCCCGCATTTTTAATTATCTTTTCTTTGCTTCTTCTTATTTCTATGCTTTTCAATTTATCTTATGTTTTATGTAGTATCTAAGTACGTTCTTTATTAGAGATAACTAGTATGTGGCGCCTCGCGTTACGATGGAGGCCATAAAACCATATTAAATAACATGAATGTTACATATTGTTAGCGATCATCAACACCGGAAAAACTCGTATTAGAAAGAAAAGAAAAACGAAAAAATAAAACTAAACGGAAAATAGACGCAAAAACGATGAACCATACACGTCACACATATAAAACACTAAAAACAATAAGAAAGTTGATCTAGGACCCACACGTTATGACGGGTATGTTAAATGAAAAAAATAAGCATAATAATGTTGAGTCACAGGTGCACGTTACGACTAACTCTTAAAATTTAGACTGTAAATAAAAATTTTTGAAAATATGAAAGTATCGGAGAGTAAAATGAAAGTGAAAAATTATAAAAGTTAAAATGATGAAATATGTAAAAAAGGTTAAAAGGAAGAAAACAATGTAAAATCTTTTGTTCACATTGTACAACAATTAATGTATACCATCCAATACTTAAAACTTATTTGACTAAAGAACAACTTAAGATACAACTCTTAAAGCATATGATAAAATCACAATGAACTAAGTTGATAATAATATTAGATGTTTGTGTTTAGCACCACCACTTAATCTTTTTCTTTTAGTTATTTCTATCACAGAACCTCACGGGTGGCCACCTCCGTCCCACTACCAGCGGCCACGTTCCTTCATGATTTAAAGTTTAAAGCCATGAATTGATGTTAAGGGATTCTTCAATCATTTGCATAACAATTGCATCTTCTTCATCACCACATCTTATGGCAACCCCTGACGTCATATCTGAATCTAGTGTATTCACCGCCATCGGGGTTTCACCTTCTCCCACTATCTCCACCTTATCTTATTTTCAGTTTTCAGTGATAG
Source organism: Flaveria trinervia (assembly GCA_025506515.1). NCBI lineage: Eukaryota > Viridiplantae > Streptophyta > Magnoliopsida > Asterales > Asteraceae > Flaveria > Flaveria trinervia. The sequence goes on along the minus strand of CM046441.1, from coordinate 13,901,533 downwards.
AAGCTTGGAAGGGTAAGGTTTTAATGTAGTATTTCTTTTAAGTTAATTACATGTGGGCCCCATTATGTTTTGTTTTATTTGATTTTCTTAAACAATGGTTATTTTTAAAAAGTTAACAGCAAAATACAATGGCTATTCATGACAATAACCATTTATCATACAATTTATTAAATGTTTGGACGTATCTTATAATTTTCAAACTCATAGATCAAAACTGAAATCAGAGGTTAAAGCACTGAAACCTTTCATGTAATTAAATCCTTTTTTTCTTATTTTTTCGGTACGGGCCTTAACACTCATGTTCCTTCAATATTTGAAAGTATTCTATTGCGAATTACAATTATAATTGTAGGAAAAAAATATGGATTCCATCACGTAATTTGGGAATAAATCGAATAGCTATTATAAGATATTCAAAGGCCATCATGAATAATCTTTTTGTCTTATTATTTCGAGTTAAATGTGTTTTACATCCCTGATGTTTTATATAAATTGTCATTTGAACTCACAAATTTAAATTTTGTCATTTACATTCAAAATTTTACAAAATTGTCATTTGAATCCACTTAACTACTCCCCATTAACACCGTTAAGTTTTCCGTTAAGTTTCCTACATCAGGGTATTTTTAATCAAAACAATTACAAAATAAAAAATCAAACCTACGTGAGAAGTTTTAGGTGTTCAGTCTATTTTGATTATCACCATTAAGATTTTAATTTACCAGGAATAATTGGTCGGCATTTCTTTCATTTTTTCAAAAAATGAACCTCTGTACGTCCTATTAGATAAAATAAAATTTAAGGAACTAACTAAAAGTGATATATTTTTAAATTTATAAAACATATAATAAAAATATATATAAGTAAACAAACAAGTCATATAACACAAATTATTTGATCCTAACCATAAAAGATAAATTATCATAAAAGTATAAGAACAATTAATATCATAACCATAATAGTTATAAAACATCAATTATCATAACCATAATTCAACTTTAAACCAAAAATATCTATGTTTAACAAAATAGGAAAAGTAACACGATTACTCAACCAAAATACGTTAACAAGACAAAAACAACAAAAGATTATTATAGAGTCAAATCATAATTGATATTATCAAAAGATGATGAACACATAAAAATCATCACATGAGTTAGTTCGTCATTTTGTAATTGTATTAACTAAAATTACTTTCATGTTGAAAAGTTAACAAAAAAATTAACCGTGTTAGTTAGGTGTAGTCAAATTAATTCAAATGATAATTTTAGTGAAATCTTTGGATGCAAATGTCAACATTTTATACTTTTGGATTCAAATGACAATTTTTATAAAACCTTAGGTACATAAAACGTATATAACTCTATTATTTCAAACAAACTATAATTATAAAGAATAATTGAACGACTACATCGAAATAAATATTATGAAAAGCTTAGGAAACTATGCGTGAACATAGACTATGTATGTAGATTCCATCTCACCATCTGGAAGGATACCTTGAATCTTATTTATGAGGCCTATATGCACATGATCAACTTATTACGACATTCATCGAACAATTATATGAAGTAAACGCTAGAACATAAGTGAATGTAAACAACTCAATTAATCTACATCTATATATAAAAGAATTTTAAATTATCACTTGTTAAAATATTAAACTTTCTCATCTTAGTTTTTCATATTTGTTTTAATAAATGATAATAGTTCATACTAATTAATATTATTTAAAATATTTACACAATTAAAATTTTATCTATCTTATATATAAAAGAAAGTTTTAAATTGACACTTGTCAAAATATTAGGTTTCTTTATCTTAGTTTTTCGTCTTTCTTTCCTAATAAATAATAATAGTACATGCTAATTATATTATTTATAACTTTTACATAATAAAAAAAGATATTGTAAATATATAAAATTATATATTTTATTAAAAAACAAACATTAAAAAAGAATATAAAATATAAAAGTTTTCTTAAACATCTTTTTAAACATAAATGTTTTAAAAAGTATTTTTTTTAAGTATTATAAGGATGGATTTAAAAATGAAATTATTTTTAAAAAGCAAAATAATAAATAATTTCATATAAAAAGTCTAAAATGATATAATTGTTGTTTTACTTGAAATACTTATTTTTACATGATTCGCTCATGTTTTATTTGAAAATATTAATTTATAATTTTTTTAGTTATTATGACAAAATATTTGATATTTTCATCTATTTAACATGTGTCACACGAGATGCTAAACTAGTATTATATATATTATTATCTTGATGAATCAATATGAGATGGATTGTATTATAAAAAAAACATCAAAAGTTATGAAGAGTGAGAATGGGTGTGAACCATTGATCAAGTGAAGCATCCGGTTGTTATGTTAGTAATTTTTTAGAATTAAATGGGTTGAAGAGGTAAGATTAGAAATCCACAATTATATATATATATATATATAGGGGAGGGTTCAAATAAAAAACATTTTTTTGTGAGAACTCTAAAAACCAATCTCAGCCACTCAATTTTTATCACATGCATATCACATGTCATTTCCCCCCTTTTTTTAAACGTTCGTACCTTTTTTTCACGACATCATTTTTTCAAAAAAAATTCAGCATAAAATTCAGTATTTTTTATCTTTCCAACGCCTACCATATTGATAATTTTTTCTAAAAAAATCGTACATTCGTTGTTTACATATGTGTAAATCTAGTTATACATATGTAGTACTGGATTTACACATGTGTAAATCTGATAATTACACATGTGTAAAACGAATTTCGTTAAAAAAACGTGAATTTTTTTTTATTTTTTATAAATTTTTTTAAATTATTTTATGAAAGAGGGAAAGTTGAGGAACATTTTTGTGTTTTTAATTTTTTTATTTTTATGTTATTTTTTGATTTATAAATTTTTTAAATATGTTTTTGTTAATTAGAATTTTGCCATTGAGAATTAGTGGTTGAGATTGGTTCCTAGAGTTTTCACAAAAAAAAGCTAGTTTTCATTTGATCTCTCCCCTATATATATATATACAGAATTTTATGGTGAATTTTTTTTGAAAAAATAATGTCGTGAAAAAGAGTTACGAACGTTTAAAAAAAGAAGGAAATGAAATGTGATTTGCATACTATAAAAAATGAGTGGCTGAGATTGGTTCCTAAAATTCTTAAAAAAAAGGTGGTTCTCATTTGAACCCTCCCCTATATATAATAAAAACAACACTTTATATTTAATATAAGTATTGTATTGTTATATTTATTTTATTTTTTGAAGAAAAGTTTCTTTTGTTAAAACGTGCATATATGATGAGTTGTGTTTTCATTTGTACACAACATGTTTTCAATTTTGCCTCCAGAATAATTATTGCGCCAGGAATCAATTCTGTGTTTTGCGTCAAGACCATTGTGTGTTTTTGCGCATGTAACTACATGAGTGATGTTATTTGAGATTATGCCAATATACACATTAATATAATTAGTTGAAATGTGTACGTATTTTTATATATAATTTATGTGAAAACATAAATATATATGTAGACAGAAAGTGTATTATGCAAGTAAAATTGCATGTATCTATTATATCATGTGTGTGTGTGTGTATATATATATATATATATATATATATATATATATATTACATCATGGGGTAGGGTTATACGAAAAATGTTGTTTAATCTAAAAAACTTAAAATGAAATATGGGCACGCTTGACACAATTCATTCTATTGTTTTAAAAAATTAGTGTTTTGGTCATTGTGTCAAATATGTTATTTAATTGTGTCTTAACATTCATTGTGTCAAATATTAGTTAATTATGTCATATATATTACATCATTGTTATATGTATTTATCATTATGTTTTATATTTCATATCATTTTGTGTTATTTTTGTTATTATTTTTATAAATTATATAAACTTTTCATCTATAATTGTGTTTTATAATTAGAAATACGCAATGATATACTTTTAACAATTTATTGTTTTAAATTTTTAGTGTTAAGGTAACACTATATGTTAATTTTGTTAGTGTTCTTTATAAAATATATAAATTTATTATCTATCATTATGTTTTACAATTAAAGGTATACAATAATGTTATTTTCACAAATCTATTTTTTAAAATTCATAGTGTTTAAAATAACACAATGAGATTAAAAATACACAATAAGACGTTGTGTTATTTTTGTTATTATTTAAAATATATAAGATTAATTAGTTGATAATTCTTTGTTTTACATTTAGAGATAGAAAACAATAATATTTAACCGTTATATTTCTTTAAATTCATCATTTTAGAAAAACACAATAGTATTTTAGAAAAACATAATAATTAACAAAATATACAATAAACTACACTAAATACACAATAACAAGATATGAGCTTTAAAACGTTAAAAATTTATTATGTTTTTCTATAGCAATATTGTACTGATTTTAAAGATACAAGAATGCTCGTTTTTATAATGTAATTTTTATAAAAAAAATAATATCGTACATAAAAGTTACGAAAGTTGAAAAATTAGGAGAACTTGCAAAAGCAAATAAAAGTGGCAAACCCTAAAATATCAATCTAACAAAAAAAATTTACAAATTGATTTTAACAAATGATTAAATAAATTGATGGTTGAGATTACTTTTTACACTTTTTAATTTTAAAATTATTTTTATTTGAACATTTCTCTTACATCATCTTCCGTCTAAACAGTTTGTTTCTAAAATGAAGTTAGTTTCATTACATTAAATATCTAGTTATAACGACATTAGTTTCATTGGGTATTAGTTGAAACTAGTATTTAAGCCTATCGCGTTGTAGTGGGGGTGTAACATAATGAATTTTAAAAAAAAAATTATAATTATGTATAATATTGTTGTATATCTTTAATATGTGAACTACAATAAAAAATTAACAAATAATTTATCTAATACATTAAAAACAATGATAAAATAACACAATAACAAAAAAAAACACAATGTCTAATTTTGCTTTTTGATTGTTATTGTGTTATCTAGATCAATATGAGTTTTAAAAACTAGTATTGTTTCGTTTTTTCACGAATTAGGTGGTATTTATAGGTTAGGGTCTTCCAATCATACGACTGAACCATGACTGAATTATGCGATTGATCCATCAGTATGACTGAAGGTCTGGTCGTGCGACTGAGTCAATCTTATGTCTCAATCGGGCGACTGATCCAGTCTCCTGGTTCAGTCGTGCGACTGGTCCATTAGCATGAAGTATTCATGCGTATGGTCCATTAGCATGAAGTATTCATGCGTATGGTCCATTAGCATGGTCCATTCGCATGAGAACTTCATACGATTAAGTTTGAACATGTTTCTCAATCATTGTTGACTAAGAATTATGTACAACAACCACAAACCAATATATTTAGTTCACTATAAGTTATCACACAATAAACAATGAAATATTAAATATTATAACCATCAACCACACTTTGTATTTCATTCATACCCATTTTATTACATATATATAAGACATGATAGATATTTTACATTAATCTCCTAAACTAGGTACATATGTATCAACACTCATAAATCCCAACTCGGTAAATGTTTATAAATACTTCAAATTTTGAGTTTATTTACTCCAACGATCCCTTACTAAATAAGAGTTAACCCCGTTAGTTTTTTAATGACGTGACTATTTTATGGACAAAACACTAAACAGAAAGTTGAAATCTATCATCAGGTCTATCAATTTGAAACTTTCGCACCCAAAAACTCGTCAATCTCCACCTATTGATTTGAACCACAGAACTTATTAGAAGTAGATTTTAGGTGATGATGAAGGCTAGAGAATAAAAAACAGACCTAATTGAGATTAGGCAGTGCTAGAGTTGAAAAATGACTCAACATTGGTATTATTTCTTCAATAAAAACTAACGACTGTTAACTCTCAGTTAGTAAAATATCATTGGAGGAAATTAAGTTCAAAGTTAAGTGTGTTTGTGAATATTTCCTGAGTTGGGATTAATCACGACCAATAAATGAAAGTTGGAATTATTAAAATCTAATAACCCTTATAATTAAAGTTTTATAAAATACAGAATGTAACGAACTTTTTTATAAAAAATCAATTTTCTTAAAACAAAATATTTAAAAACCATACTTTTTTATAAAACAAAAGTTTAATAAAAATAAAGTATTGTTTATTTTGCTTAAAGTAGCTACTTATACGTAATTGTAATTATAATTATCTTCAAACATGATTTTATAATTCATAAATTAAAGATTATTAAATATATGGTCATGGCCGTGGCGTTGGGCAGAAAGCCAATGATTTCGACGAGACTCTTATTTTTATTACTAATTATTTAATATTTTATTTGCTCAACCTATGTAATACACGGGATACTAACCTAATATTAAAGAATAAGGCAATGATAATCGTCGAAATATACAAATGACAATTTCCTTAATAATTTTAAAATACTTTCCAGTATTTTTTTAAATATTTTGTAAACCTTTTTAATTCCCATGGGCATCATCATCTTCTTCCCTATTTAAATATTGATAACCAAAATATAACACAAACTAAAGATTCTGATAGCCCAAAATAAGCTAACGAAATATTAGTGACCAAAACGTAAACAAAACAATAACTACTGCAGCTATGAGTTTTATTTTATATAGATAGATAATATAAAGTGTAGAAAATACTTAACAAAAGGTCTTGTTGGTCTGATGGTAGAGGCGTGCTTGCTATAAGGAAAAGGCGAGGGTTTAAAGCATTGCAGCCTCTCATACCGCAATAGGTTCTTGGACTATATGAGGTGCTATAACTTATTTTACTAATATTCAGTCCCTTAAATTGCTTTTTAACATTTTTTTCTTTTTTATAGAAACCTTTTATGTTTTATATTTATTGAGTTTGTGATGAAAATTGACAAATGAGAAAATGTAAAGACTTGCGTATCCTTTCTTTTTATTTTTTTTCTTACATTGATGTTATTTCTTTCGTTCCATTTTCTTGATACCTTAAAATTCTACATTGGAGTATAAAGTGGTGACGATACGGTTTTTTGTTCACATTTTACTATCCGAGTCCATGACAGAATATTCTCTTGTAAAAATAATACTTAGAGGCTGATACAACAATATGTGTATAATATTGCTATACATTTATTTAATAATATGATTTCTTATAAAACATTGATGTACCATATGCTATCAAGAAAATGGTATATCACTCTGCTTAAGTTGTGTATAATATTGCTATATATTTATTTAAAAATATGATTTCTTACAAAACATTGATGTACCATTGGATATAACAATGCATCTAGTGAGTTCCAATGGTATATCTAAGTTGTCTCATTAGAATGGCACATCTAAACTAGTTATTACAATGCATTTAAATAATTATTCTAGTTGTCTAAAATATAATGATGCGTTCAAGTAGTCCAAACTTGAATTATAAAGAAACTATGCAAGTATAGTGATTGGCAAAACCATTGGGAGAAGGGAGTGGTTTCAAGTTGGCGGACAACATCCCTGTCATCGACAATATCAGCATACCCACCCTTTTCTTACCTAGAAAAGCTTATATGGTGCAAGTTTTACAAGCTAAATGCATATTGCTAGAAATTCTCAAATTTTAATATTTATTATAATATGATATTGTTATTGTTTTAGTATTATTTTTTTAAGTTTTATTACTCTTATTGTATTTTATTAGTTATTGAAATGTTATGATAATTGTAACATTTTTTATTATGTTATGATATATAATTAATATTTTTTCATTTGTTTTAAATAATATTAAATTTATTACTAGTTTTTTTATTAATTTATATTAATTAATTTTAAAAACATTTATAGAACAAATGATACATTTCTTCTTTTAGGGAAGACTTGGAAAGAGAAAGGAATAAATGATGTAAATCTAACGTGACGTCTAACGTTGAAGTGAGAAGATCTACAAAAGATTAGGAACAAAAGATACACTACCCTTACCTTAGGCATGAAGTATGCTCTCACCCTCTACCCTTAGGCCATGAAGTATGCTCTCACACCTCTACCCTTAGGCCATGAAGTATGCTCTCACACCTCTACCTAGAGGTGTACAAACCGGTTTGGGGGCCCAAACCGGTTCGGGTCCCAAACCGAAACCGTTTGGTCAAAGTCGGTCAAAACCGGTTTGGCCCCAAACCGGTTCGGGTTCAAACGGTTTCAAAACCGTAAAAAACCAACCTATCAAACCGGTTTGGGCCGGTTTGGAACCGGTTCGGGCCAAACCGGTTTTTTTTTTGTTTGTTATATTCAAACGAAATTTTAAACTTTTAATTAAAACATAAATATTTATAACATTTTTATATAATTTATATAATTTAAAAGAATTTATATAATTTAAACAATTTATAACATTTATAAACATTAAAAACATTTAAACAATTTAACATTTAAACGATTTAAACAATTTAAACATTTAAACGATTTAAACAATTAAACAATTTATAACATTTATAAACATATATATATATATATACTATTTATTAACATTTATAAACAATTTAAGCATTTTAACAATTAATAACATTTATAAACATTTAAAACATTTAAACAATTTAAACATTTTAACAATTCGTAACATTTAAATAATTTAAACATTTAAAACTAAACATTTAACATAGTCGTTTCTTCGTTCGTATATACTTGTACGTTATTCCTCGCCACCAGAACCGGAACTGTTACGAAGGTAGTCATCATATGCCGCTTCATCATCAGTCATTCCTGGTGTCAATCCGCTCTCTACCTCGTCCTCGTATAATTCTGCTTCGTATATCAGTTCTCCTTCAAGCGATCGTTTGTCTTGTACTCTTTCCGCGACATCCAAATAATCTTTCAAGCAAATTGACATTTCAACTGCTTGTGGAGTGAGTCGAGTTCGTCTTATTGATATAATCTGCCACTAATAGAAAAAGCAGATTCCGAAGCTACCGTAGAAGCTTGGACGGTTAGTAAATCTCGGGCCATGGTGGATAGGATGGGAAATTGATCTTCCTTACCTTTCCACCAAGCCAACAAGTCAAAATTTTTAAATTCATGTGGAGTCATGGTCGATAAAAAGTTTGTAAGACCATACCTCCCGAGTTCACTACTCGGAGTGTTACCACGTTGACGTTTATTACATTCATCCCTTAAAGTATTATATAAATCAAACATTGGATCATTCGAACATTCGGCATTTGCCGCATGCCTTAAAGCATCATGGATTTGTGATGTTTCCCCGTATTTTAGTAAATAAACATCATACATTGTTGTAATTGTTTGTTGAAAGTCGCTTTTAAAGTTTTACTATACATTGGTTTACCAACTTCTAAATCCAAATTAAAAGTAATTTTATCAAGTAAAGTTTCAACCCCCGACAAATTTAAACAAGGGTTTAAAACAGCAGCACATGTAATAACGGGAGGCATTTCTTCAAAATATTTTTTTAAGTTTTTCTTTCATTGGGGGTATCATATCAGAATAAGGTCTACCCCTACACGACAATTCATTTAATTTTGAAGTCATTAAATAAATTTGGTGTAGTACCAACGGACTCGTTGGGTAATAAACTCCAGAAAGACATGTAGTTGCATTTTTAAAAACTTGAAGCATTTTTGTTACTTCTTCGATGATGGCCCAACCCGATGGATGGTAAGAATTTGCCTTTCCCCGACTTACCAAACTATTATGAAAGGCTATTAAACTTTCTTTTTGTTCAATAGCCTTTTCAAACATGTTACATGTGGAATTCCATCGTGTTGGTACGTTCCAATTCGGACCTAAACATTTAGTATTTGCGTCTTTACAAAACTTGCGATATTTAGTATATCTTTGGTGTTACTAAAAATATCACGTAACATTCTTTTAAAACAATCTTTAATTGTTTCAATCGTTTTTAAACCGTTTTGCACGTCTAAGTTTATGATGTGCGCAACACATCGACTATGAAAAAACACACCCTCACATATTGGTTTATATTTTAATTTCAAATGATCTATCGCAAGAGTGTTGTTTGAAGCATTATCAAAAGATATAGAAAATATTTTGTTTTCTAATTTATACGTTTGAATAACTTTATCAATAAGATAAAAAATGTTTTGGCTGGTGTGAGGATAATCAAACAATTCAAACGCAATCGTACGTTTCATCATTTGCCACGAATCGGGTTCAACCCAATGGGCGGTGACACAAATGTACGAGTCCGGTGAACCGTGAGGTGTCGACCAAACATCACTAGTTAAGTTAACACCGGTTTGTAAATTTTCAAAATAAGATATTAATTCATTTTTAGCTTTTTTCCACATTTAGCACGACTTACATTGGTGTAACGAGGTTGGAGAGTTCGTTGAATGAGTCGAGTCAAACGTTCGTTGTCGAAATGTTTGAATGGCAAGCTTTCTTGAATTACAAATTGCGCCATTTGCTCCCGAACCGCATCAACGTTATAAGCCCAAATATTTCCTTCGTTTGTCATCGAAGCTTGACCTTGAGAAGGTTCACCTTTTAACGCTCTACAATCTTTATTTGCAATATGGTTTTTCAACGTTGTGTTTGCATCTTTTTTGAAAAACTTATGACAAAACTTGCAACGAGCCTTGTTTGGATCGCTAGCCATTTGACATAAATCGTAATTGCACCATACTTCGGGGTTCCTATTCGTAGGAAGGATTGCTATCACCACGTTGCTTGAAGACGCTTCACAACCAACGGATGATTGAGCACTTGTTGAAGCCATTTCAGAGATTTTTGTGAGAGCGTTTTTGAGAGCGTTTTAAACGAAAGTATTTGTGGAGAGCGTTTTTGAGATTTTGAGAGTAGAGAGTGTTATAAGTTGTTGTGATTCAACCAAAACATCAAATACATATATATAGTAACCTAGTGGGGGTATAATGGTAAAAAACATCAAAAAAACGGTCAAAAATTGCAAAAAACGGCTATATAGCCGTTGGGTAACGGTAACCGGTTTGGGTGACCGGTTTGGGTGACCGGTTTGGGTGACCGGTTTGGGTGACCGGTTTGGGACCGGTTTGGAACCGGTTTGAAAACCGGTTCGGTTTGAAACCGGTTTGGAACGTGGAAGTGTTAAACCGGTCAAGAACCCGGTTTGAAACCGGTTTGGGCCAAACTGGTTTGGGCCTCAAACCGGTTCCGGTTTTTTTGGCCGAACCGGTTTCCGAACCGGTTTTTTTGGCCACCTCTACCTCTACCCTTAGGAACAAAAGGCACACTTCCCTTACCACGTAAGTGTCAGATCACTTAACTTTACCTTTTTCACTCAACTGAAATGGATTAATAACCCCTTTTAACCCTCTTTTCATTTAATAAATTAGATATATTTTAATTAGTATGTGTGTGTAGAAGAGGTGGCACTATTAACATGTTAATGAGTCTAGCTTTTAGCCCCTGTTAACCCATGAAAAAGATGGTGTTCCACTTGTTAACACATGTCAAATCACCCATAACGTTTGGGTTTTAGGGTATACTATACGATATACCCATTAGCCTTGGGGTCGGGAGGCACTCATTTCCGGCCCCTTATAAACCCTCAACATTTTTTAATAGTTCTTAAAAGTTTAAAATTAAAAACATTAAACATAATCATGAATCAAATAATTATATTACAAATTAATAATATAGAATAACTAAAATTATGAACTAAAATGTAATAGAAAATCGAAAAATTAAAGAAAAAACTTAAATATCACAAGCCATCACACCTCATAGTTATTTCACGTTTTATTGTTCACCGTTCGGAAAACAATCATGCATCTACTTAAATATGTAGAAATCGTGGAATTTTTGTTCTTGCTGCATCATTAACATTGCCATTTCATCTCCCTTAATTTTTGTTTTTGCCACCCTTAATTGAAGATTTTTTCCCACTCTTTTTCTTCTTCTTTTATCTTCTTGTAATCACTAGTTTCTTTTCATCACCGAGTGCTCTTATACTCTTACATTAACGCATAAAACTATATGTAAATCAATAGACATAACATTTTTCACATTTTTCATTTTGATCCTGCATAGTATCCGCTGGCTTGGTTTAATTTTGCCCTAAACTGAAACAAAGAAAATGATAATTTAGTTTTTGGGTTTTTTAAAACCATTCAGTTTTGAATTTTTATGTTTTTAGTTTTTTGTTATCACTTTGGTTTTGTTTTTTTGGTTTACATTTAGGCTTTGAATGTTTGAATAAGAATTGGTCAAAAGTATTGAATTTAGGTTAGAAACTTTGCGTTTCCATCATTTAATTGATATTTAATATTAATCCATGTTATTTTATAAGTTACTTGACACATAAATAAATTAGTGTCAATAAAATACAACAACAAACAAAAAAATAAAAGTACTTAAATTAATATACTAATTCAAACAAAAAATTTAAATATTATTTTTGAAACATAAATATTTTATCCTTTTTAAAATAGCACAAGTTAAAAAAAGTAATTAAAAGATTAATTGTGTTTATAAGTATATGAATATACTCTATGTTAGAAGTTATTTTGTTTTCTTGGTTTATGCCATAAACAAAGCCAAAACCGAAAAAAAACAATTTTGTAAAAAACATCAACCAAAAGCGTTAGTTTTTAATTAGGTTTAAGTTTTTGGGTTTGATTACATCAGTTATTTTGATTTCCATAATTAAATATGTGAAAGTAACAATCAGTCATGCATAACGTACATGTCACCATGATACCATCGAATCATGTTTATCCAAAACAGAAAAACAAAAGACATGACACCACACTCAGAGAATCGTCGCCGCTTATCGTAAAAGAACCAATTTAATAATTTAATAATAATAAAAAAAACCAACGCATTCCCCATAATCATCTATAAATACGCGGCGAACGAAGCGGTGATCACCAACAACCCCATCCACATTTCCCCAATCTTCTTCCCCATCGTTTGTCTTCCCATCAAACCAGAACCCCCCCCCCCCCCTCCCTTGTAACCTCTGCATCGCCACTTGTACGTCACCCCATCATGTGTGGAATACTTGCTCTCTTGGGTTGCTCCGACGACTCTCAGGCCAAAAGGGTTCGCGTCCTCGAGCTTTCCCGCAGGCATGTTCCCCAAATTCATCACCACTTTGATCAATTTCCAATCAATTAATTCCGTTAAAAGTGTTCGATTTTTGTCATGTTTGTTGCAGATTGAAGCACCGTGGCCCTGATTGGAGTGGGTTGTATCAGCACGGTGATAACTATCTTGCCCATCAACGTCTTGCAATCATCGACCCTGCTTCCGGTGATCAGCCCCTGTTCAACGAAGACGAAACCATCGTCGTTACGGTTGGTTCGATAACATAAGCAGATGGTGTTTATGTGCTAAATGTTTGATTTTGATGTTGAGTTTGTTGGGAATTTGCAGGTTAACGGTGAGATTTACAACCATGAGGAGCTCCGGCGAAATCTGACCGGACATAAGTTCAGAACCGGTAGCGATTGCGACGTTATCGCGCATTTAGTAAGTGATTACTACTCACTGGTGATGTCATGATGAATGTTTGGTAAAAGCGTAGTAATTGAAGTTGTTGTTGATGAATTACAGTATGAAGAACATGGTGAAGATTTCGTCGATATGTTGGACGGAATGTTTTCCTTTGTGTTGCTTGATACACGCAACAACACTTACATTGCTGCCCGTGATGCTGTCGGGATCACGTCGCTCTACATCGGTTGGGGACTCGATGGTGATCATCGATTTATCCATCACTCGAATGCTTTGAATCTTTGATTTCTTCATTAATTGATGATCACTCTGTTTCTCGTAAAGATTACAGATTTACAGAGTAAATGATAAAGTTGTGTGATTTGTTCGTCAGGGTCTGTTTGGATTTCATCTGAAATGAAGGGATTGAACGATGATTGTGAGCATTTTGAGGTGTTTCCACCGGGGCACTTGTATTCAAGCAAAGCCGGTGGGTTTAAGCGGTGGTACAACCCACGGTGGTTCTCGGAGAATATTCCGGCGACGCCGTATGATCCGCTAGTGCTCCGGCGAGCCTTTGAAAACGTGAGGTTTTGGTTTGAATGTGGGTTCAGACTTAAAAATGATTGTTAGTTAGTGGTGTTAATTGCGTGATTATGTGACCGCAGGCGGTGATTAAGAGGTTGATGACGGATGTCCCGTTCGGGGTGCTGTTGTCGGGAGGGCTAGACTCGTCGCTGGTGGCGTCGATTACGGCTCGTCACTTGGCGGGTACGAAGGCGGCTAAGCAGTGGGGTGCTCAGCTGCATTCGTTTTGCGTCGGCCTCGAGGGTTCGCCTGATCTCAAGGCCGCAAGACAAGTAGCGGATTACCTAGGAACCGTGCATCATGAGTTTCATTTCACCGTGCAGGTATCGACACGAATCCTGAATGACTTGTGACTTCTCCATTTAACAAAATGAACATCTTGGTATCTGTTTGTATTCATATTCTAAATGACGTAAACAACCATTAAGGGACAATACTTAAAAAGCAACAACAATATTTAAGTTAAAGTTTAAAACTAATGTTTACAATACCACACCGGAAAACGAATTAGTCGTCTTGACTTTGGATCGCTGACACCGAAACTAAGAAATACATGACATTATAAATAATATATTATTATTAATATTATTTATAACTAATGTTTACAATATCTGATTTAACCGATTCAAACAAACACCATGAGGACCAAACTATGGAGTTGACTCGACCTCTATGAAACAAACATGAACGAACGTTTATGTTTGCTATTCTATAGACAAACTTTTTGCTGAACAATTTGTTAAATATACGTGATCTGGGTTTCTTATAGTAGAAACATGTTTGCAGGATGGTATTGATGCAATTGAAGATGTGATCTACCACATCGAAACGTATGATGTTACGACAATCAGGGCGAGCACGCCCATGTTTCTGATGTCTCGTAAGATCAAATCGTTGGGCGTGAAGATGGTTATCTCGGGTGAAGGCTCGGACGAGATATTTGGGGGATACTTGTACTTTCACAAGGCACCCAACAAGGAGGAATTCCATCAAGAAACTTGTCGCAAGATCAAAGCCCTTCATCAATACGATTGCTTGCGAGCAAACAAGTCGACGTCAGCTTGGGGTTTGGAGGCCCGAGTCCCGTTTTTGGATAAAGAATTCATCAACGTGGCGATGAGCATTGACCCTGAAGCCAAAATGGTAAGAAACTTGCTTTGGTTATGAACTTATGATTCGGGTCGGGAAGTACTAAGCCTGACAAGGTTATATCATATATGCAGATCAATATGGATCAAAAACGGATCGAGAAATGGATACTTAGACGGGCTTTCGATGATGAAGAACAACCGTATTTACCAAAGGTATAAAAATCCATAGCTTATCGTGATAATAAAACTCTGTTTTACGTTTAACCGTAGAGTTTTCCCATTTAATGTGGTTTTTAATGATCATATATGGCCTGCAGCATATCTTGTATAGACAGAAAGAACAGTTTAGTGACGGGGTCGGGTATAGCTGGATCGATGGACTCAAAGCTCACGCGGAACAACATGTAACCGACAAGATGATGCTTCACGCCGAGCACATCTTCCCTCACAACACGCCCGTCACAAAAGAGGCTTACTACTACCGAATGATCTTTGAGCGGTTCTTCCCTCAGGCAAGTTCTAGCATTTGATAACTTGTACATTATCATTTTTTTTCAGACAACCCGAGTTTTTGAATAATTTTATCATTTATCTTTTTGTAGAATTCGGCTAAGTTGACCGTTCCGGGTGGAGTGAGCATAGCTTGCAGCACTGCAAAAGCTATCGAGTGGGACGCGTCGTGGTCTAACAATCTGGACCCGTCAGGGAGGGCTGCACTCGGGGTCCATAACGCTGCGTACAAGAAGAACGTGGGTTCGGTTGGTTCGGTGAAGTTAGCACCAAACATGATCGACAACGTGCCGCGGATGATGGATGTGTCTGCATCTGAGCTCGTGATTCAGGGCTAGCGGTTTATGATTGTACAAGTATGAGGAGGTGGTTCATGTGTTTCTAAGATAAGATATGTTGGTTTGTTAACTTCTTGTTTTGTTATAAGTTATGTAATATTATTAAGTCATGTGTATTGATGTTATATAGACGGGTACTATTTGATGTAAAACATTGGTTCTATAAATAACGTTGTTCTCTGGTTGTACTCTTTTAATATATTTTGGTAAATAAATGTGCTTCCGTTATCATATACGTATAAAATGACTTATAATATTTGTGACTAGCAGTTGGTCTAGTGGCAATGTTACTTTAGTGGAGTCACGTTGAGCCTCAACGAAGATGTGAAATAACATAAAGTTTATCCTCTATTTACTTTTCTTAGTTTTCAATTCATTACAAAATAACATAGAAACTGGGATTCATCTCTTTTCCACCAAACTAAATAACAAAACTTTCATATTCATGAAGAGTCGCGGTGAATAGAAAATTCGTTCCATTATACATATGCAATTCGCTTTTTCAAGGTGTTATCCTTTTATTGTTTACTCTTTTTTTTTTTAAAGTATTATATAAATCAAACTCTTACTTGAGCTATTATTGCTAAATCCATCTACTTATGTTTGTTTGATGTAGTCATCTCTTGATAGATAAGTATCAAACATTTTGTAAGCAATGCTTAAAAGGTGGGTTTGCATTGCGGAATTGACGTATCATTCGTGCTAACTCGAATCATAAGTTATGCTATTCATTAAAGTTTCTTACACATAGGTCTACTGTAGTGACTCAAGTAATAACGAGAGATATTTATTGAAAATATGTTATAAATTTCTTTTATAAATTTCTTTTACATTAGTGTTAATAATGTTAGTAAACATTTCGTTTTAATGTTCATAATAAGATAATTTATCAGACATTATAATAGTTGATGAAGTACAAAAGAACTTCTTGAATAGTAAACTCTCGATAAGAAAATAATCATGGTTTTACAAACTGAACAACTCGTTTATTTGTTCATAGTATGATCCACACCAAAAGCTAAAATCCCTACCACATACAAAAATGTTGACATAAGACATTTCTAAAGCTAATGATCATCAAAACATAGGTGACAAAAATAAACTAGCCAATAAGTTAGGTACATAACAAATTTAGACTGAATAGCGAATCAAGCCAATAATGTGAATACACATTATCCTAATTATAGATCTTCACTCTCGAGTTCAAATCCTTCATTTAAACTCGCTTCAAATCACTCCTTGATCTCTTAAGCCCTGTTTGTTTCACAAAATCTCAAGAAGTAAAATGGAAATTGAAAATTTTTTCATCCACATTATATTTAGTTGGTTAACCGATGAAATTGAAAAAAATAATATAACATTTCTTCCACTTACCCATAGATGTTCACAACTAAATTTCAATTTCATTTAAAATTGATCAACCAAACACGTTATTAAATTTAATTAGATTTTAATTTCAGTTCCCTTTTTATATTTTTACAAAATATTTTACGAACGCTATACTTGTAGGTTTGTTACTAAAAGAGTGCGATCTCAATTCCCCATTGTAAATTACGGGCCTACGGCTGCTGTAGTTATTTGATTCTCATGGGCCTCAATTTTCAAGTTTCATGCGTGAATCCAATATCTTTCCTATACAAATTGTTTAATCCAATTCTCCTTCAGTTGGGCTTATTTGATTCTCTTGTGGCCTTGTGGGCTTCCCTGTATAATTAAATAACTGATGGATGAAGCCATGAGGAATTATGACATAAGCTCATTTGAGTTTATGTAATTCTCCACCAAACACCTCTCATTTAATTGTTAAATTTTGTAAAAATATTTTATACTATAAAATCTAGTTATTTATAAACTTGTCTATAATAGAATTAGTAATAATAAAATATGTTTGAAGTTTCACTTGTCTATAACAAGTTTAATATAAAGAGAGAATTACATATTTATATAAATTTAATTAATTATATATATACTTAACTTAAAATTTTAATTATATGTATCTCCCTTCATAACTTAATCATTTACATATATAACCAAACTAAAATTTTACTTGCATATCTCCCCTCCATGAAACATTAATATTATGAATTTACCTATTTGAATATATTTTATTAAAAATAACATATATATTTATTGTTTTTCTCTATTTCTTTAGGAAAACTCTAATATAAAGTATTTACTTATTTCGCAACTAGTTTTTTTAATTAACTTTTGATTTATAATTATTTGTTTATGTTTTGATATTAACATTTCTTACTTCCTTTATACTATGTTTATTTTTCGATAATAAGACTCTTCGTTCGCATACAAGTCACTTTCAATTTACAAATACATGTATTAACATAATAGGAATTTTTACATACTAGTAAAATTCCCGCGCAGTAGGGCGGGAATCTGTTAAATCTTGTGAAGTTAACACATCTCGCTTTTGGATAAAATTCATATCAATTCGTATAAAAAATAAAGAATGTCAAAAGTTATATTTAAAACTTATAAAATGTTATATGAATAAAGTTATGATAAAGAGTTTTTTTTCAAAGAAAAACAAATACATGCTACTGGATTATTAATATATATAATATAAAGTTATGAAAAAGGTTTATTATATATATATATATATATATATATATATATATATATTTAGATCTAGGAATTATAGTTCTAGATCCTTTTGTATAGGCTTAACACTTTAATCAATATTTTGTAATAAACTCTTGTAATTCAGTAATATAATGAATGCATTATGTATATAGGTTAACCCATATCTACGTTGGTTTATGTGTATGATTGCAGGTTTAACAATATACTTAGTCAATTTCACAAAATTGACTAAGTGTAAGAAAACATCTACGGATGAATATGTATGTTCTTTCGTAGATAATCATCTCACAAGAAATACATCTGAGGATCCTCTACAGAAAGAACACTTTGATGCAGATGAAGTCAAGAGAGTGATTTGAGACCAAAGACACACAGATTAACAATTTGCACTCCAATGAAGGATACCAAGTGAAGACTCCTACGGAAGACGAACTTCTTGTGGAATACCAATATTTGTATATACTTTCCGAAGTAATTCAAGTCAAACACTGATTCCCAGAGATTCGTTGTTTCTTTAACTAAAACCTTGAGTCTTTAAATATTAGTCCTAGGTTGACTCATGGGTGACGGCTGAATACCTAACATCACATCGATCCACACGATCAATCAAACATAGCAACCCTAGCAGCCACCACATCAATTACACCAAAATCATCAAGACAATCATAGCAAACATCATCGTTAGCAATCATTTTTTATCATATTTACTCATTAATTACTTTTAATGAAATACTTTTGAATCAAATCTTGTTCATTTTTTGTATTGAAATCGTTATGTTCTTCATTACTAGTATTTATTGTGTTTGATATTTATTACTACATCAATTAAACAACGTAATTTTGCGATCATTAATTCGAACTCAATCTAACACTGATAATTCCTGATTGCGATCCTTGGACTCACATACACGCACGATTGTACTATATGCTATCCAATGAATTAGGGGTGAATGTGAAACATGAAAAAAATTCTATGGCGAAACTATGAAGGTACTAAAATCAATTGTAGCTAAGATTCATATTTTATATAGAGTATAATTTTCCATTATTAAGATTATAATTATATATATCCTCAAGCCATAAAATCAATTACTATTTCTCATTTCTAATAACTATATATATATACTTCTCCTTTTAATAAAATTAACTTATCAAATGACCTTTATATTCTTTTTAATAAGAGATTTTT
This sequence comes from Flaveria trinervia, assembly GCA_025506515.1. Classification (NCBI taxonomy): domain Eukaryota; kingdom Viridiplantae; phylum Streptophyta; class Magnoliopsida; order Asterales; family Asteraceae; genus Flaveria; species Flaveria trinervia. Next base: position 13,881,769 of record CM046441.1, on the reverse strand, counting down.
GTTTATTATTTTTTGTTATATAACTTTAGTTACTTTTTAGATGAAGTTTTATACTTTTGCATTTGAAGTTAATTGTAATGTCTTGTTTTTATTTAAATATAAGACTCAAACATATGTGATTGATATTGTTAGAAAATGAAATGTGTAAAAATAACTTAAAGAAAAACATATGCAATAATCATTCAATAAAGAATTTTAATAAAATGGGTAAATATGTAATATATATAGTTTCACAAAGAGAAAATATGTGATTAATCTTTTAACTTGTGTATATATGTAATTAATAATCTAAAGATGAGAAATTATAAATGCTCCCAAAAAATAAAGATACATCATAAACTTAAAAGACAAAATGTATATTGTTTGTATATTTGAACCTTTTTGTTGGATCTTATATGCCTAAGACACATACAAGATTGATGCGGTTAGTACTTATAATCCAAATCGGGTCATACCCAATAACAAACCAAACAAAACCATAAATCTTTGTTCGTAGATAAGATCATACAATATATATTAAACATCATTTAGAAAATGGATTTTCTAAATCATTGCTTTTGTAAATAAATAACATTATGTGGATAATTTGTTCATGAGAAGTTATTTGTTTCATTATTTAAGTTAGTTAAACAATGAAAATACAAGGTGTTAGTATTATAAAATTAAAAAGGGGTTTTAATTTTATAAAACAATGGGTAAGAGTGTACTTTTATAAAACTAAAATGGGGGGAAAACCCATTTTTGGGGATGGTTTTCGGCGCCTAAGAAAGGGGGCATTGGGACAAGTTTTGTCTTGGTCCTTGAAAACTTTTTCTACACACTTGAACTCAACACTCTTCCATTGATTACACTTTCTCCTACACACACTCAAGCAATAATCCTCTCTCTCTCCCTTGGCTGAAAATTAGTTTTGCAAGCTGAAAAATTCAGCTTTGCTTGGATTTTCGGATCTACAAGAAGAGAAGAAAGTTGGTGTTTTACTACCTAGCAAGTAGGTGTCTTGGAAGGGCTTGTGGGTATCACCTCTTGAGGTCTTCTACTTTAGAGATTTTGCTTTCAATCATCCTCTTCCCTCTTCATCCACGAGTTCTAGGAGGTAGTATATGTTGCTTTGAATGTTTGTTTGATAGCATGTTCTTTCATATAAAGATCCTTGTTAATGGGTTTTGTTTTCACATGTATTTGATATATATATTAACTAATCTGAAAATGTTTTCTTTGATTATTACTCCGCTGCATTTTGACACATTAATAGTTAATATGACTTTGATAAACCTCTACAAACCACAACATGGCATCAAGAGCCGATTATATGGATACATGCTTCAAAAAACGAAATTTCGGGTCCTTTGTGTGTAAAAAGTGGGCTGGAAATTTCACCCATGGAAAACCCTTTGTTTTTTAAGATTATACTTTATATGCATAGTTATGATCCTGAAAAATTAATGTCATATGATGGCTTGTTTGTTTGGACAAAAACCCCTTATGTTTTGGTTTATGTTGGCCGAAATTTTGAGGTTTAAAAGGGTTCATTCTAGTTTGTTTTGTTTACATATTTGGATGTACTTTGGTGCATATAACCTAGCCATGACCTTGTGTTTGAATGTTTATGATTGTGATTTCATTTGTTGTAATAAAGGCATGTAATTTATTTGCTTCATTTGGGATGTAATAAATAGATTAGTTTGCATTTTATTATTCTAGAAAAATGTATTAGGTTTTTCTATGTAATTGTACTTTGGGGCTGATTTGGATGACCAAGAAGGTGTCTAAAGAAGATAGTGAAATCACAACACAAAAGGATTACTTGAAGCATTTGGATATGGGTTCAAGTGGGAGCTCACCGACACAAGATTCTTGTCATGTTTTCTTACCCTTAGAAATGACCTTTTGACACACTTGTTATGGCAAGCAAGTGTGGTCAAAATAGTTGGCTATGGTTATGCAATTATATTGTATGTTTGGTTAGTTGTTTGGTTGTTTGGATGTGTTTGGGATTTTGTTGAAAATTGATAAACTTGGTAACAACTTTGATAAAACAAGCATAAAATTGGGTCTTTAATATCATTAAAGGAATTAATAAAATGAGTTATTAAGGGTTAATGATAATAGAAATGAGTTTTATTAATAGGAACTATGAAAATAGTTTTTCATAAAATACCATGCATTTGAATGTATACAAATTGTATGGTATAAAAGGTTTTTCTAAAAACTAGATTTTAAAAACCTTTAAAAACCCTTTTCTAAAAAGTTTAACACCATCCTCTTAGACAACACTCGATTCACTTGCAACTCGTTTATGGGATAAAGGTCACTTAACCATAAATAAAATACTTGTGAAGTTGAGGTGAAATTACCGTATTATGGATAAAGGTCACCTAACCACTTGTATTAGTAAAATCACACGTGTATCTAAGTAGGACGACTTGATTTGGATGTCATGCATTAGGATCACCGAAGCATGACGTACAAAAGTGTTGATGGGATTAACATGCCTAACTAAACATAAGATGTTTAAACCGATCCCATACACTAGAAATTGTAATAGGTTACAATTGTCAAACGTTGACTACCTTGTTAATTTAAATAAAAGGATAAAGGTCACCTAACCAATATTAACTGTAACGTTGGATTCTAGTTTTTAATTATTAATTATCTATGAGATATAAAAGGGTATTAATAATTGAAATACTTTGATATTAAAATACTAAAATTGAACTTTGTGAAATTGTAGATGGCAAACAACAATAACTCGATCCCAACCGTCCATAACTTATCACTAAGAACCATCCTGAGAAGGAACGTCTTAACCATGGGAACTTCATGGATTGGTACAGAAACTTGAGAATCGTTCTCAAGCAAGAAAAGAAGTCCTATGTGTTAGACGATCCCATTCCCGATCAACCCGATGAGAATAATGTGGAGGCCTTTAACGATTGGGTTAAGTACGTCTAGGACTCCGTGCAAGTCTCATGTCTCATGTTAGCGAGTATGATTCCCGATTTACAAAAGACTTTGAGAATCACAATGCCTATGACATGATCACCCAATTGAAGGAAATGTTCCAACAACAATCAAGGGTGGAACTCTTCAAAACGGTTCGAGCGCTCCATGCATGTCGGATGGACGGGACCCAATCGGTATCATCTTACGTTCTTAAGATGAGAGCCACATTGATCGCCTCGAAGGCTTAATTGCCGTGTCTCCAATGAGTTGGCTATGGATTTGATCCTCAACTCTCTATCCAAGAAGTTTGATAGCTTTGTTATGGACTATAACATGAATGGATGGGACAAGCATTGGTGAGCTACATTCAATGCTCAAAAAGGCCGAGGCGGGCATGGGTAGAAAGGTTCTACCGGTCCTTACGATCAATGAAGGAGGTAGAAAGAAAAGGAACCCCCCGACCCACCCTAAGACAAGTGTTGCAAAGGGAAGGGACACATAAGGGGAAAGGGAAGGGTAAGGCTAAAGTGGAACCCAAAGAAAAGAAGCAAAAGGTTGCTAAAGATGATCCGTGTTTTGAGTATGGTGAGGTAGGCCATGGAAATGAAACTGTCTGGTCTATCTCAAAGAGTTGAGAGCTAAGAGGGATGTCGGGCAAACCTCAGGTATGACTTTTGTGATACATATTGAGCTAAATGTTGTTTCTTCTAACACATGGGTATTGGATACTGGATGTGGAACTCATATTTGCAATTTGTTGCAGGGGTTCAAAAGAAATAAGCATTACAGAAAAGGGGATAATAGTCTCTTATGGGCAATGGAGCAAAAGTTGAAGTTGAAGCCCAAGGAGATTGTGTTTTGAAACTTTCAAGTGGTTTGAAAGTTATCTGAAAATGTTTTGTATGCTCCTAGTTTAACTAGGAATATTATTTCAGTTTCCCTTTTAAGACAATGTGGTTATGATTTCAAATTTGTTGACAATGATATCCATGTTTATTTGCATCATGTGTTTTATTTTAAGGCTATGCCTTGTAATGGTATTTATGAATTGGTTTATGATAACACAACATATGATAGCACAATGTACCAAGCAACCACCAAAAAGCTCAAATTAGTTTGAGTGATTCCTATCTTTGGCATTGTCGCCTTGGTCACATAAACAAGAATCGTATGCAAAAAAATCAAAAGAATGGTCTTTTAAAAACTAATGAAAATGATTCATTTGATGTATGCGAGTCTTGTTTATAAGGTAAAATGACAAAGGCCCCTTTTAGTGGGACTAATGAAGGGCAAATGATTTATTAGGGATCATACATTCGGATGTATGTGGACCTTTTAAACCAATAACCAGGATGGTGAAAGATACTTCATTACCTTTACCGATGACTATAGTCGTTATGGGTATGTGTACTTATTAAGACACAAACATGAATCTTTTGAAATGTTCAAAATCTTCAAGAATGAAGTAGAAAATCAACTCAACAAAACGATCAAGATTCTTCGTACAGATAGAAGAGGTGAATACCTAAGTAGTGAATTTCAGGAGTGTCTTAGAATTTGTGGGATTGTCTCACAACTTACTCCACCGGGAACACCACAACATAATGGTGTTTCTGAGAGGAGGAATCGGACTTTATTGGATATGTTCGATCTACGATGGCTAGAAGTACACTACCTCTATCATTTTGGGGTTTCGCTTTGCTCTTCGCGGCCCGTATTTTAAATATGGCCCCAACCAAGAAAGTGGAAAGGATGCCTGTTGAAGTATGGCATGGAAGGGTTCCATCATTGTCATACTTAAAAGTTTGGGGTGTGAGGCTATCCTAAGCAATACACTCAAACAAAAACTGGAAGCCCGATCCACTAAGTGTATCTTCATTGATATCCTAGAGAGTATTGGATATTTTTCTATGATCCAATAGAGCAGAAAGTGTTTATGCTCGAAAGGCAAAGTTTTGGAAACTAATTCTTTCGGAAGGAACTAGTGGAAGAACAATGGACTTGAAGAGGTTCAAGATTCACAAGACGATACAATTTTGGTTGATACTAGCAATCAACATGAGGATGTTTGAATGATCATGTGGATGATCAAGATACATAAAACGTTCGTAGATCTGGTAGAACTAGTGTTCTCCTGAAAGACATGGATTTTTTTATGGATAGATGCTATGTGGGTAGATTCGGTGAACCAACCACATACATGATGCAATGTCAAGACCTGATTTTGACAATGGCAAGAAGCCATGATGTTGGACCAAAAGAACCAATGAGCCAAGATCAGAAAACCTCTAAGTCCCACACGGTATCACAACAACTGCTGAAAGCCTCATCAGTAGTTTGACAAGTGCTGAAGACTTCAACAGCTGAAGATCAAGTGCTGAAGACCTTAACAGCTGAAGAACCAAAGTGCTGAAGTACAACAGCTGAAGAACACAAGTGCTGAAGCTGAAAGACAAAGTACTGAAGTACAACAGCTGAAGAGTTCACAAGTGCTGAAGATCAACAACTGATGTACAAAGTCTGAAGACAAAGACTGAAGACATCAGCTGATGATATCTACTGAAGTCATCAGCTGATGAAACGCTGAAGGTCAAAGTCTGAAGATCAAGTACTGAAGCTCAGTAGTTTGTCACAACTGCTGAAGAGTACTTCTTCAGTAGTTGTGATATCAGTAGTTTTATGTTTTATGTTTCAGTAGTTTTGTAAAACGACTGAAGAGCTTGTTCTTCAGTCGTTGTAGTTTCAGTAGTTTTATATTTTGTACTTAACTTGCTGATATGTTCTCAGTAGTTGTGAACATTTCAGTAGTTTGTTAAGATTTAGTTATTTCTGTATTGGATCTGCCAGTTGTCACTTTCCGTGATAACAGCAGTGACTGTTGCACTCTATATAAGGAGTGACAACCATTGTAATCATTGAGCGATATGAGCAATTGAATGAATGAATTGATTGATTGATTAGAAATATTCTACATCTATAAACATTCCTAGAAATCAGAAATTCATATTCTCTCCCTATAACCGTATGCGATCTTAACGCTTACATATATTGTTTGCTTGCTACAATTTGTCTAATTCGTGTTGTTTGTATTCCGCTGCTCTATATTCTGATAACATCAAACTTGTGATCACTGATCTTGTCAAATGGTATCAGAGCAGGTTAATCATTGATCGATCTAATAATTGATCATTGAAACTGCTATTCAAGATCCAAGTTTGATTGAATTAGCTTTTGTTTTTGCAAGAAACGGTTATAGAGATTGAATTTTTCTGTATTTCTGCTCATTCATCCTGAGATCTTATTCTTGGTTCTCATTGAGTTGTTGTGGTTTGTCTAAACCTTTTAAAACTTGAACTAAACTGTTTTTGAACTGAAAATGACCACTCCCTCCAATGATCCTCACAATACTGGTTCCTCAACCAAGCCTCCTATGCTGGTTAGGAATGAGTATAACATATGGCAAAGACGTATGCTCCATCACCTGTCTGTTAACAGCGCAGGGTGTTGGACATCAGTGGTACATGGTCCACACAAGCCTATGGTGAATAACCCGGAAACCAATCAAATGGTTCCGAAGAGGAGGGAGCAATACTCAGATGAGGATAAAAAGTTGCTTGAGATTGATGCAAAAGCCCATGGAATTCTGGCCATGGCTTTGCCCAATGAAATCTATTCTGGGCTAATGCATCATGAAACTGCCCATGACCTCTGGATTGCTTTGAAAGAACAATTTGGAGGAACTGATGAGGTCTTGGCAAATAATAGAGAATTCTTGCCCAACAATATGAGACATTCTCTCATAGAAAGGGTGAGACACTGACTCAACAATATGAGCGGTTTTCTTGTTTGATCTCTGAACTAAAAATGGTCAAACTTGAATACACCAATATTCAGATGAATAACAGATTTCTCAGATCACTGCCTGAGAGATGGGACACATATACTATTGTCCTACGCTCAGTGCAAGTTTGGACAAACTATCTCACCCAACTCCATGGGAAATTGCTCACTTTTGAGAGAGAGATAGAACAGAAGAGAAAGCTGTCTTCATCTGGAAAGCTCACTGAAGACTTTATTCAAGGCAACACTGCCTTGGTGGGTCATGAGTCAGAATATGCTGTCTGAATGCCAGTATGATGAGCATATTAATTTCTCTTCGAGCACTTCTAATTCTGCATTTGTAAGTGTTGATGGTCAGTTTACTGGAGGTAATAATGACAATTTATGTTTCATTATGGATGATCTCAAGGGGATGCTGATGATGACTTAGAAGAGATGGATATTTTGAGCCAAATGGCCTTGATAAATATCAGATCTCAGAAGTTCTACAAAAGAACTGGAAGAAAATTCCCAGGACTCTCTGGCAAAACCAAAGTTGGTTTTGACAAGAGCAAGTTGAGGTGTCACAAATGCCAACGGCTTGGACACTTTGCAAGAGAGTGTAGATCAACTGGATCAAACTCTACTGCACCCTTTGTGACTTTTCCTGGCAACAGTCAACAAAACAGAGGGCAACATCCTGTCACATCTAGTCATCATCCTCAACAACAATCTCGGCATATTTTGTTCCTCAGGGTCAAATGCCTTATCAGTACCCTTGTTATTACATGCCACAGTCAAGTCAAGTTCAAGTTCCTATGACACCACAACCTCATGCATTACCAGAACCTCAGCCTTCCCTATCTCATCAAAACAACCTTCATCTCAACAACACAGCTTCTTCACCCCAGGAGTTGTTGACTGGAGCAGTTTACCAGATGACTTGTCTGGTCATGATCAACTGTTCTCAGGTGCTGGTCAACATGGTGGTGACAGTCCCTTTGGGAATCTAGCTCTTATGGCTTTGGAGTCTGCTGATACTTCATCTTCCAATGCCTCTACACCACAGGTATCACAGGTATCCTCTGAGGCAAAAGCCAAATTATGTTCTGAACAATGCATAGCAGCATTTGCTTCCATTAGAGAAGCAAATGTAGCTTTAATTAATAAGAACATTGAGCTAGAACAAGTAATTTCCAAAAACAAAGCTGAGTTTGAGTTTGTGCTCAAAGATAAAAATGATGAGATTTATAAACTGAATTGCAAAATAATTGATGATAAGGCTAGAGAAGATGTACTTTTAGAAAAGTACAAAGATCTCAAAGAAACCCTTGCAGTTACCCAGGTCGAGTGTGATAGATGGGTACAATCATGCAAAGGTTTTGAAATGCTTCTTAGTAAGCAATCTGCTTCAAATGTGAAGTTTGGAATTGGTTACAATCACACTGCTCCACCTACAGATTTTACCCCAAGAGCAGAGGTAGAATCTGATGGTGAGAGTGATAACCAATCCATCAAGTCATGTGATCTACCTTCTGATACAGCACAATCAGAAGTAGCAGTCAGTATCAAGTCCTCTTTGAACCTATCAGCTGATGTTGATGGTCCAAATGCTGACATTCACATGATCAATAAGTTGATCAACTCAGGAGTCAATCCTGAAGGTCCTGAAAGGACTGGAGAGCAGGATTCAACTCCTGAAGTTCAAACTTCAACTGCTGTCAGTACTGAAGAGAAGAAAACTGGCAGTAGAAAGAGTTTGAAGACTACTAAAGATGCTGTCAAGAAAGCAACCAATGCTTCCAAAGCATTGAAGAACAAGTCTTCTGTTGCTTCACCATCTTTAGTTGATGATCAACCTAAGATGAAGAAGAAACCATGTGAAGTATGTGGTTTGTTCAATCATCTTACAGATGATTGTTGGTACAAAAGAGGTTCCAAACTCAAACAAAGGAAGAAATTAATGAGAAAATGGTAAAAATGAAAACTGAGTTTGAGACTACATTTGTATCAGCAACATCAAATCCTGTAACCCTTAAGTCCTTAAAGCAATCCAAAAAGGAAGGAGTTAAACAGGTGACAGCTGAGGGTGCTCAAAAGAAGAAGGTGCAACATAGGACCTTATCTAACTCCACTAGCAATGTGTCTGATGAGCTGAAAGCTTTATCACAAAATCAGACACAGCTGGTGATGATGGTACAACATCTGTTGGGTAGAGTTAACCAACTAGATTCTCCTATGTTGAAACCACAGAAAAGGAGGTCTAAGCCAAAGGACTTCTCTTCTGCCCATCTTCTTCCTCTCAGGCTGTTGTTACAAATAAACATGCTAGTTTACCATCTATTGATGAGACCAGGCCCAAAACCAAAAAGGTTTGGGTCTCTAAAACTAACTGACTGTTTATTATTGCAGGGTTCTTCAACATGCCAAAATAGCATCTGGTATGTAGACAGTGGGGGATCTATGCACATGACTGGGAACATCTCTCTTCTTCATGACTACTCTCAAGGAAAGAAGGGATTTGTCTTTTGGCAATGATGCTAGGGGTTACATCATCGGTAAGGGCTTTGTCTCCAATGGAGAAATCAAATTTGATGATGTTAATCATGTGGAAAATCTCAAGTACAACCTCTTGAGTGTCAGTCAAATGTGTGATAAAGGCCATGTTGCCCTTTTCACAAGTCAAAACTGTAGGATTCTGTCATCCAAAGTTTTGCCCTTGATTGACAAGGTGTTGGATGAACACTCTCCTGAAAGCCAACAGGACAGGAAGAGTGTATGCCTTAGATCTCTCTAAGAAGATAGATCTCAAAGGTAATCCTTGCCTATTTTCCAAAGCCTCTTTTCAAGAATCTAAACTATGGCACAGGAGGCTTGGTCATGTTAATCTCAAAAACATGAATCAGCTTAGCCACAATAGTTTAGTCAGAGGCTTACCAATAAAGGAGTTCCACTGTGATGAAACTTGCACTGCTTGTTTAAAAGGAAAACAGCACAAGGTCTCATTTCCTCCTATTGAAGTGTCCAAGTCCACTGCCTGCTTGCAATTACTGCATATGGATCTATTTGGTCCTGTGAGAGTAATGAGCATGGCAAAGAAGAAATACTGTCTGGTAATTGTGGATGATTACTCCAGATTTGTATGGACTTTCTTTCTACATTCAAAGGATGAGGCTGCTCAGAAGATTATCCACTTTGTGCTGTACATTGAGAAGCAGTATTCCCTTCCAGTCAAGTGTATTAGGAGTGATAATGGAACTGAGTTCAGAAATCATACACTTGATGACTTCTATCTCTCAAAGGGAATCAAAAGGCAGTTCAGCATTCCAAGGACTCCGGAACAAAATGGAGTAGTGGAGAGAAAGAACAGGACCCTCATTGAAGCTGCAAGGTCCATGCTGGCTGACTCAGGTTTGCCATTGACCTTTTGGGCCGAAGCTGTCAACACAGCTTGTTATGTGCAAAATAGAGTTTTAGTAAATCAGAGGTTGATGAAGACTCCATATGAAGTTCTCCATCATTTGGCTCCACTGATTTCATTTTTCAAAGCATTTGGGTGTCCTGTTTTATTCTCAACACAAAGGATCAACTCCACAAATTTGATCCTAAGGTGGATGCAGGATACTTTGTTGGTTATTCATCTACTTGCAAAGCATACAGAGTCTTCAACTGCAGAACAAAGATGGTTGAAGAAACTCTACATGTTAAGTTTAATGAATCTCCAAAGGACAAGATTCCACAAAGTCCTGTGGAGTTATTTGATCTGGACATACTGCAATATGTTCCTTATCAAACTCCTGCTGTTGCTCCTGTCAACAGTTCACCACCTGGTGGTACTGCTGATGATGATGATGATGCAGTACTCACCTCTTCAGGTTAGTGATCAGCTGCCTGATTCAACTAGACCTGATGTTCCTGTAGCGCCAGTAGCACCATCCACAACAAATGCTGATGAGATTTCTTCGAATTCAACTTCCTTGAATTACCATCCACTGATTGGTTTCAAGGAAATGATTCACCATCACCATCTGTTGCTGCTGAACCGGCTCAAAAACTTGCACAGATCTCATTGTGTATCAAGATCTGAAGAATCACCCCATGTCTCAAATCATTGGTGATATCACTGCTGGAGTATCAACAAGAAGTCAATTGTCAAATTTCTGCTTCTATGCTCTCTTCATCAGTCAGCAAGAGCCAAAGAATTATCACATTGCTTTAAAGGACAATGGATGGGTTGATGCCATGCAGCTTGAGCTTCTTCAGTTCAAGAAACAGCAAGTGTGGGAACTGGTTCCTCTACCTCCAGGTAAGTGTGCAATAGGCACTAAATGGGTGTTTAGGAACAAAACTGATGAAAATGGGCTTATTGTTAAGAACAAGGCCAGACTGGTTGTTCAGGGGTTTGCACAAGAAGAAGGTATTGATTATGATGAAAACTTTGCCCTGTAGCCAGACTGGAAGCAATTCGATTGTTTTTAGCTTATGCTGCTTATCAAAAACTTAAAGTCTTTCAAATGGATGTCAAAAGTGCATTTTTGTATGGAAAAGTTAAAGAAGAGGTTTATGTATGTCCTCCAGGCTTTGAGGACAACAAACATCCTAATTGGGTGTATAAGCTTGATAAAGCTCTTATGGGTTAAAACAAGCTCCCAGAGCCTGGTATGAGACATTATCAAACTTTCTTCTGGAAAACAATTTCACTAGAGGCTCCATAGACAAGACTTTATTTATTAAGAAAGCTGGGCAGCATAATCTACTTGTTCAAATTTATGTAGATGATATTATTTTTGCATCCTCTGATCCAAAGTTGTGTGATGCCTTTACAAAGTTGATGCAACAGAAGTTTGAAATGAGTGCCATGGGAGAATTACAGTTCTTTCTGGGGTTGCAAATCAAACAAAAGGCTGATGGAATTTTTATTCATCAATCCAAATATACAAAAGATCTTTTGCAAAAGTTTGATTTACAAAACTGTAAGCCCTGTTCTACTCCCATGAGCAGCACCACACAACTGGACTCAGATCAGAAAGGTAAAGTGGTTGATGAAACACTTTACAGATGTATGATTGGGTCCTTGATGTATTTAACAGCTTCTAGACCAGATATTATGTTTGCTACATGTGTTTGTGCTAGATTTCAGGCTGCACCTAAAGAGTCTCATCTGATTGCAGTCAAGAGGATCTTTAGATATCTGCAAGGCACTCCATCTCTAGGTTTATGGTATTCTACCAACATTCTGGTAAATTAGTTGCTTTTTCTGACAGTGACTATGCAGGGTGTAAGTTGACCAGGAAATCAACTTCTGGTGGATGTCAATTCCTAGGCAACTGCTTAATTCTTGGCAGAGCAAGAAACAGACCTCAGTTGCTACATCCACTGCGGAAGCAGAGTACATTGCTGCTGCAAGCTGTACATCTCAGGTACTCTGGCTTCAAAACCAACTTTTGGATTATGGCATTACAGAGACTAAGACTCCATTGTTAATGGATAGTGCTTCAGCTCTTTGCATTGTCAAAAATCCAGTCCAGCACTCTAGGACCAAACATATAGAGATCAGACATCATTTTATAAGAGATGTTTTGAAAAAGGTCTGATTGATCCTAAGTTGTGCCCAGTGCTGATGAGCTTGCAGACATTTTTACTAAGCCTTGGATAGTTCAACTTTCCAAAACCTGGTGTTAAGGCTTGGTATGCTGCAGCTAGAATAGGTGACAACTACTGATGATCTCAGTAATTCATATTGATGATCATGAGTGCCTGTCACATATAAGTACTGATGAGCTCTTTTAACCTCAGTATTTTATAACTACTGAAGGCTAAAAGTTCTCACAAGTACTGAAGTACTTCATCTGCTCTAAACTACTGAAGTAGTTACAACTACTGATGTAGTCATAACTACTGAAATCAGTAAAAACAGATAAGTACTGATGTCCTATGAAACAACTGAAATCAGCCATAAAGACTGATGAATGTGTTGAGGATAGTTTGAAACAGCTGAAAAGCTAAGAATTGACGAAAACAGCTGAAGAGAACTTTCCCTTCAGTCGTTTGTACCACTGCTGTTTCATTTTAAACAACTGAAGCAAAACCACGTCTTCAGCAGTTTTATAACTACTGATGACCAATACCAAGTCTTCAGTTGTTTACAACAGCTGATGACAAAACACTGTCTTCAGTAGTTTCATAACTACTGATGACAAACACCATGTCCTCAGTTGTTTCAATCACCTGAAGTCAAAACCACGGTCTTCAGTAGTTTTCTAAACTACTGATGCCTAACACCGCGACTTCAGCTGTTTCAACGTCTGAAAGGATAATACCATGTCAACGGTCGTTTAAAACTACTGATGACTAACACCACATCCTTCAGTCGTTTCCTCACCCGTACCATAAATACCCTAACCTGAGCTCTCCATGCTTTATCTTCTTCAAACCTAACGTTCCTCTCCAACAAATTTCCATGGCGTCTTTGCAAATTAAACCGCGACACAACTGTGTTGCCTACCTCACAAAATCGCCGATCTGGACTAAGTTCGATACTGCTATCGATCTTATGGTTCAGTCCCAATACAACAAGGCATTCCTCTGAACCCCGTTTTACATACCGAATCCTTGAACCAATTTTGGATGAACGTTAATGTTACTACTGAGGAGAGCAACACATATCCCTCCGGTCAGTCGTCAACAACAAAGAAGTAGTGGTTACTCCTGCAACAATCCGTAAAATTCTTCAACTGAGTGATGCTACCTCTCTGCTGGATATCCGAAGGGCACCATAGATCTATCATTTGCTCAGCATGGATATCAAGGTGATCTCAGTGCCACCACCATCATGAAGAAACACTTTAATGACGCTGAGCGCCTGATCTTTCATATGGTCAATGTATGTTTGGCCCCTAAGACATCGTCTTGGGATCAAATGTCCACCAAATGGCAGCAGGTATTGTATTCTATCCTTGAGCAACAACCACTGAACTTTTCAGAATTAATATTTTCAGAGCTCAAAGATATGGCTCAAAAACTAACTGCCAACCGTTGGATACTCTATCCACGGTTCAATGGCCATTATAATAGACCAGCTTAATGCTGAGGGACTTGTTGGCTTGGGAGTCCCTGCTACGGCTGTTTTGCCAGAAGTATACTCCCGGCACAACTCGACCGGACACTCAAACTGGCTGCCAAGCTGCGAAAACCCACGCAGCTGGAAACCACAGCCACCACCTCCAAATCCAATGTCCCCACCAAACCCCCCAAAAAGAAACCCAAAATGGCTACTCAGGGAATTGAGTCCCCTGAGGATGCTCCTGCACAACAAACGCAGGATATATCCACTAGTCCAAACCCCCTAGTGGATACCATGACTCCTCCAGCCACAGCCGCTCAGGCTTCCTCTCAACAGGAGCCTGCAGCAACCCAAGGGGCACCTACTTATCTGGGATCTTCCTCACTTGAGGAGATTGCCATTGAAGAGCACCATCCACCCCAGGTGCACACTGCTTCTACCCCTGTACCCCAAACAACCGCCCCTCACAGCCCAACTTTAATAGTTGCTCAAGTGCTGACTCAATTGCACTCCTCACCCCCTCCCCAGAAACCACTTCCAACTGGGATACCTCTACAATTGAGGGGGAGGAACACAGTGCATTGAGAACCCACAGCACAGGGGTTCCCAATTCTATCTCCTGGTGTAGAGAAGGAGCTTAGAAATCTAGTGAGGCTGCCACCTCCTCTGACTCAGCACATGACCAGAGTGAGGCTGGTAACATTGCTAAGACCTCCCTAGAGGCAACAGCTGATGATGGACATTGTCCTGAGGCTGGAAGTCCCCAGTACCAAGCACAAGGGGCACATGCACCAACTGGTCTACACCCAGTGCATGTTCATCCTGCTCTAAGCAGGAGGTCAGGTGATTCAGTATCAACTGATGATGACCTGAGCTTCTTCTTCGATGTAGTTGCTCAAAACACCATTCTAGAGGATGAGGTTAGCAGACTCAAAGAGCTGCTGGCCAAGATGTCTCAGGATGCAAGTCCATCTGCCACCTCATACACCCACAGATGGCACCTTCCCTTGAAGGTTTCCCAAACACAGAGCCACCCCAAAATCAACCACCCGCCTCTGCTTCAGGCCCTACTTCTCAGGAACAGAACCCTCCTGAGCAAATAGGTGCTATCCTCCGAAACTCCTCCCTCTCATCACCCCCATAATCACTGATATAGTGATCAAAGCCCTTGATGAGAGGCTTTCCTCAACATTACAGCCCTTGGTTGATGCTGCTGTCCACAAGACTCTTTCTGCGGTACCAACCCCTTCCTCCAATGCAACCAAAAAGGGGGAGGGTACTGCAGTGAAAGATAGAAAGAGGAAGAGATCTGAGGAAGAGGAGGAAACAAGAAAAGCAACCTCTGCTCACGTACAAAAGAAAGAGAAGTGCTGATGATCATACTGCTGAAGAAAAATCCTTGGAGGAGCTGGTCAAAGAAGCTGACACCACACACAGCGCTCCATGGAAAGAATTGACCAACTATTCAGGCAGGGGTTTGACACAGCTACACTGGATAGTGAGATCAGAAGGTTAGAGGTACAAGAGATACAAACCGATGGGCAGGGTACGATGCTCTTGAGAAAGAGAGGTTGGAAATAATGATCCGCTTTATTGCCAAATACTTGGGAAGATCATTAATGGAGATCCGCGCATGGTCCAGGGACAGCATTCTGGCTATAGCCACCAGAATCTGTCTGTCTGAGCAATTCAACAAAGGGATCATTGTGGAAGCCCTTGATGAGGCTGGGGCTGGCAAAAGGTTAGAGATGGCTAAACTTACAAAAGCAAAATTAACTACAAGGATGCTAGATCAACCTTCCCTTCCACCCACTCAAACAGATCCTATCCCTCAAATCTCCCAACCAACCTCTAAGCCAAAATCCAAAAATCCTCTCTCTTCAAAACCAATCCCTTCACCAACCCAACCATCATCCAGTGATGTACCCCGTAGAAGGAGAAGGGTGCTGAGGATGGAAGAAGAAGCAGAAGAAGAGGATGAAGATGATAGTCTGCCACTCTCTGCTGTTCTGAAGCTACCAAAGCCCCAGAGTCAATCCATGATCACACCCGACTCTCAAAGGGAAATGGTCAGAGTCAAATAGAAGAAGAAGAACAGCAGAGAAACAGCACGATGAGCAACTGTTGAAGATGGTTGACAAGGAATTTCCTCAGTCATCATCTATTCAAGCCATGAAAGGGCATGCTCAAAGGCTGTACACTCTCAGACACACCTTTCAGTATCAGAGGGAGAGAGTGAGAGTATGGCCAGACCCCAGGGTGAGTTCTAGAATCCATAAAAGAACTATCCCACACAGATACAACGGCCAAGTACGAAAAACAATAGAATCTACCATCATGTTGGTGTTGTAGTCTCACCCTGGGAAATCATTGATGAATTCAAGAAAGCTCACCAAGCAAAGAAGACACCTCAAGCCTTACTAGAAAACAAGATGATTAAGAAGGGGTTGTGTTATACAAAAAGCTTGAAGACATCCAAAAGAATGAGCTCCAGTTACTCCTTGAAGGCAACCATCCTGATGAATTTGTATACAGGGAGGTAACTACGGTGGAGCTGAAAAATGGCAGGACCATGAAGTACTTATCAGAGTACTATGGTCCAGAGTTCTTCTTGAAGGAGGAGCTGAAGAACTCTCTCAAGAGGAACAAATTGTTCTCCTTGAGGCCTATGTCCGTGAGTCATACAGACTCATTATGGGGAAGTGAATCTCATGAATGGGATAACAACTCTGTGTCCAGTTCCCCAAAACAGAGTTCCCATTCATACTCTGCCAAACAAATATTTGAGGTTCTTCCCAGGCCGGAGCGTACATGGGTCATCTTCTCTACTGATCAAGAAGGAAAAAGACCAACATTTTTGCCATCAATAAGTGGGAGTTTAAATAAGTTAGAGGTTTTGGCTGCATTGGTTCAGGGGGAGTTTGTTGGACCAAAAGAACCAATGAGCCAAGATCAGAAAACCTCTAAGTCCCACACGGTATCACAACAACTGCTGAAAGCCTCATCAGTAGTTTGACAAGTGCTGAAGACTTCAACAGCTGAAGATCAAGTGCTGAAGACCTTAACAGCTGAAGAACCAAAGTGCTGAAGTACAACAGCTGAAGAACACAAGTGCTGAAGCTGAAAGACCAAAGTACTGAAGTACAACAGCTGAAGAGTTCACAAGTGCTGAAGATCAACAACTGATGTACAAAGTCTGAAGACAAAGACTGAAGACATCAGCTGATGATATCTACTGAAGTCATCAGCTGATGAAACGCCTGAAGGTCAAAGTCTGAAGATCAAGTACTGAAGCCTCAGTAGTTTGTCACAACTGCTGAAGAGTACTTCTTCAGTAGTTGTGATATCAGTAGTTTTATGTTTTATGTTTCAGTAGTTTTGTAAAACGACTGAAGAGCTTGTTCTTCAGTCGTTGTAGTTTCAGTAGTTTTATATTTTGTACTTAACTTGCTGATATGTTCTCAGTAGTTGTGAACATTTCAGTAGTTTGTTAAGATTTAGTTATTTCTGTATTGGATCTGCCAGTTGTCACTTTCCGTGATAACAGCAGTGACTGTTGCACTCTATATAAGGAGTGACAACCCATTGTAATCATTGAGCGATATGAGCAATTGAATGGAATGATTGATTGATTTGATTAGAAATATTCTACATCTATAAACATTCCTAGAAATCAGAAATTCATATTCTCTCCCTATAACCGTATGCGATCTAACGCTTACATATATTGTTTGCTTTACAATTTGTCTAATTCGTGTTTGTATTCCGCTGCTCTATTCTGATAAACATCAAACTTGTGATCAGTTGAGATGGCAATCCTTATAATAACCAAGTTGGGAATTGGTAACACCACTCTTACATCCAAGTTAGTTAGAAGTAAGTGGGTTTTCAAGAAGAAGAAAACGATATGCATGGAAACTTGGATACTTATAAAGCTAGACTAGTAGCAAAGGTTTCACTCAAACTCAAGGGGTTGATTATGATGAAACTTTCTCGCCTGTCGCAATGCTAAACTCTATCAGATATTGTTTGCCATAGCTGCATATTATGACTATGAGATTTGGCAAATGGATATCAAAACCTCTTTCCTTAAAGGATATCTTGAGGAAGATGTCCATATGGACAGCCTGAGGTTTGATGATCCAAAACATCCTAACAAGGTATGCAGGTTAAAGAATCAATCTACGGATTGAAAACAAGCATCGAGAAGTTGGAATCACCGTTTTGATGATGAAGTAAAGAAATTTTGCTTCATAAAAAATGCTGATGAAGCTTGTGTGTATAAGAAAGCTAGTGGAAGCATTACTATTTTCCTTGTATTATATTTCGATGACATTTTACTATTTGGAAACGATATTCCAACCATGGAAGGTGTAAAAGCCTGGCTTGGAAGCTGTTTTTCCATTAAGGATCTTGGTGAAGCCGCCTATATTTTGGGAATAAAGATCTATAGGGATAGATCTAGGCGATTGATAGGTTTAAACCAAAGTACATACATTGAAAAGGTCTTGAAAAGGTTCAAGATGGAGAATTCTAAGAAAGGTTTGGTACCTATTCAAAAAGGGACTATATTGAGCACGTCTCAATGCCCTAGTTCAAAGGTTGAACAAGAAAGAATGAATGGAGTCCTATATGCATCTGCTATAGGATTCATCATATATGCAATGATATGTACTAGGCCGGACGTGTCATATGCTCTAAGCATGACAAGTAGATATCAACAGAATCCTAGCAATAGTCATTGGATGGTTGTAGAGTATTTTGAAATAACTTAGAAACAATAAAGATATGTTCTAATATATGGATCTGGTGAGGAGGAGCACGTTGTAAAGGGTTACACGGATGCGAGTTTCCAAACTGATCGAGTGATTCTCGATCACAGTCGGGATATGTCTTCATTATGAATGGAGGAACGGTCTCTTGGAAGAGCTCAAAATAAGATGTAGTGGCACTATCTACAACGGAATCTGAATACATCGCCGCTTCATTGGCGGCTCAAGAAGTTGCATGGCTAAGGAAGTTTAATGCTGATCTAGGGGTTGTTGCTACCATTCAAGACCATCTAGAGATCTTTTGTGACAACGAGGGTATGATGCTCAATAAAGGAACCTCGTGCTCATCAAAGACTTGGCACATTGAACGAAGGTTCAACTACATCAGGGATGAAGTTGAAAAGGGAAAAATATGTATTCGCAAAGTTCACACCGATCAAAACATTGCGGATCCATTCACGAAGCTCCTAGATAGGTCAAAACATGAAAGTCATACTTGTGCCTTAGGACTTCGATATTCTAGTATTGGATTTGATCAAATTTTGTATTTGGATATCGTAACTTATGTTATTTGACTTAATTATATGGTCATAATTTCATTTGTTCTTCCGTTCTAGCATGTTTAAATCCATGAATAAGCAAGTTATTCTAAACTTCCGTAGTCGATCATACTTGTGGGAACAATTATGAATGTAAGACTATAATGAACTTAGGATTGGTTTATTTCATAAGGTATGAATATAGTGCAAGAGGTTGCCACCAAGGTTCATTGATATCTATAGGATATAGATATAGGACTGACCCGCTCTCAATTATTTTTGCATAGAATCTTTATCATTAGTCATAAGAAATATTGAGTAAAGGTGAATATCATTTTATCCTCAGACCTGAGATACATATTGGATCTTAATATTCACCAAGTATCGTACTTTGACTTAGTACTTTGCTGTTCTGAAACATTGGCAATACATAAGGCTAGGTTCAGATATGATATAAGGTGATTGTGAGAGACGTATGTAGTCAAGATGGAATTTGTTCCTCCTATTCGTTGAGAGTTAGATATCTAAGACCTGTTTAAGTTAGATCATCGGAGAATGACAATTCTATGTCTCTGGGATTTAACATGACATCTGTGACAAAAGGATAGATGATTAATTCACCTAAAAACATTTCAAGTATGGTACTTGAAGGAGATGATGTTATTGAATGGCACTTAGTCATACGTATTAAGGGTAGTAAACCGTTGTTAGGTGGTATTTAATGCTTGCATCAATCTTTTATGAATCTTATGCAAGTGGGAGATTGTTGGATCTTATATGCATAAGACATATACAAGATTGATGTAGTTAGTACGTTATGATCCAAGTCGGGTCATATCCAATAAAAAGCCAAACAAACACCATAAATATTTGATCATAGATAAGATCATACAAATAAATATTAAACACCAATTTAGAAAATGGGTTTTCTAAATCATTGCTTTTGTAAATAAACAACATTATATGGATAATTTGTTCATGAGAAGTTATTTGTTTCATTATTTAAGTTAGTTAAACAATGACAAATACAAGTGTGTTAGTAGTATAAAATTAAAAAGGGATTTTAATTTTATAAAACAATAGGTTAAGAGTGTACTTTTATAAAACTAAAAATGGGGGGAAAACCCATTTTTGGGGATGGTTTTTGGCCGCCTAAGAAAGGGGGCATTGGGACAAGTTTTGTCTTGGTCCTTGAAAACTTTTTCTACACACTTGCACTCAAACACTCTTCCATTGATTACACTTTCTCCTACACACACTCAAGCAATAATCCTCTCTCTCTCCCTTGGCTGAAAAATCAGTTTTGTAAGCTGAAAAATCAGTTTTGTAAGCTGAAAAAATTCAGCTTTACTTGGGATTTTCGGATCTACAAGAAGAGAAGAAAGTTGGTGTTTTACTACCTAGCAAGTAGGTGTCTTGGAAGGGCTTGTGGGTATCACCTCTTGAGGTATTCTAATTTGGAGATTTTGCTTTCAATCATCCTCTTCCCTCTTCATCCACGAGTTCTAGGAGGTAGTATATGTTGCTTTGAATGTTTGTTTGATAGCATGTTCTTTCATATAAAAATCCTTGTTAATGGGTTTTGTTTTCACATGTATTTGATATATATTAACTAATCTGAAAATGTTTTCTTTGATTATTACTCCGCTGTGTTTGACACATTAATGGTTAATATGACTTTGATAAGACAAAACCCAACACTTTTAAGAAAAACTAATAAACTTTTTATTATGTTCTGGGTTCCATGGTTTTTATTTTAAAAATATCTAAACCGTCCCATGCATACCCTTCAATCACCAACCTATATTTGTGTTTTCCGTCATATCATGCGAGTTTCAAACAAATATACAATTTAGGTCTAATTTGTACCATGTTATTTTTAAAAGTTTCTTTTAAATCATTAATTTCTTTAACATCAATTTCATCTTGCACAACTAAACTAAGGCTATGTATAACACATCAATTATGAAAAAAAATCTTATCAAAAATTAATGTGAAGCCGCTGGATCGGTAGACATCCGAGCGTGTTCTTGACGGAAGGAAACAAAACCAAAAACCAAGAGACAAACAATAACACGAACTATAATAAAATGGTTTTATTGATAAAACCTAATGATTACAAGCTCGTTACAACATAAGAATCACGACTCTTGGCAAGGGGAGATCGAGCATGATCTCCCCTCTCATCCGGTAGCACCTAGGCCCCGGGCACACTTCTTCATCTCTCTACACAATGAAACTGGTATTATAGACCTCAGCCCATATTAGATGCAACTGGGCCCATTCGTACGATTGAGCCATGTGTATGGTTCAATCGTAGACTGGACCATACTTATAGTTCATGTAAGGCCCCGTTCCCGGAAACCTCATAGTTGGTCATTCATAGCAATTAAAACATTAAACATTATAAATAAACGAGCTTAAGCAGCGGAAATAATTAATCAAAAGCCATTCATTTCGTTAAAACCACTGTTGTTGAGCAATACATCATCGTTTAACTGATTACAAAAGAATTGTTTATATGCATTACAAAACAACAACATCATAGAGTACGAATGGATGTTAGACTTTCCCTGCCGAGTAGCTTCACCCTCGTGCCATCCTCATTAATAATTACCTGCCAACTGAAAATGCATAAAAGTTAGCATTGCTGAGTGAGCTCTAGTTTTATAAGTAATAAAATACTCTTTATATGTTGTATAAGAAAATACTCTTTTCTGTAAAATACAACTCTGTACTATATATGCGAGCACGCATCAACTATATGAACAAATATTATTCGTTCTCTTTACTGTAGGCCTTGTCTGTTCAGTAAACTTTTATCTTTATGTTTCGTTTTCTGTATGGACCAGTGAGCTATACCCCAACTATATGCGCGATGGAAAACGGGTGATGGGCCATCTATATCCCTCGAAAGGGTCAACTGTATCCCTCGAAAGGGTCAACTATATCCCCCGAAAGGGTTAACTGTATCCCTCGAAAGGGTTCTATGTACTATGTACAAGGCCAACCCAATCACCCAGGACACGTTGCAAAGGTCCTGCCAATCTCAATTGATTGACCCTGTGTGCATAATAGGGTAGCTAACCCGTAGCACAGTTGAGCTAACGACAACATGGTCGTGCACCTCCTATAAGCTTGCAAGACTTGTTAACATTTTCATTAATGTTCCTCTTCTTTTCTTTATTGCTCTTTCACTTTATTATTACGACATACTTTACGTTACGATAATAACATACCACATAAAGTCACATACTATAAGTAATAATAATAATAGCAATAACAATAATAAGGAACAATCATAAGCAATCATGTCATGCGTGAAACATCATCATTAATAAGCCCTTAGTCAACCTCGGTCAAAACCCTAAAGCACAGACTCCCATAAAATTATGTAAAAATTTCTAAGTCTTAGGCGCATGGGAACTATTTGGGCGCATGAGCCCTGTTCAGGCATTTCATCACTATGTAGGCGCATCAGCCAACACTTAAACATTTTCACTTTAGGCGCATGAACTATTCAGGCGCATGGACACTTAGGCGCATGAGCCACTTGGGCGCATGGGCACTATTGGGGCGCATGGCCCTACACTTAGTCGTCCGACTAACATTTCTCGGCGCATGGGCCACTGTTCAGGCGCATGGGCTATACTTAAACATTTCTAAGGTAATCTTAGGCTCATGGGCTACTGTTTGGGCGCATGGATTACACTTAATTCTTTCTAAGGCATTTTCAGGCGCATGAGCCTTATCTAGGCGCATGGACCTTCTGTTCAACATATTTCCAGTATGTTTTCAACCCAATCATCAAATCCATCTGTTCTAAGCTTAATGTGGCTATTCTAAACATGAATAACCTATAAGCATTCCAGAATCACATTCATTCATACACAATTCATACGGGCATACATACTCAAACATTTGAAAATCATTTAAATACATTTTCAGCCTCAAAGATGTTTGAAAACAAGTAAAAACCAGGGTCTAGAACTCACCTGGTGTAACTTGAGTGTTCTTCCTTTTAACCCGCTTGCAAAGAGTTCAAAACACCTAGAAACAACATCCAAAAACACACACACACGAGCACAAACACAACCCATAAGCACATAAGCATGTAACCGGATAAAACCCGTCATAAACACTTAAAAACCATGAATTCTTACCTTGAATTCGACTTCTCTTCTTCTTCTTGTCTTCAACCGGGAGTTTTCTCTGCTCTCTCTCTCTCTCTCTCTAAAACCGAAGAAGATGGTGATATGAAGTGAGGGTGGGCGGCCATGCCCACCTTTACACCAACTTTTTAAGGATTTTTGTCCTTTTTACACTTTTAGTCCCTCCACTTGGACTGAATTGCCTTTCTTTCTTTTATTCTTTATTTCTTGTCTTTTAAAAATAACCGGGTGTTACAGTTCAGCTTACGAATGGCCCAATCGCATCTCTCAATCACACGACTGGTTCATTACCATAGCTCAGTCGTATGACTGAGTCTCATTCGCATATGCTCCTACGAATGACCCACTTTCATGTGTTTACAACATATCAGGTGTATTTCATTAAGCCTAACTATTCGACAAGCGACGGACACACTATATATGACAATATATGCTCCAACAATTAGTTGATACTTTAATGTTAGTTTTACAATCGTGTTTGTGTTATTTTAGACATTATCAAACAATATTGAAAAGTTTCTTTTGTAATCTAAAAGTTGTTAAATTATATAAAATGCAAATCAAGTTTTTTTTCTAGTTTATGTAAATCCAAACACCTCGGATGCAATTTATGCTCATATCATTTACCTATGACCAGGCTTCCCACACTTAAAACAAACATTCAACCCCCATCTACACTCGCCACCGTGCTCCTTCCCACACTTGCCACACTTTTTCAACCCGGCACTAGATGTGACCACACGGCGGTCATCCCCTCGAGCCTTCTTTTTACTCGTCGAGGCACCACCCTCACCAAACCTCTTCCTGTTCCAGTTTCTATCACCTCCACCCTTCCGACTACCCTCAGTCACCACCACCATAGCCCTCTCATCATACAATCTTCCTGCTAGATCCACCGTTGACCTAAACGTGCTTGGTCGGGCGGCGATCATGTGCCTGCGAATATCCGTCAGCAAACCCTGAATATACCTCTTGATCTTCCGATATAGAGGTGTCACCTGATCCGGCACCAGACGTGCCATTTCATTGAACTTTGCGGTGTACTCTTGGTGTGTCATCGTTCCCGCCTCAATTTCAAAAATCCCTTTCAACCTTGTCCATTTCCCGGTGAGAACAAAACTCCTCAATCACCAACTTCTTCAGTTCGGACCATCTCATTCTTCCAATGGCCCTGCTGCCTTCAGCTTGGACAATATTGTCCCACTAGCATAGAGCTGAGTCCATGAAAGAGTGGGTAGCAAACTTAACTTTCTGGTCCTCTCGGCACTCGCTGATATCAAGTACAACCTCCATTTCCCTCACCCACCGGTGAGCAGCAGCAGCAGTGCCATTTCCATCAAAAGTAGGGGGCTTGCATCTCATGAATACCCCGTAGTTACAGCCTCGTACTGCCTCCCGCACAGGCTCTGCTTCTTCTTCTTCTTCTTCTTCTTCATCAGCAGACAGAACTATCTCAGTCTCGGGCTGTCTCCTTTCGCCCGTAAGTCCACTCCTTTCCCTTCTCTCTCCCTCTCTAACCGCCTTTATCACTTCGGTCACCACAGACGGTAGGATCGTCTGCATGACTTGATGCACTTCTTCCATAACCGCCTCCTTCACTGAGGTTCTCAGATTAGCACTCTCATCTCCACCCTCCGGATGAGGGGTTTCTGGTTCTTCATGAACCACCTTTGCGGCCCTAGGCCATCCCCTCGTAACCCGTGGTTCAGCACCACGTCCACCACCATGCGAAGCTTTAGATGATCTACCACCGGCCATCCTCTAACTCACACTGAAAGATTTAAACACTAATATGGTCATTCAAGGAAACGACTCAGTTTATGGCAAGTATAGTAAGTCTCTAATTACAGTGGCCAGTTGTGATTAGCCACTTACTTTACTCTTCATACCCCAAGCATTACCTGTCCTGACTACATCATCATTTAAATCTACATACAACACATAACCACATACCATGCGCACGTAATACCGGTTAACTTTACGAAAATACCTGATGGCACGCAACTACTCAGATTGGCATCCCTTTCCCTTTCCGTCCTATTCTCAGTTTAAGTCAAGGTTCATTTTGAAAATTTACCCATTTCACTTTAACTTTGGCTCTGATACCAACTTGTAAGGCCCCGTTCCCTATGCCATTTTATTTCATCATAAAAACTTTTGCAAAATAATACATCGTTTGTCGGTTACAAAATTTCATTATTGTATTACATCACAAAAGCTTTATATAAGTGGATGCCATTCAAAAGAGTTGAGCAGCTGCCTCGTGCCATCCTCAGCAACATTACCTGCCAACTGGAAACACATAAAAGTCAGCGTTGCTGAGTGAGTTCTAGTTTTATGATAAAACATACTTTTCATTCGTAAAACCATTCTTTTCTCAAACATAATATACTTTACATTCGTTTGTGATCATACATCGTACGTACATACAGATAATATCATTATTATCTTCGTCATTCTTTCGTTCATACTTTCATTCATTCATTCATTCATTACTTCCAGTGACATGTACATTACCCCGAACATTGTGCACGAAGCGGGTAACTGGGCCTGAGGTCTTTCGTGGACCTCGATCATTGTGCACGAAGCTGACTCCAGTACCTTGGGTAATTACATTCACCATTTATTTTTTCTCTTTCGTTCCGGATCAATGCCATATGCTATACCCCGAACATTGTGCACGAAGCGGGTAACTGGGTCTGAGGTCTTTCATAGACCTCGAACATTGTGCACGAAGCTGACTCCAGTACCTAGGGTAAGCGGCAAGGATCCCATTCATATGGTCAATCACAATGATTGGACCCCAATGTGCATCCTTTAGGGTAGCTAACCCGCACACCGTTGAGCTAACACCTACATAGGGTGTGCACCTCCATACATTTGCTTGCAAGCCTTCTTACATTCATTCGTTCGTTAATGCATGCATTCATTCATCATGTTTCTCTTTCACTATCTTTCACTTTATGTTACATAATACTTCGGTTCATTCATTATCATAACACGTAAAGTCATAGGAAAGATAATCATACATCATTATAAGGAACATAAACATACATTCATACATCATCATGCATGGCATCATACATACATAACATACATCATGCATAACCATGCAACATCAACATCATCATCATGCATAAGCATCAAACACATATCATTACATGCCCATCATACCATCTATGACCCCAAAAGTCAACTTACATAACTCTGGGAATCTCCTAGGTCAAAGCCTACATTACCCCTATTTCTCCCAAAAAGTCAGAATTTTACTAAGTGTTCATCCACATTGACACTACTGCTCATCCGCATTAACTTACTCTATCCGCATTGGTTTCCTTCATCCACATTAACTTACTCTATGCGCATTTGCCATCTGTATTTGCCTAACTCCTCCGCATTTCCATACTTAGCCAATGCTCATCCGTATTGACCTCACCCGCATTGACTTACTTTGCTCATCCGCATTTCCACACTTGGTCAATGCTCATCCGCATTGACCTCATCCGCATTGACTTACTTTGCTCATCCACATTTCCACACTTGGTCAATGCTTATCCGCATTGACCTCATCCGCATTGACTTACTTTGCTCTTCCGCATTTCCACACTTGGTTAATGCTCATCCACATTTACCTCATCCTCATTGACTTACTTTGCTCATCCGCATTTCCACGCTTGGTCAATGCTCATCCGCATTGACCTCTTCCGCGTTTCCCTGTTTCATCACTTATGCAGATTCTAAAACTTAACTTATGAGCCTTAACATCAGATTTCAATTCACCATTCATCATGTTCTAAGCTTAAATCTTACCCTCTAAGCCTTAGAAACATCATCGTACATCGACAAACATGAACATAATCACGCATCATAACATAACATCACCATACACACTTTCAAACATGCGGGTCCGAAACCCAGTTAATGAAAACATACATTCATGTAATTCCAGCCCCAAAATTAGTTAAAACAGGTAAAAGAGGGGTTCTAGAACTCACCTTTGCAGCTCTTGAGTATGGCTTCCTCCAAACTCGTTTGCAAATTGAATTCAACCGCTTAGAACCCACTAAAAACATACCCGAACACATACAAACACATATAAGCATAAACCCGAGGATAATACTAGTCAAGAACACCATAAAAGCATGAATTCTTACCTTGAATTCGAATTCTTTCTTCTCGTTATTCTTTAAAGCTGAGAATTTGCTGCTCCCAGCTACTCTCTCTCTCTAAAACCCGAAAATCAGTGGTGTATGTGACATATGGGCAGCCATACCACCTTTTACACCCACTTTTCAAACATGTTGTCCTTTTGGACACTTTTTACCCATAGACTTGGGTTTTATTTCTTTTCTTTCTTTTCTTTCACTTTATTCATTCTTTAGAAGTTGTACCTACATTATTCCGACTGGGTAAACATACAGTGGTTACTCTTCCACCTTTTACACCTAGGACCAAAGAAATACTCCCTTGGAACCCTTGGTTGAGTGGGCCCTTCATCTCCAGCATTCCCGCTATCATCATTATTGGAGTCATCATCAGGGAGCTGTAGCTGCTCTACCTCAGAGTCACTGTCAAGGTGACGCCATTTACGCCTAGCCGGCGCCACGTGATCCTCCCGGGCCAGATGCCCAAATAATCTCCTCACAGGGAGCTTAACCTGCTTCCCCCTATAGAACTTCATCCTACCCAAGGTGGTATCGTCCATCACCTCGAGTACCACCACGTCCTCCTTCTCCTTCGGCAAGGAAGGGAGCTTTTGGTCAATAATCATCTGCATAAAGCAAGGGTACATGCAGAAGCCCTCCTTCCCTTTCCCCTTAATGTTCTCCACCAAGTAGGTGAAGATCATCCTGGAGAAGCTGAACGGATGGTTCAGCACCAATGCAGCATATGCGTTCTGGATCTGATCGGTAAGCTCATCAAAACCTCCCTTCCGAGACGCTATACACTTTAGCAGAATGTGCGCAAGGTACTTGAACTAGGGGCACAGGTTGCTCTTGTTGAGCACCCCTGCATTGATGTCCCCATCGTACTTGGCGCGCAGGAAACAGCCTCGGACAGTAAGGGGTGTAGTCGTGTGGGGCATTCAGCATCATCCCCAAGCTGCAGCACTGTCCTGAGATCATCCTCAGAGATTTCAATGGCCTCTCCAAATATCGAACTATGGATTCGATGAGGCTCTGAGGATCTATCAACTACAACGCCTTCCCAGAAGGCCTGCTGAATCGAACGGTACGGTGTACACGGAGTAGAGTGGCGTGAAAGATCCTCGATCTCCTAAGAAACATGATGATGCCAGAAAAATCAGGAGCGTGTCTAGATGACAGATCCAGATGAGGACAAATATTATGCTTAGTACTCATAGTCCACCGACTCGCCATCTGTTACATAATGAATATAGACATTAGTATTCGTTGATTAATAATATCATGAATCACTTGGACTTGAAAATATTCCTTTTGATCTGTCGTGCGAATGAGACTGTGCGAATGAGACTGTGCAAATGAGATCTAGTCGTGCGAATGAGTAGTGCGACTGAGATCTAGTCGTGCGAATTACCTCATACATACGACTTGTCATGAGACTGAGCTCATACGTATGTAAACTAATTCGTGTATATCAGTCATGCGACTGAACTCATACGCATGATTCAGTAGTGCGGTTTAGTCATTCGCACCACTCAGTCGTGCGACTGAAGTTCATCAACCTGTCCATTCATATGACAGTCTGCTATTCAATTCAAATTCAAGTTTTGACCAATTCTTATCATTTGACGTCGTGTTTTGGTTCATTGGACTTGCAATCATTATACTTAACACTTAATGACAATAATTTTAGTTGTTGGCTTAGATTAACTGGGTTATTTAGTCAGCCAAGTTTTGGTTCTTTTTTTGGGCCGAACATTTCGATTTAGGGGTTAAATTGAATGAAACATTGTTAAATTGAACCGCATTATACCTGTAAAGTCAGTGAAAATCTTTAGTGCACAACAATCAGTGGTATATAATGATCGAATGAAAATTTGGCAGAGTAACGATAGTTCATGCGACTTGGGGCGATTTGGGGGTGGTGAGTGACTGCGACCGACTACCCCACTATTTATACTAGGGTTTCATTCAGTCGTGCAACTGAGCCCAGTCGGTCACCTTCAGTCGTTCGACTACAGTTGAGTCGTGCGACTTGGTCATTCGCCTACTCTCACTTGGCCGAATGGCTCATTCGTATCAGCCATTTGGTTGAATGGTCCATACTCATGTCCATTCGGCTATAAAAGACATGAGTATGATCCATTCGTACGATTGGTCCATACTCATGGTCCAATCATGCGAATGGGTCGTACTCTTGAAATTTTTCTGACTTTATGACCATTTGACATTTAACCCTTTTAAACTGTTGAATTAACATTATGAACATTTGATCATCTCAAACATGATCATTTTAACTTGAAAAACTTTTGATCACCTTAGACGTGATCCTTTTAAACAATTTGTCACCTCAGATGTGACCCAATTTTTGTCTGAAAGCACTTGTGGTCACCTCAGACGTGACCTTTTTGATGATAAGGTTCCTTATCAACTTCCATGACATAGTCCGATACTCCACAAAACTGAAATAGACTAACTTTGTAATGACATAAAAGAAATGCCGCTGAAACTTAAACTAGGACATGTTTTTGTGTTTTGTGAGGGTAAATTCCTAAGACGTAATTCTAAGGACTAATTTTCTGAGAGACCAGCCTCAATCTTTTAAACCATACATGGACCAATTCAAGCTGGAATCATACGGGAGATTCAAATTATTCAGGACAATTATTTAAGAAGACTTTGATGCTCTATTCTTGTTTTTCATCTGGAGTCTGTTAGCACGGCTTGGAAATCATGCTAGTACTCTTAGGTCCCCACACTGATTTGAACTGTCAAGAGTTGTAGCCACAATGATTGTCAGTATACTTACCCTCTTAAGTCCATACACAGACTTTCAACACAGTTTGGTGATAGTTTTAAGGTTTGTTTATTTCAACAAGCATTTGTGGATCCCACACTTATATGGTAATCAACATTCCTCAGGAGATTTTTGAGCGGTCTCAGGGTAGTATTCAAGAAGAGACTACTCTTAGAGCTATCAAGAGAAGCCAATCCTCAGGTCAGTGACACCGCATAGCAGAGAGGCGGCAAACAACAATGAGTTCTAGAATATATAGGTTATGCTTATCCTCAGGTCAGTGCCACCGCACAACAGAGAGGCACATAACCTATCTTCTTGTTTGAGCAATTTTCATTCTTTTAGCACAGATCTCACCAACAACATAGGTCATCAGTTTGATTGTATTTGCATTTTTCATGTGCTTTGCTCATGCTTTGGTCTTAGGCACACATTTGTGGTGTTTATTTTGCTCGTCACTCCTTATTGGAATCTTATTGATTGTGTTAACCAGGGATAAGGTGTTACCCACAGCTAGTCAAACATTTAGTTTAATCTTGAGATCACCAAAAGGTCTAGTCATCTATTGTGTTGAACCTACCAACATATCATTTGCGGTCTAGCAACCTCTAGGTCTACTTTCTTTGTGCTACCGTAGTAGTATCTAGCTTAGCTATCATATTTCCTTTTATATTGCTCAGACTACACCGACTTATACTTGAGCTTTGCATCTTTTTCAATTTTGAGTTGCTAAAGTCCCAAATGATTTGTACATGTCTACTATCATATTCCACAATTGAATCGGTATCACACATACTATCTTATTTATTATCAGCTTGCCTCTCCTTTTCCCTCGCCCCTCCCCCCTTTTTTTTATTTCCTGACCAATTCTCCCCCTAAAATTATAAAACTACTATGAATTAGCGTTTTAGGATTTTAATGGCAAGGAAAGAAACCAATTGTAATTAAACTAATTAAAATTAAACAAAAACAAGAGCATAAAATAAAGTAAAATTAAATAAAAATTGAAAAATTAAAAAGACTAGACACGACGCATCAGACTATACATGGTCATCTTCAGGTATGACCTCATTTTTCTTTTTAACCCCGTTGACCTCTAACAATATAAAAAACGTGGTTTATCAAATGCCTTTGTATAAAGGTCAGCGCGTTGAAAATTTGTATTTATTTTACCATATCGATTAAGTTCTTTTCAAAGCAATCACGAATAAAGTGATACTTAATACCGATGTGTTTGGTCTTTGGATGTTGGATTGGGTTTTAGTGACTGCAATCGCAGCAGAGTTATCAACAAAGACAGGAGTAGAAGAGAAATTCAAACCGTAATATCTCATTTGCTGTTGAATCTATATGATTTGAGAACAGCAGCTTGCAGCAGCAACGTATTCAGCTTCACAGGTTGATAATGCAACCGAGGCCTGCTTCTTACACTACCAGGTTACTAATCTTCTCCCAAGAACTGACACCCTGCTGACGTAGACTTGTAGTTCATCTTGCAGCCGCCGTACTCCGAGTCGCTATATGCGGTAAGCTCAAAGTCATCATCATGAGGATACCACAACCCAAGAGTGGGTGTACCCTTCAGATAACAAAAAAACCTTTTGACCCCAACTAGATGGTTCACCTTAGGCTTTGCCTGATATTGTGAGCATAAACATGTAGCATACATGATATCAGGTCATGAGGCAGTGAGATACATAAGAGATCCAATCATCCCTCGGTACATAGTGGCATCTACCAGATCACCATTCTCGTCGGGTGCTACATCATGGTTTGTAGCAAGTGGATTTCCAGCTATAGAAGCATTCTCCATGTCAACCGACTGAGAATGTCACCTACATACTTGGTTTGATGTAGGAAGATCCCATTTGGTGTCTGATCCACCTGTAACCCGAGAAAGAACTTCATCTCTCCCATTGCACTCATCTCAAACTCTGCCTTCAATACTGCTTCAAACTCTTTGCATAATTCTTCGTTCTTTGAACCAAAGATTATGTCATCTACATAGATCTGTACTAGCACTAAGTCTCCATCTTTTTCTTTGATAAACAATGTACAGTCAATGACTCCCCTTCGAAAGTCGTGTTTCACAAGATGAGTCGAGAGTTTCTCATACCAAGCCTGTGGAGCTTGATGAAGCCCGTATAGAGCCTTGTCGAGTTTGTAAACTCTGTCCCGATGATATGGGTCCTCAAATCCCTCGGGTTGACTGACATACACTGTTCTCGAATCTCACCATGAAGAAACGCACTCTTAACATCTATTGATAAACTTTGATTTTCATATAAGATGCGTAGGCAAGGAAGATGCGAATGGCTTCCATCCTTGCCACTGGTGCAAACACTTCATTGTAGTCGATACCCTCAACTTGTCAAAAACCCTGAACAACAAGTCGAGCCTTGTTTCTGATGATCACTCCTTGATCATCCTTCTTGCATTTCAAGACCCATTTGGTGCCAATGACTTTAGCTCCTTTAGGCCTATCCACTAGTGTCCATGCACCTAACTTCTTAAACTGAAGAAGTTCTTCCTGCATGGCACTTACCCAAGCCTAATCATTTAGTGCTTCACTAACATACTTTGGCTCAAACTGAGACACAAAGCAGTGGTAGGCACCGTCATGAAGGTATCCCTTTTCCATCACAAGGCATAATCAGCTGAGTACAGCTGATTTCTAGTCTGAACCCCTGATCTCACATCTCCTATAATATTATCCAAGGAATGATAGACGTTTAGACGTGAGCCAGAAGTTGTCGGAACAACCACCTCAAAGTCAAGATTATGGACATTTGGTTCTGGATCTGAGGAAATCAGAGTTTGAGGTTCCGAAGGTTCAAACGCATCATTAGCAGATGCTTGTGTACTTGTGGTAGTCAGACCTGTACATCCTGGTTGATCTGATCATTTTCTTAATTTTTTTCGTCAGAGGAAGAGTCACTCACATCAAGTCCTCCCCTGAGTTGGTAGGAGATTGACTTATTGACTCTTGAGACGGTGTGTTCAGGACATCGTACATCATCTTGTTTGCCAACTCATTTTCTGAAGAAGAAAGGGGTATGTTGAAGGACTTGAAGAATCCATCATAGTCGAAGAATTAAGTAGGCCCTTTTCCAGCAGGCGGTGTGATATATCTCTGAACATCAACATTACACCACACCTCTACCTGACCCGTTGAGTTGTTGTAAACTTTCTTGTTCGGTATGTTGTATCCTAGAAAAATCCCTTCATCAAACTTCTCACTAAATTTTCCCTCCTGAGTCTTCTTCAGCAGGGTACACGGAGCGCCAAACGGATCGAGATACTCTAAGTTAGGTTTACGTCGCTGTAATAACTCGTAGCACGTTTTTCCATGGCGTTTCACTACCAGAACTCGATTAAGCGTATAACACGCATTTGCCACTGCTTCATTCTAGAATTGGATAGGCAGTTTCAAGTCTGCCAGCATAGTCCGTTCCGTCTCTATCAAGTTGCGGTTCTTCCATTCAGCAACTCCGTTCATCTGAGGGGTGTAGGCCGAGGTAAATTGATGCATAATTCCCTTTTCCTTGCAATAGTCCTCCATCCACTGATTCTTGAACTCGGTTCCAT
Organism: Flaveria trinervia; assembly: GCA_025506515.1. Lineage (NCBI taxonomy): Eukaryota > Viridiplantae > Streptophyta > Magnoliopsida > Asterales > Asteraceae > Flaveria > Flaveria trinervia. Next base: position 13,847,928 of record CM046441.1, on the reverse strand, counting down.
TGTCTGAGTGCACCTGTCGTACTTTCAGCTTGTATAAAGATTCCAGTGTTGCTACCAATTCCTTGAAGGATTCAAATGTTTCTGATTTGGATTTCAGAAACATTACCCAAGAGAACCTTGAGTAGTCATCAGTAACTACATAGCAATACAAGTCGCTTGCGATGCTTCTTGTACTGACTGGACCAAACAGATCCATGTGAAGAAGCTCTAGAGGAAGTTCTATAGAATGAACTTTCTTTTCCTTATGAGCCTTCTTCGTCTGTTTGCCCTTTTTGCACGCAACACAGAAATCCGGGAGTTGGAAGTTTTTGACATTTACTCCTCTCACAAGATTATTCTGGATCAAGTGATTCATTTTCCTCGGATTTATGTGTCCCATTCTCCTATGCCAGGAGATGGAGTCCTTCTCAGTAGCTTTGGATAAGAAGCATTGGACTTCACGATCTGTTGTGGAGGCCTTTGAGAGATCCAAGACATAAAGATCATTATATCTAGAAGCTGACATTAGGATTTGGTCCTCCGGGATCACATAGTCCTTCTTCAGAACGTAGCACTTTTTGTTGTCAAAGACTACTTTGAATCCTTTATCACAAGTTTGAGAGACTGAGAGCAAGTTATTTTGTAATTGTTGGACGTAGTTTACCTTATCAAACTTAACTTTCTCATTTCCAACTTCTCCTTGGGCTGTGATGTACCCTCCTTTGTTTCCAGCAAATGAAACATGCCCTCCCTTAATTTGTCTGACATTTGATAAGAGAGCTCTGTTCCCTGTCATGTGCCTGGATGCTCCGCTATCTACGATCCATGTGTTAGTTTCAGCACTATAGCGAACACCCTGCACATTCAATGAAAACATTAGTTCATGTTAGGAACCCAAGCCTTCACTGGCTTGAGTTTCCCCAAGGCATCACACATCATAAACTCAACCCATTAACCATTTGAGGTTAGTGAATCTCAGATTTCTATTTGTTTTCATTGCCAGACACAGGCAATTTTTCTTTCCATTGGCCAGCTTTGTGTAAAGCCTGTTATGATAAACAGCCGACTGCTGATGGATTGACTTTGGGTTCACTAGCCCTTTTTGGAGGTGTCACAGAGTTCCTCTTAGAAGAGCTAGTTGTAGATGTAAAAAGTTCAACTTTCCTCCTCGGTGTCTGGTAATAAGGACATTGAGATGCTATGTGACCATACTCTCCACAGTTATAGCATGATCTGCTTTCAACTTTACGGTTAACATGTTTTGGTGGAGATGTAAAAGTGACGTTGTTGACCTTATTCTGTTTGGATTGAGACACTTCTTTCTTTGATGTATTACTAGATTTTACAAACTTAGTTGCTTTACCTGATTTTACATCTTTTATCCCTTGTTTACCTGGACTTTGACATGTTGCTCGTGATTGATTAGGTTTAATAGTCTTTTTGTGTTCTAATTTGACTTTGTTTGAACCTGACTTTAAATGACCCTTTTCAAACTCTGTTTCCAGGTTAACACAAGGCATCTTTCCTTTTGCCTTAGAAGTGGCCTCCTTCTGTTTAGCATCAGATTCAATTGATTTACTTAAGGAATCTGGATCACTCACCAGAAGAGTGGACACTAAGTGATCCTTGATGGGATTTTCGTTAATTGGTTTACTTTTAGTGTTCATCAAGGTCTCAGGTGGTGGTGGAACCACTTTGTATCCCAGCCCCTCCCCATTATTTCTCACTTTCACTAAGTGTTGGACAATGTGTGATGAGCTTGTCCAACTGTGCAGTTTTTGTTTTAAAGAGTTGACTTCTACTTCTAAAACTGTTTTCTGTTTCTTAGTGTCTTCTAGGGAGTTCAGATAGTACCTAATGTCGTTTGCTTGGTTAAAGGCAACTACCTCTGTTTCCCTAAGCTGTTTATTTAATAAATCTATCTTTTCCTTATAACTATGCTCGTTTTGTCTTAACACTCTATTAGCCTCTATTAGGATCAGTGATCTACGTTTGATTGATTTGAGAGTATAGCAGCGGAGAACAGACAATGAATTAGCCAATTCACAAGAACACAAAAGATATTCAAGGTAAGAACAAACGGTTATAGACAGAAAGAATTCTGCAAAATATATTTCATTCAATATTCGCTTTCGTGGTAACAGAATGTCACGCATACAATTAGGTCAACATCTCTTATATAGAGATGTGACGTCTGCTGATGTCACTTGATAGTGACATCTAACATAATTTATTCAAACTACTGATAGTTAACACAACTACTGAAGATGTCAAACAACTGACATCTTCTTACAAAAAATGCTAAGTGTTAACTATCACTACAACTACTGAAAAGAAACTACTGAAACTACAACGACTGAAGAACATGCTCTTCAGTCGTTTTACAAATACTGAAACAAAAAGAAAACTACAGAAAGGAAACCATCACAACAACTGAAGAATGCTTCTTCAGCTGTTGTAACAAACTCTGAAAGCTTCAGTACTTGTACTTGAACTTCAGCTGTTGATCTTCAGACTTTAGTCTTCAGCTGTTGAAGTCTTCAGTACTTTAGCCTTCAGCTGTTGAAGTCTTCAGTACTTTAGTCTTCAGCTGTTGATCTTCAGACTTTGGTCTTCAGCTATTGAAGTCTTCAGTACTTTAGTCTTCAGCTGTTGAAGTCTTCAGTACTTTAGTCTTCAGCTGTTGATCTTCAGACTTTGTTCTTCAGCTTTTGAAGTCTTCAGTACTTTAGTCTTCAGCTGTTGAAGTCTTCAGTACTTTAGTCTTCAGCTGTTGAAGTCTTCAGACTTTGTCAAACAGCTGATCAAGTCTTCAGCAGTTGTTGTGATGTCTGTGGGACTTAGAGGTTTTTCTGATCAGGCTCATTGGTTCTTTTGGTCCAACAAACTCCCCCTGAACCAATACAACCAAAACCTCTAAACTTATTGAAGATGTCCCACTTATTATGGTAGAAGGATTGGTCTTTTGTCTTCTAGATCAGCTCAGAAGTGACCCTTTTAAGCACAGGCCTGGGAAGAAGTCTCAGTGATCTGTTTGGCAAAGTATGAATGGGAACTCTGTCTTGGGGAACTGGACACAGAGTTGTTACCCCATCCATGAGATCTACTTCCCCACTATGAGTCTGTATGACTCTCTGTGTAGGCCTCAAGGAAGGTAATTTGTTCCTCCATGGTCAGCTCTTCAGCACCTCCTTCAAATAATGATTTAGGCCCATAGTACTCAGATAGGTATTTGACCTGTTTCCCATTCTTTAGCTCCACAGTTGTTATTATTCTATAAGCAAATTCATCAGGGTGATTACCCTCTAGAAACAACTGGAGCTCATTCTTTGACTTCTTCAAGCCTCTTATAAACTAACCCCTTTTTCACCATTTTATTTTCAAGCATCTTCTATGGGGTTTGGTTAGCTTTATAAGCTTTCTTGAAGTCTTCTAGGATTTCCCAGGGTGATACTACAAAGACCAGGGAGATCACTTCATCTACAATCTTTTTCACCTGGCCAATGTATCTCTGTGGAATGTTTTTCTTGTGAATCCTGTGAGACACCCTGGGATCAGCCCAATCCTTACTCTCTCCTTTTGATATTGAAATGTATGCTTAAGAGTGTATAATTTGAGAGCATGCTTCTTCATGTTGATGATAGAAGATGTGGCTGCATATGCTTTGTCAACCCTCCTCAACAATTCCTCATCGTGTTGTTTGTGAAGTTCTTCTTCTTCTAGCTTCACTTTCACAAATTGTCTTTGAGTTTCAGGAGTAATTGTTGGGGAGTGACTTGTGGCCTTCGACAACTGTATAACAGCTGAGAGTGGCAGCCTATCTTCATCATCATCTTCTTCTAGCCTTAATACCCTTCTCTTCTTCTTCTGGGGTACATCATCGGCTATTGGTTTTGAGGGTAAGGGAGTTGGTTTGGTGGGTTGTTGATTTGGTGGTTTAGGTGTGGGAATGTTGACAGGCTGTTCTAGCATTTTGGAAGTGAGTGTGGCTTTAGATTGCTTGGCTAGTTCAGTCTTGCTCCCAGCACTAGCTTCATTCAAAGCTTCAATAACTAATCCTTTAGTGTATACTTCAGACGAACAGATCTTGGTGGTTATTGCCAAGATGATGTCCCTAGACCAAGCTTTGATTTCGATCATTGATCTTCCAAGATATTTTGCTATAAATCTGATCATGATCTCCAGCCTTTCTCTTTCTAACACATCATAACTTGCCCATCTGTTTTGGATTTCTTCAATCTCTAATCTTCTAATCTCAGAGTCAAGTTTGGGGGGCGGTTGCATGGGGTGATTGGGTAGAAGCAGATTGCACCCGGGGTGAATGGTACGCTTCAATGGTAACCCTCTCAAGTGAGATAGGTTCCAGCAGTGTGGGTTCCCTAATATTGGTTGCAACAGGATCCTGTTGAGAGGATACCTGTGCGGCTTTGGCAGGTTGAGTCTTTGACACAACTGGGGGGTTAATACCAGTATGTGCTTCCTGTGTTTGTGGAACAGGGGCATCCTCAGGGGACTTATCTCCCTGAGTAGCCGTTTTTGGCTTTTTGGATTTAGGTTTGGTGGGGACTCTGGTTCTGGAGGTGGTGGCTGTGGGTTCCAACTGCGTGGGTTTTCGTAGTTTGGCAGCCTGTTTTAGTGTTTGGTTAGAGTTGTGCCTGGAGTATACTTCAGGAAATACAGTCGTTGCAGGGACTCCAAGGCCAACAAGTCCCTCAGCTTTCAGCTGATTCTCTATGATGGCCATAATGAACCGATGATATAATATCCATCGATTAGAAAGAGGTTTTGAGGCCATATCCTTAAGTTCAAGAAAAATAATTTCAGAAAAGTTTAAGTCTTGTTGCTCAAGGATAGAGAATAGTACCTGCTGCCACCTAGTAGACATTTGATCCCAAGAGGATGTCTTAGGAGCTAAGCAAACAATTACCATGTGAAAGATAAGACCTTCTGCATCATGGAAATGCTTCTTCAGGATGGTAGAGGCACTGAGGTTTCCCTGATATCCATGATGGGCAAAGGATAAATCAGTTGTGCCCTTTGGATACCCAGCAGGGAAAGTGGCATCATTCAAGTTAAGGGTTTGGCGAATGACTTCCGGAGTGATGAACACTTGATGATTGTTGACGAACGACTGGAGAGACTTGGTGTTGTTCTCCCCAGTTAGAAGGGTGACGTTCATCCAAAACTGGTGTAAGGATTTGACATGAATGGTGGGATTTAGAAGGAAGGCCGTTTGGTAGGGAGATTGGACCATTAGATCAATGGCGTTGTCGAACTTTGTCCAGAGGTGATTTTGTGAGGTAGGCAACACAGTTATGGCGTGGTTTGAGCTGCATGGTCACCATTAATGAGAGAGAAGTTTTGGAGATTTGAACGTTAGGTTTGGAGAGGATGAAGCGCTGAAGGATTAGGTATGGTGTATTTATAGGGTAAGGGTTAGAAAACGACTGAAGGGTTTGGTGTTAGTCATCAGTAGTTGTAAACGACTGATGACATGGTGTTACCCTTTCAGAAGTTGAAACAACTGAAGTCTTGGTTTTAGGCATCAGCAGTTATAAAACTACTGAAAACCATGGTTTTGACTTCAGATGTTTGAAAACAACTGAAGACACGGTTTGGTCTTCAGGTGTTGTAAACAACTGATAACTTGGTATTAGTCATCAGTAGTTGTGAAACTACTGAAGACATGGTTTTGTCATTAGTTGTTGTAAACAGCTGATGACTTGGTGTTAGTCATCAGTAGTTGTGAAACTACTGAAGACATGGTTTTGTCATCAGTTGTTTAGGATGAAACAACAGTTGTAGAAACAACTGAGGAGAAAGTTCTCATAAGTAGTTTTCGTCAATTCATAGCCTTTCAGCTGTTTCATACTGTCCTCAACACTTACTCATCAGCCTTTTAGCTGTTTTTAGTTGTTTCATAGGACATCAGTACTTATCTGTTTTTACTGACATCAGTAGTTATAACTACATCAGTAGTTGTAACTTTATCAGTGTTTTAACAGAATCAGTACTATATGTGATATGGTACTAATGATCATCAGTACTTATATACTGAGATCATCAGTAGTTATCACTTATTCTAGCTGCAGCATACCAAGCCTTAACACTAGGTTTTGGAAAGTTGAACTATCCAAAGGCTTAGTAAAAATGTCTGCAAGCTCATCAGCACTAGGCACAAACTTAGGATCAATCAGACCTTTTTCAAAACAATCCCTAATAAAATGATGTCTGATCTCTATATGATTGGTCCTAGAGTGCTGGACTGGATTTTTGACAATGCACAGAGCTGAAGCACTATCCATTAATAATGGAGTCTTAGTCTCTGTAATGCCATAATCCAAAAGTTGGTTCTGAAGCCAAAGTACCTAAGAAGTACAACTTGCAGCTGCAATGTACTCTGCTTCAGCAGTGGATGTAGCAACAGATGTTTGTTTCTTACTCTGCCAAGAAATCAAACAGTTACCTAGGAATTGACATCCACCAGAAGTTGACTTTCTAGTTAACTTGCACCCTGCATAGTCACTATCTGAAAAAGCAACTAATTTGCAAGAGTGTCTAGTGGAATACCATAAACCTAGAGATTGTGTACCTTGCAAATATCTAAAGATCCTCTTGACTGCAATCAAATGAAACTCTTTAGGAGCAGCCTAAAATCTAGCACAGACACAAGTAGCAAACATGATATCTGGTCTAGAAGCTGTTAAGTACATCAAGGACCCAATCATACATCTGTAAAGTGTTTCATCAACAGCTTTACCTTATGATCCGCATCCAGTTGTGTGGTGTTGCACATGGGAGTAGAACAGGGCTTACAATTTTGTAAATCAAACTTATTCAAAAGATCTTTTGTATATTTGGACTGATGAATAAACGTTCCATCAGCTTTTGTTTGATTTGCAAGCCTAGAAAGAACTGTAATTCTCCCATTGCACTCATTTCAAACCTCTTGTTCATTAATTTGGTAAAATCATCACACAACTGGGGATCAGAGGATGCAAAAATAATATCATCAACATAAATTGAACAAGTAGCTTATGCTGATCCACTTCTTAATAAACAAAGTTTTATCTATGGAGCCTCTAGTGAAATTATTCTTGAGAAGAAAAGTGGAAAGTGTCTCATACCAGGCACTAGGAGCTTGTTTCAACCTATAAAGAGCCTTATCAAGTTTATACACCCATTCAGGATGTTTATTGTCCTCAAAACCTGGTGGTTGACACACATAAACTTCTTCTTTTATTTTGCCATATAAAAATGCACTTTTGACATCCATTTGAAAAACTTTAAAATGGTGGAATGCAGCATAGGCTAAGAACAATCTAATTGCCTCTAGTCTGGCTACAGGGGCAAAGGTTTCATCATAATCAATACCTTCTTCTTGTGAGAACCCCTGTACAACCAGTCTAGCCTTGTTCTTAACAATAAGCCCATTTTCATCAGTTTTATTCCTAAACACCCATTTAGTGCCTATTGCACACTTACCTGGGGATAGAGGAACCAGTTCCCACACTTGTTGTTTCTTGAACTAAAGTAGCTCAAGCTGCATGGCTTCAACCCATCCATTGTCTCTTAAAGCAACATGATAGGTCTTTGGCTCTAGCTGACTGATGAAGAGAGCATAGAAGTAGAAGTTAGACAATTGACTTCTTGTTAAAACTCCAGCATTGATATCACCAATGATTTGAGACATTGGGTGATTCTTCAGCTCTTGATAAACAATGATATCTGTGCAAGTGTTTGTAGAACCTTCAGCAGCAGCAGATGTTGATGCAGACTCTTGAAACCAAGAATTTGATGATAACTCAAAAGATGTAGAGGAATCAGAAATCTCATCAGCATTTGTTGTGGATGGAACTGCTGAAGCTACAGGAACATCAAGTTTAGCAGACTCAGGCAGTTGGTCACTAAACTTGAATAGGTGAGTATTGATATTATCATCATCATCATCAATACCACCAGGTGGAAGACATGCTACAGAAGATGATTTATCCACATGGTCTGCAACAACTGGAGGTTGATAAGGAACATATTGCAGTATGTCCAAATCAAACAACTCCACAGGGTTTTGTGGAATCTTGTCCATTGGAGATTCATTAAACTTCACATGCAAAGTCTCTTCAACTATCTTTGTTTTGCAGTTGAAGACTCTGTATGCTTTGAAAGTAGATGAATAACCAACAAAATACCCTGCATCCACCTTAGGATCAAATTTTTGGAGTTGATCCTTTGTGTTGAGAATAAAACAGGGACACCCAAATGCTTTGAAAAATGAAATTAGAGGAGCCAAGTGATGTAGAACTTCATAAGGAGTCTTCATCAACCTCTGATTTACTAAGGCTCTATTCTGCACATAGCAAGCTGTGTTAACAGCTTCAGCCCAAAAGTTAGTGGCAAACCAGAGTCAGCCAACATAGACCTTGCAGCTTCAATTAGGGTCCTGTTCTTTCTCTCCACTACTCCATTTTGTTCTGGAGTCCTTGGGATGCTAAACTGCCTTTTGATTCCCTTTGAAAGATAAAATTCATCAAGTGTATGGTTTCTGAATTCAGTTCCATTGTCACTCCTTATACACTTGACTGAAAGGGAATACTGCTTCTCAACATACAACACAAAGTTGATAATCTTCTGAGCAACCTCATCCTTTGAATGTAGAAAGAAAGTCCATACAAATCTGGAGTAATCATCCACAATTACCAAACAGTACTTCTTCTTTGCCATGCTCATCACTCTCACAGGACCAAATAGATCCATATGCAGTAAGTGCAAGCAGGCAGTGGACTTAGGCTCTTCAATAGGAGGGAATAAGACTTTGTGCTGTTTTCCTTTTAAACAAGCAGTGCAGGTTTCATCACAGTGGAACTCCTTTATTGGTAAGCCTCTCACTAAACTATTATGGATCAGCTGATTCATGTTTTTGAAATTAACATGACCCAGCCTTCTGTGCCACAGTTTAGATTCCTGAGGAGAGGCTTTGGAAAATAGGCAAGGATGACCTCTAATATTTATTTTCTTGGAAAGATCTAAGGCATACACTCTTCCTGTCCTGTTGGCCCTCAGGAGTGTGTGATCATCCAACACCTTATCAATCAAATTCGGAACTTTGGATGACAGAATCCTGCAGTTCTGACTTGTGAAAAGAGCAACATGGCCTTTATCACACATTTGACTGACACTCAAGAGATTGTACTTGAGATTTTCCACATGATTAACATCATCAAACTTTATTTCTCCATTGGAGACAAAGCCTTTTCCAATGATGTAATCCTTAGCATCATTGCCAAAAGAAACAAACCCCTTCTTTCCTTGAGAGTAGTCATGAAGAAGAGAGTTGTTCCCTGTCATATGCATAGATCCCCCACTGTCTACACACCAGATGTTACTTTGGCATGTTGAAGAATCCTGCAATCATAAACAATTAGTTAGTTTTTGAGACCCAAACCTTTTTGGTTTTGGGTCTATTCACATCAATAGATGGTAAACTAATAGACTTGCTATGAATAACAACCTGAGGGGATGGAGATGGTGAAGAAGAAGATTCCTTTGGCATGGATTTTCTTCTCTGTGGTTTCAACAGAGGAGCATCTAATGTCTTCCGAATGTTAAATGGCTTCGGAAGAGTAAGTTTGAGAATACATACATGGCTTGTTTCAACAACTGATGACTAACATACATACATACATACATACATACGTACATACATACATACATACATACATACATACATACATACATACATACATACATACATACATACATACATACATACATACATACATACATACATACATACATACATACATACATACATACATACATACATACATACATACATACATACATACATACATACATAACATACATACATACATACATACATACATACATACATCTACATACATACATACATACATACATACATACATCATACATACATACATACATACATACATACATACATACATACATACATACATACATACATACATACATACAACATACATACTACATACATACATACATACATACATACATACATACATACATACATACATACATACATACATACATACATACATACATACTACATACATACATAATACATACATACATACATACCTACATACATACATACGTACGTACGTACGTACGTACGTACGTACGTACGTACATACATACTACATACATACATACATACATACATACATACATACATACATACATACATACATAGATACATAGATACATACATACATACATACATACATACATACATACATACATACATACATACTACATACATACTACATACTACATACATACATACATACATCATACATACATACATACGTACGTACGTACGTACGTACGTACGTACGTACGTACGTACATACATACATACATACATACATACATACATCATACATACATACATACATACATACATACATACATAGATACATAGATACATACATACATACTACATACATACATACATACATACTACATACATACATACATACATACATACATACTACCTTACAAACATTTATAAACATGGGGGAAAAGTATGCTCACCCACTTTTCATGTTGTACAACACACATACAATTTACATACTTGGAATCAACGTGCTACTGTTTTGTGAGTACATTATCTGATACATGCTTGAGTCTGTTTTGTGGTTCTTTCTTACAACCATTTAATTCCAGTGTGGGAACCGACGGATAGGTAGTGGTAGCACTACTTGGGTTGACACCCCCACCCTCGTGTTGGTATACTAGTTAGTACCAACAGATGCCAGGAACGGGCCTTGGGTGAATATATTCTGACAAGATTCTTTGTGTACGTCGTTAGGTTTGGTTGTAAAGCTCTTGTCATGTGATTTTGCTTACTTATAACTGTATGCATGGTATTCTGCAACAACTTTATACAGCATCAATACTTATTTACATTTAAACATGCGAGCTCACCAACAAATTTATTGACCATTTTGAGCATATCTTTTCAGGTGATCATGCTAGCTGAAGATCTAGGTGTGCTGCCTTAGTGGAGACCCTAGGATGCATTTTCGGGCTAAACTTGTCATTTTGAAAACATTTGATGTAGTATGTTTTAATCAACAATTACTTAATTGTTACTTGTTTCCGGGTTGTGGGAAAAATACATTACAATGTTGATATCCGTATTTGTGTGATCATTTGGTTGCGTATGCGTATGGCTATGTTGTCGTGAACATTGACTAAACACGACACAAGTCCCCTTGTTATCGGGTGTCGTCATGACACACTTGTTATCATTTATTATATTGCATTTCAATCGCTTACCATGTGTTATGACGATTCCCGTCTCGTTACATCCCCGTGTTTCCGCTCTTAGTGGGGCTGTGACACTTCTCCCATTGGGGAAGCATTGTTCATATCCAGCTTGTGCATATCCCCTTTCCTAGGAGATCTAAGAAGCACCAATTCCGGAGGAATTGTCATCCCTGATTTGAGGATAATGCACTCATGTTCTGTTTGGTGCTTTTGATCACAGAATTGAGAAACACTTAACATATTGTGTTCAAGATGTTTGACAAAGTGAACTTTGTCAACCTTTAATTTACCATTGGATATACTCCCTCTGCCAGAAATATATCCTCTGGCCTCACCTCCAAATTGGACAGGACCTCCATCATAATTCTGAAACTGTTGAAGGAGAGATCAGTTCCCTGTCATGTGCCTGGAGCATCCACTGTCTACAATCGAGACATTGTTGTTCTTGTCATATGGATGTCCCTGCACATAAGATGAGTTTGTTAGTTTTGTTTGGAAGCCCAAGCCTTGCTGGTCTTGGGTTCTTCCAAAGATAATGACATAATTGAACCAAATGATATGAATGGGAGTTCAATAAAGGTCTTTGAAGAAGAGGTTTGGGCTGTAGCATCTTCCTTGATCTTCCAGTCCACCCTTTGGTTGATTTTGGAGGATGAGCTTGTTGAAGCTTTTGCAGCATGGCCATTTTCCGAAGCTTCTTTCTTTTCGGAAGAAGCCTCACCACCTTTTCTTCTGAAGCAGTCTTCTTCTGGAATGGTTTGAAGGGAGCTTTCTTGTTCTTCCGAACCTTAGTAGCTTTTGCTTCCGAAGCCATTTTCCCTTTGGAAGAAAGAGTTTCTTCCGAAGCAACCTTGCTTCTGAAACTAGCTTTCCCTTCTTCATCACTTTTGAAAAGGTCCAAATGTGAAACCTTCCCTGACTCCTTCTTTTCTAACATTATTGGCATAATGTGTGCTTGCAGGATTGTAGTAATAATCTTTTGCCATGTGGTTTTGCAGACCACACATTATGCATGCAATGTTAGTCTTTTGGGAATGTGAGGGTTGCAATTTCTTGGGCTTCTTTTCTTCATTTGCAACTTTTCCCTTCAACTTCTAATCCTTTGGTAGGACAGGAGTGCTGGTATTACACTCCTTTCCTGAATCAGAAGTACCTACCACTTGGAATCCAGCTGAGATAAAGACACCTTTCTGCTTTGGGTCAATCTTCAGCTTGGACTCAACCACCTTCTTGGCAGTTCTTCTAGCAGCTTTAGCTCTGCTTCTTTTGGCCTTAGTGGTTAGGATTTGATCTTCACAGGAGGAGATGGGTACATCTACCTGTTCTTTCCCTGTGGTGGCCACTATTTTTGCTTCATCCTTCAACTCTGGTGAGGAGGGTCAGCAGTTGGAACCTCTTACTCCTCAGTACCACATCTAGGTTGTTTGATAGACTCATAGGAGTGTGGTGGAGCAATTTCATTGGTTCCCAATGCTCCTTTGTTCTGATAACAGAGTTTGGAATGGGAGAATGATGCAAGAAAAGCTTGGAAGTTTTGCTCGGAAATAGCATGCTTCCTGGCCTGAGCCTCAGCAGTGACAAGCTGGGCTTGAGCCTTAGAAAATTTGGATATCAATTCCTTGATTTGAGTCTTGTTGTTGGTGTGTTCATGTTTTAAAAAAGACATAATTTTCTCTAACTCCTCAATTTTCTTTTGGTAGTCAGATTGAACTCTTTTAAAATCAGATTTTAAAATATTTAAAGACTCAATATCATATCTGTTTCCATATTGTAATCCTGATAAAGTTTAACTTTAGCTATACAGGCTGGAGTGCAGAGATGTTCATATACCTGAGTATCGTTTGTTCCAACCATGAGAGCTTGAGCAGGAGTCACATCCTATACTATGAAGCTCCAGTCAACTTCTTGAGCCATTGCAGCTGTTTTAGTTGACTTCTTAGTGGGCTTTGAGGTTGAGGGATGTGTGGAGGCATGTGGGGTTCCCGGATTGGTCTTGGGAGCCTTGCATTCCCTTGCAAAATGACCCAGTTGGTTACAGTTGTAACACTTTGCCTTGGTCTTGTCAAACCCAAACTTACTGGTAGTTGGGTTTTAAGGGAAATGCCTTCCAGTTCTCTTAAAGAACTTCTTCACTCTATAAGTCAAAAGAGCCATCTGTTGGACAATGTCCACGTACTCTACATCATCTGGACTGAAACACTCAAGATCATCAAAGCATTATTGAAAATCACCAGAGTGTCCACTTCCTGAGACAAAGGCACAACTTTCCTAAAAGGAGTTGTGTTGAGCCTGTTGAGACCTTGGAGTCTCAGGGAAAGTGATGTATGGTTTAGGAGGGCAGGATGGTTGCTGGTAGGTCAGGTAATGCTGAGGTTGTGGGGGTAATGAGCCTTTAGCAACCATTAAAGTATTGCTAGCAGGAAGACTCATGGGTCTACTTGTTTGGTGGCCCTTCTTACTCTCCATCTCTAGGCGATATCCATCAAGGATGCCATAGAGTTTAGTCATTATGAGAGTGTTTAAGTTCTCTGTCCTCTTGATATAGACACAGTAGAATGTCCACTCATTTGGAAGAGCACTCATGAACTTTCTAGTAAGATCTCTAAGTTCGGGAGTGATCTTCATAGACTGAAGAAAAGAGATAAGATCCATGTACCTGAAGTACTGCTGGCTGAGAGTCTCTCTAGCAATATCAGTGAAGTTCTCAAATTGCTGCTTCAGCGAGACCTTCTTCGAGTCGTTGGAGCTTGAGTACATCTGAGCAAGTGCATCAAACAATTCTTTGGCAGTTGTGCAATGCTCGAATCCCACCATGATGGAGTTCGGTATTGCAGTCATAAGAATGGTCATAGCACTGCTGTCAATGTCCATCTTCTTTCTGTCTTCATCAGAGTAATCCTCTACAGCCTTTTCTATCATGGCACCATTTCCACCAAGTGATGCCATCTTTGGCTTATATGGGCCATTGACAATGGAGTTCCACATCTTGTTGTCTTGGTATCTGATGAAGCCTTCCATTCCCCTGCTCCAAGACGTGAAATTTTCAGGAGTAATGATGGGAGCCTTTGTCATGGTTCCCATCTCTACCTCTGACCTGTTAAGGGCCATTTTGAGTGAGTGAGTCGAAGGGAGAAGTGAAAACAAGTTGATTTGGATGGTTAGATCACACAATCAAGAGCCTGAGACGCTCTGATACCAATTGCAGGATCGATATTGGGTCACTTACCACTATGTTTTTCTCTCAAACTCACTTAGAACAATACTCGGATAAAGATAGAGTCAGTAAGAGTTGATCACAATATAGCAAGTAATAAGGAACACAAGAAGTAATTTTCAAGGTACTTTTATATATTGCTTCTCAACTCAATAATACAAGACTCTTACAAGCATTATGGAATGAGTTACAAAGAGAACCTATATATAATACTACCTACAGCCGGATATACTTTGATACCAGCTGAGATCCTATAACTAAAGCCTATACTACAAGACTATAGTTTAAGGTATCTCGGATAAAGTCTTATCTGAGATTTAGTAGTCAGGACATGTCCCTGACTTACCTTTTGTCACCAACTAAAGTTGGTAACTTGTATTATCATAAAAAGATAAATAGTGGAATAAAGTATGGTCAACTGCGTGGTTCTTTAGGAAGAAGCCATACAGTATCAGAGGTCTGCAGCGGAGTGTCAGAGACCATATTGTGTCCACTGGTTCATAGCAGTGTCTTTCGAAGGTTAAATGGCTTCGAAAGAGTAAGTACTTCTGAAGCCATTTATACTTCAGAAGAGGCTGCTTCTTCCAAGGCTTGGAGACTTCTTCTTTTCATCATACTTCGGAAGTAGTCTTTAGGTTCTTCTTCTAAGACTTGATCTTCGGAAGCATGCTCTTTGCTTCGGAAGTAGAGGTCTGTCTTCGAAAGTTTATCTTTCACTTTGTCTTCGGAATAACTCTACAACCTTCGGAAGTTCCATGCTAAGCTTTGGAAGCCCTTGCATGTAGTACCAAAATTGTCTAAGTGAATTGGTTTTGGTTGCACCAGCCTTCTTCTTGATCCAACACCCATGCACCCCAATAGTGCCCACACGCCCAAAAGTTCCCTATGCTCCTAAGTGTTCCACATGCGCCTGAAAGGCCATGCGCCTGCATAATGCCCATGCGCCTGCATAATACCCATACGCCTGCATAATGCCCATACACCTGCATAATGCCCATGCACCTGCATAGTGCCCATACGCCTAAGACTTAGATTATTTTTCTAAGTTTTGGGGAAAAAGTGAAATGTAGGCTTTGACTTGGGATGTTCCCGGGGGAGAAGTAAGTTGACTTTTGATGATGTATGGGGTATGTTATGGCATGTATGATGATTGTTATGTCAGGTATGATTGTGCCTTGTATGGTGATGATTTGTATGATTATGTTCATGTTCCTTGTTGTGTATGTTTATTTTCCAGACTTTACGTTGAATGTTTATGAATGAAATGAAAAGTATTATAAACATAAAGTGGAAGATAATGAAAAAAGGAACATAATGAAAAAAAAGCATGCATTAATGAATGAATGAAAGTAAGAGAGTCTTGCAAGCAAAGTATGGATGTTCACACCTAATAAGGGTGTTGGCTCAACGGTGTGTGGGTTAGCTACCCCGAAAGGATGCACACTAGGGTCTAATCTTTGCGATTGACCATACGTATGGGATCCTTACCGCTTGCCCTAGGTACTGGGGTCAGCTTCGTGCATAATGTTCGAGGTCTATGAAAGACCTCAGGCCCAGTAACCAGCTCCGTGCACAATGTTCGGGGCATAGCATATGTCATTGATCCGGAATGAAAGAGAAAAGATAGTGATGAGTGTGCTTGCCCTAGGTACTGGAGTCAGCTTCATGCATAATGTTCGAGGTCTATGAAAGACCTTAGGCCCAGTAACCAACTTCGTGCATAATGTTCGGGGTACAGTACGTGTCATCGAAAAGTAACGAATGTATGAAATATAAGTAAGGAAGTTATGAATGAAAGTGAATGATAATGAATGTTGTATTATTTTCCAAAAGCGATTATTATAATAAAATGAAATGTTTGTTTAAATGTTTTCGCTGCATGCTTTATTAAAGTTAATGTAATTATACGTTTTATGTGCGATGATTGATGAGTTGTGAGCGTCCCGGGAACGGGGACTTACATTACATGAGAGCTGTTGCTAGAGATGAAGTTGATATAAATCAACAGGACTTTCATTTGATTGAAGGTGCGCCTGTAGATCCAAATGATTTGATTGAGGATGTATTTGGAGAAATGAGTGAAGAAGAAGAAGAAGAGGATGATAATGAGGATGAAGAAGAAAATGTTGATGATGAAAGTTCTTTTAGTGATGATGATGATGGTGGTAATGACCGAGATGATGATGGTGGTGGTGATAACCAAGGTGGTGATACTGGGGGAACATAGAAGACACTAAACAAGAAATGGATAGCGAAGAAATTGTATCTGACCACATAGATGAAACTATTGGTAATGATGAAGCTGAAGTTAACACTGAGATGGATCGAGAGGGACATGGTGTGACTGTTGCTAAGGATAATGTTAATGAAAATGTTGATGATAGCTTGTACCAAAATCAAACTTTTAATTTTGATTACATTGATGATGTATTATCTGAGCCAATCATTCAGAATGTAACTTCTGATGTTTGTATTCAAATTGAGCATGACAGCTATAAAGAGATAATAGATGATTTGAAAGCTAAGATTGTTGAGCAAGATGAATTAATAAAGAAATTACAAGATGAGAATGCTTTGTTGAAAGTTGAGGGTGAAAAGAAAGACTTGATGACAAGTGAACTTGAAGAAAAAGTCAAAAATCTGAATGAAGAGATAGCAAAGTTGAAAGAAAGTGTACAAGAAAAGGAAAAAGAGACTGAAGTGATTATGACTGAGAAAGAAACTGAAGAAAAATCTCAAGTAGTTATGATTGAAAAGATTTGTGAAGCTAGAAAAGGAAAAAAGAAAGATAGATGAAGCTGAAATAGAACCATCTTCTTATCATCTAAGATTTAAAAGATTGGTGAAAAAGCTATGAAAGTTGAAGAATAAGAAGTAAAAGAACAATTGAAGCTCTTGATGATCCTGATTCTGATTTTCCAAATAAATGGTATGATGAAGTACTTGAAGAGGAAGATGTTTGTGAGTTGGTTGATTCTCCAATGATGAATGTTCAAGATGATATGACAATTCCAATGGACTTTGAAGACATATATAACTATCTTGTTGAGAAGAAGTATAATAGAGTGTTCTTAGATGGGTTGATTGTGACTCAGATTAATGAGGAGTATGAAAAGTACATGCTTGCAGAGTCATCAGCACCTGTTGATCCTAGTGAGATAAGCTTAGAGCATGGTGAATGGGCACCTTTGAGTGAAAGCTTGAATATAGATGATATTCCCTATGACTGAACTACACCATCCTAATCTAGATGACATGAGTATACATTTTCTAAGGACTTTGCAATATAAGAATTATCCAAGGAAGAGGTTGAACATGTTGCAAAGTGAATCACTAAGAAGATGGTACGAAGTTTCCAAGAAACTGAGAATATGTATAATAAGATGATTATTTTCAATATGGACAACCCATAATATTTGGAGATTACCAAGAGGACTAAAGTGTTAAAACCATAAGAGATCAAGTCCATGGAGTTAGTAAGGAGGAGTCATGAAAACAGAAAGGATCTAATTAAGATGTTCTCTGATTTTGAAAATAAAGCTTACAAGGTGTCTCTAGATCAAAAGCAGTTGTGGAACAAGGCAAGATTGGCAGGAGACATTGTAAAGAATATGCTTCAAACAGGGCAATCAATTTCTAATCTGTTAAATACTATGATTGTGCCTGACAAGACTAAAGAAGTAAAGATCATGGAATGGAAGTATGATGATGTTTTTGATGCCTTTCTGATATAAAGAGTAAATGCCATATGTGATGTATATCACTTTTACTCTAGTATCATAGCTCTACCAGTCCAAGATCTTAAAGAATTACATAAGTTGCCTCTAATCAATCCTTTTAAGGCTTCAAGAGGAGAAAAAATTCTAAAGCTTCTTGGCCGGGTATTTCAAGAATGTCATCTTTCCTTCAAACAAGGTGTGATCAGGAGGATAAGATGTACTTTCAGAAGTTAAAGACAAAAGAAAATGAGAATCGAGTTTATTGATAGATGTGGTTATTTAGAAGCTTTTGGTGATAGGTATTTTGAGAAGTGACAAAGTCAGGATTGAAAATGATAGAGAGAACTCAAACTTCCAAACCAATCCTGCGATGGTTCTATGATCGAATACATTCCACCTTATGCTTGTAAGAAATAATGAAGATTAGGATAAAAACATGATTATTATTTTTGGAGTATTTGACCTGAAACTCCTACATCCAAGCTTCATATCATTTTTTCTAAACAGAAATTTAAGCAAGTTACTTCAGAAGATGCAGAGAATGACAGGAAATACTTCATGACGATTATAAAGGTGATGAATGCAGCCATGGAGCGAATTTCCTTATGGAAAGCTCTGGCATATGCTAATAACGTCAAGAAGGATATCCAATATATAGAAGTCATAAGAATATCAAGCAAAGGTGTTTTGGAGATTCATGTGAAAGATCACCCAAAATCGATAGAGTTTTATGCTAATATTGACATAGCTAGTCTGTCAAAGGAAACTCTTCTAGTGATGGATGCTATGGAAATCAAGACCTATGAATCAAAGCCCGAACAAGGGATTTTCGCTAGCAAGTTCAAGTCGGAAATAAAGAAAGCGTTGAGAGAATTGGAGTTGTACAAAGAGAAGCCCATGTTCAAGATTAAAGAAGGACCAGGAGACTATTTTGACTGAAGACGTCATGCCAATCATAGGGGGGTATTGTTGGAGCCTTTGAAGATTAGCATTTAGTCTTTAGAATTTGTTTTTGTCATAGTATAGGGACTTAATTGTATATATATGTTCCTTAGTTTCGTTGATTAGTATAAATAGGATTTTATGTATTTTTGTGTAGGCAGACTTTGGCAGAATACTTAGAACTCTTAATTGTATATTGCAATCCTTTGCAACTATTAATGAAACTTTTATGAATTTTTTTATATTTGCATCTGTTGATTAATTTGTTCATATAACTGTTAGTTTCATCATAAGATCAACACAGATCGATATATTTGAACCTATCATTTTCAAAACTGTAAGAAAATTTAGAAGAGATAATGGTTTTGAATTCGTAAACAAAAAATATCTTGAATTCCATAAAAAATGGCATCATTCACAAAACATGTTATACGTTCTCCATCAGAATGTTATAGTTGAAAGAAAACATTAACATCTTTTGAATGTTGCTAGAACCCTTCTTTTCAAGGAAAAACACCTTACGAACTATTGCTTGTTTTAAACCCTCTCTTGACCACTTGAAATTTTTTGTTGTTTATGATTTACTATATATGAAAATATGTATTTATTGGATCTTTACTTAAAAGAAAGGGTATAAACTATGGAATCTTGATAACAAAATTGTATTTTTTAAGAGACGTTAAGTTCTATTAAAAAATTCCAATTAAAGATAAAAAATTCTTGCAACTCCTGATAATAACAGTGATACTACAGTTGATCACCTCAAATTTTTTTGATATTTATAGCACAAACATTGTTGAAAAATTTTCAAGTGGAAATCCCAATAATGAGGAGAGGGTGGATAGTGAAAACATCAATTGTATTCTAATCTCTACTAATAGTTTTGAGATTTCAAGTGTTGCTACAAATGAGCAGTCCAGTCTCGATGAAGGTAATAGTGGGCCTGATCAGTATGATGAGATTGTCTCTCCTGAGGGCACTGGTACTTGAGACCATCCGGCAACTATTTAAAGGTACTCTCAAAACACTATTGTTCCAAGAAAACTTCATTACTATGACATTGAGGGCAAGTTAAAGTATGTCTTGGAAAGGGTGGTTAGTTATGTAATCAAGGGCAAGGTAATGTATGGCTTGCAAGGTGAAGAAAAATTTCAATTGTTTTAACAAACAAAGTGTTGCACCAAAGAACTTTAAAAAACTGTTTTAGATAAAAAAAATTAGGTTAATGCAATAGATAAGGAAATGGAAAGCTTTAAACTGAAACTATACATGGGGATTTTTAAATCTTCCTAGTGGTAGAAAACATATAAGTTGTCATTGGTTATATAAAATCAAATATAAGTCCAATGAGGAAAATTACTTTATAAGACTTGACTTGTTGCTAAGAGATATAGTAAAAAACAAAGACATTGATTTTGATGAAACTTTTTCACCGGTTGTTAAAATGGTAACCACTAGTGTTGTGAGTACCCTAGCTATACAAAATAACTAGAATCAATTTCAACTTGATATTAATTATGCCTTTCCATATGGAATTTGAATAAAGAAGTATATATGTTTTCGCCTGAATGGTAATTTTGAAAATCTAATAATCGTGTTAAATTAGGCTTGTTCACGAACCTAACCAAACCAAACGCATCTCTGCTCGAACTCGGTTCCGTTTCAAGCCGAGCGGCTTGGTTCGGTTCGAATTTACAAATTCGATTGCAAACTTCATGCTCAAACTCGGTTTGGTTTTAAACCGAGCGCTCAGATTTGCTCAGTTTTGTTCGGTTCATGCTATAATTTTGTAACTCCAGGATGATCAAACTTGAATCAAATCATGAAGAATTAGATCAAAATATGATAATCACAATCAAAACCCCTTTGATCTCTATTGATTGCAAAATAATATTGTTTACAAGTAAATCCCTCAATCAATTGGTCATTCAACCATTACCCTACTTCTAATTACAATTAGGCTATTCATAGTGAATATAATATTCACTAATTACATTAAACCCCCTAGACTTAGTGTAAGGCCCTGTTCCCGGGACACTTACAGCTGGTAATTCATCGCACGTAAAACATATACATTACATTTACTCGTCAAAACATCGCAGCGGAAAACATAAAACAAATGGCATTTCATTTGATTCTAAAACTTTTGCAAAATAATGCATCGTTTGTTGGTTACAAAATATATCATTGTATTACATCACAAAAGCCTTAATTAAATAGATGTCATCCAAAAGAGCTGAGTAGCCGCCTCGTGCCATCCTCAACAACGTTTACCTGCCAACTAAAAACGTATAAAAGTCAGCGTCGCTGAGTGAGTTTATTCCTTTACAGAGTCCATACTATACGTTTCGTTCGTTCGTGTACGTACATACAGATAACATCGTTATTATCTTTCATTACATTCGTTAACCATCGTTCATTCATTACATCTTGTGACATGTACATTACTCCGAACATTATGCACGAAGCTGGTTACTGGGCCTGAGGTCTATCATAGACCCCGAACATTGTGCACGAAGCTGACTCCAGTACCTGAGGCAAGTACATTCACCGTTCATCTTTTCGTTTCATTCTGGATCAATGTCATATGCTATACCCCGAACATTGTGCACGAAGCTGGTTACTGGGCCTGAGGTCTTTCATAAACCCCGAACATTATGCACGAAGCTGACTCCAGTACCTGGGACAAGCGGCAAGGATCCCATACGTGTGGTCAATCACAAGGATTGGACCCTAGTGTGCATCCTTCTAGGGTAGCTAACCCGCACACAGTTGAGCTAACACCCTTCATTGGGTGTGAACCTCCATACATTTGCTTGCAAGACTTTTTATGTTCATTCATTCGTTAATGCATGCATTCATTCATCATGTTCCTCTTTCATTATCTTTCACTTCATGTTACATAATACTTTCAGTTCATTCATTAACATAACACGTAAAGCCATGGAAAGATAAACATGCATCATCATAGGAACATAACATAACATACCATACATACATCATCATAGGGCATCATACATACATAACATACATCATGCATAATCATGCACATCATCATCGTCATCATCATCCATAACATGCCCATCATACTATTTATGACCCCAAAAGTCAACTTATAGTCCCTCGGAATTTCCCAAGTCAAAGCCTACATTACACATTTTCCCCAAAAATCAGAAAAATATTCTAAGTCCTAGGCGCATGGGCACTATGCGGGCGCATGGACACTATTCAGGCGCATGGGGAACACTTAGGCGCATGGGTCACTTTCAGGCGCATGGGGACTTCTGGACATCTGAACACTTAGAAAATTCCAGCCCAATCTAGGCGCATGGGTACTATTCAGACGCATGAACACTTAGGCGCATGGGCCACTTGGGCGCATGGGCACTATTGGGGCGCATGGCCTTACCCTTAGTCATCCGACTAACATTTCTAGGCGCATGGGCCACTGTTCAGGCGCATGGGTAGAACTTAAACATTTCTAAGGTAAATTTTGGGCGCATGAGCTACTGTTTAGGCGCATGACTTACACTTAATTCTTTCTAAGGCAATTTCAGACGTATGAACACTTATCTAGGCGCATGAGCATTCTGTAAACATGTTTCTAGGATACTTTCAATCCTAATCATCGAATCCATCTGTTCTAAGCATAATGTGGCTATTCTAAACATGAGTTGCCTATAAACAGTCCAGAACTAACATCCAACATACACATTTTACATACGGGTAATCACATAAACTTTGTAAAATCATTTGAATATGTTTTCAACCCCCAAAGATAGTTTAAAACATGTAAAAACCGAGGTCTAGAACTCACCTGGTGCAACTTGGGTGTTCTTCCTTTTAACCTACTTGCAAAAAGTTCAAAACACCTAGAAACAACACCAAAAACACACACACCCGAGCACAAACACAACCCATAAGCATACAAACATATAACCGGGATAAAACCCGTCATAAACACATAAAAACCACGAATTCTTACCTTGAATTCGACCTCTTCTGTTCTTCTTCTTCAAAACTGAGTTCTGCTCTTCTTTCCTTGTTTCTCTCTCTAAAATGACCGAAAATTGGGTGTAGAAAAGGTGATGGGAGGCCATGCCACCTTTATCACCAACTTTTCTAAAGTTTTGTCCTTTTGGACACTTTTGGTCCCTTCACTTGGACCTTATAGCTTTTCTTTCTTTTATTCTTAATTTTCTTGTCTTTTAGAAAAATAACCGGGTGTTACAAGTCCACCCCCCTTATATAGGTTTCGTCCCCAAAACCTGTTATTCCTCGAACATATGAGGATAATGCTGCCTCATCTCCTCCTCAGTCTCCCATGTAGACTCGGATCCCTTCTTGTGCTTCCACTGTACACGCACAAGAGGAACCACTTTATTTCGCAGCCTCTTCTCTTTATGATCGATGATTGCCACTGGTTGCTCCACATAATTGAGCCTTTCATCTACTTCGATATCCTCCAGTGGAACAATCATGTCTTCATCAGCTATACACTTTCTCAGATGAGACACATGGAATGTCGGATAAATCCCACTTAACTCATTTGGTAATTCCAACCTATAGGCCACCTCTCCTACTCGAGCAATGATTCGGAAAGGTCCTATGTACCTTGGGCTTAGCTTACCTCGTTTCCTGAATCGGATAATTCCTTTCCAAGGTGAGACCTTCAACATGACCCAGTCACCCACCTGGAACTCGATTGGTCTACGTCGTTTATCGGCATACGATTCTGTCTATCCTTGCTTCCTTTATGAAGACTTTAATCTTCTCAAGCTTCTCCGTCGTAGCCTCGATTACTTCGACGCTCCCCAATTCCTTTTGACCAATATCACCCCAACAAACGGGTGTTCTACATCGCCTACCATATAGCATCTCGTATGGTGGCATACCAATGTTGGCATGATAACTATTGTTGTACGAGAATTCAGCTAACGATAAGTGGTCGTCCCAACTTCCTCCAAAGTCAATCACACATGCCCGAAGCATGTCTTCCAACGTCTGAATGGTCCTTTCTGACTGACCATCAGTTTGGGGATGATAAGCCGTGCTAATATGTAACCTCGTCCCCATGGCATCATGGAATTTCTTCCAGAATTTAGATGTAAACCGGGTGTTGCGATCAGACACGATAGACACCGGAACACCATGACGAGTTACAACCTCCTTGATGAACAGGTCAGCCAACCTCTCGGATGAATATGTCTCGAGGATCAGTAGGAAATGAGCACTCTTCGTCAAGCGGTCAACAATCACCCATATGGCATCGTATCCTTTTGGAGTACGCGGCAGCTTCGTAATGAAATCCATGGTGATGTGCTCCCACTTCCATTCCGGTATATCCAAAGGTTGGATCTTCCTATACGGCTTTTGATGTTCCGCCTTCACTTGCAAACAAGTAAGGCATTTGCTCACATACTCCACCACGTCACGCTTCATACCCGGCCACCAATTATCCTTCTTCATGTCTTAGTACATCTTTGTAGCACCGGGGTGGATAAAGTATCGGGTCTTGTGAGCTTCGTCCATAATCTTCACACGTAGATTCCCGAAACGAGGAATCCACACCCGTCCTAATTGAGTTTTAACACCAAGTGTGTTTTCACTCAATTCCCCAACCAGACCTCTCATTCTTTCAGAGTTTAGATGATCTTCTTTTAATGCCTCATCCTGAAACTCCTTGACTTGCTTCATTACGTCAGAGGTCATGATTAGTTGGTATGCTTTCACCTGAATCGGCTCGGGCCTCTCCTTCCGGCTAAGAGCATCAGCCACAACGTTAGCTCTGCCCAGATGGTAATGGATCTCACAATCATAATCCTTTATGAGCTCCAACCATCGTCTCTGCCTCATATTCAGGTCCTTCTGCTCAAAAAAGTACTTTAAGCTCTTGTGGTCGGTGAAGATGGTGCATTTCGTTCCGTACAGATAGTGCCTCCAAATCTTTAGTGCAAAGACCACGACCACTAGTTCCAAGTCATGAGTAGGGTAGTTGACCTCATGAACCTTCAACAGTCGGGATGTGTAGGCTATAACTTTTCCTCTTTGCATTAACACACACCCCAACCCCGAGTAAGAAGCGTCTGAATACACCACCAAATCTTCGCTTCCATCGGGTAATGAAATACAGGAGCTTGAGTCAATCTCGCCTTCAACTCCTCGAATGCCTTCTCCTGAGTCTGACCCCATACATACTTTACATCCTTCCATGTCAACTTAGTCAGTGGAGAAGCAATCTTAGAGAAGTCTTAGATAAATATCCTATAGTAGCCTGCCAAACTCAAGAAACTACGAATCTCGGATGGCGTCTTTGGAGACTTCCATTGCGTCACTGCCTCTACCTTAACCGGGTCCACCATAATCCCATCAGGATTCACCACATGACCCAAGAACAGAACTTCGCGTAACCAAAACGCGCACTTGGAGAATTTTGCATACAACTTCTCCCTTCTTAACGTCTCCAGAACCTCCCGAATATGACCGGCATGCTCAATCTCACTCTTCGAATAAATCAGGATATCGTCAATGAACACAATCACCGATTTATCTAACATTGGCCGACACACTCGATTCATCTGATCCATAAAAGCAGCTGGCGCATTGGTCAATCCAAACAACATAATGAGGAACTCGTAGTGACCGTAACGCGTGCGAAAAGCTGTTTTAGGAATGTCCTGCTCCTTCACTTTTAGTTGATGGTAACCAGATCGGAGATCTATCCTCGAAAACCAACTGGCACCTTGGAGCTAATCAAACATATCGTCTATTCTTGGTAGGGGGTATCGGTTCTTTACCGTCAACTTGTTCAACTCTCGGTAGTCAATACATATCCTCATACTACCGTCTTTCTTCTTCACAAATAATACCGGAGCACCCCATGGAGAGATACTCGGTCTAATGAACCCCTTATCCAGCAGTTCTTGCAACTGCTCCATTAACTCTTTCATCTCAGTCGGAGCCAACCGGTATGGTGCCTTGGCAACGGGTTGAGCACCAGGTATCAAGTCAATTTGGAACTCAACCTCGCGATCTGGTGGCACACCGAGTAAGTCTTCCGGGAATACGTCCAGAAAGTCGCACACCACTGGTACTTTGGATAATTACGGTACTGACGCATCCGCATCTTTTATGTATGCCAAGTAGGCACTACATCCGCGTCTCATGCACTTTCCCGCCACCGCCATCGAAATCACCCTCGGGATTGTCGTGACGCGATCACCATAAACCGTCACCTCATTTCCGTTAGGCGTTGTCAATCGGATCGTCTTCTTACGACACACGATGTTTGCCTCATAGGTTTCTAACCAGTCCATCCCTAGTACTACATCAAATCCACCCAGGGGTATCACATGTAACCTAGCAGCAAACCTATGGCCTTCTAGTTCTATGGCACAGTCCTCTATCACCTCCGTAATTCTAGTGGACTTACCAATAGCAGTTTCTACATCGAATGGCTCACCAATACATCTACTCTTATTGGGAAACTTAGCACCAAAGGCAGCAGAAATGAAACTCCTACTAGCACCAGAATCAAACAACATAGATACAAGAGTTTGGTTTACTAGAAACATACCTAACACCACGTCAGGATATGTCCTGGCCTCCTTCCGAGTCATCGTGAAAGCTCGGGCACTTGCCTTCTGCCCTTCTCCTCGGCCTTCTTCACCCCGGAACTCTCGGCCCTTGGCTTCTTACACTCCCTACTCATGTGACCACTTCCCCCACAGTTGAAACACTTCACACCTCCACAGTCTCTAGCCATATGACCAAGCTTCCCACACTTGAAACAAATATTCGACCCCCATCTACACTCGCCACCGTGCTCCTTCCCGCACTTGCCACACTTCTCCAACCCAGCACCAGTTGTGACCACATGTCGGTCACCTTCTACCACGTCCAAACCGTTTCCCATTCCAGTTTCTCCCATCCCTACTCGTCTCGCAGTTGCATACTCTAGTATTTCGCTTCCATTCCTCTTCCTTCTCAGCATCACAAACTTCAGCATTCAACTCAGCTCCACCTTTACCCATTCATGTCTGCTTAAGCTCCTCTTGAACCTTTTTAGTTCCAGGTTTCGGTAAACCGTCGGAATTGGTGCCAGAATCTGATCTCTCTTCTAGTTTCTCTTTGGAGTTTGAAGTGATCTTTGGAGTTAGATATGTCGCCTCATAGTACGCATGACGTTTGATATCCAACTCAATCTCTTGCAGTTTGTTGATCACCTCTATCAGTTTGTAATCCCGAAAGCCTCTATCTCGTTGAATCGACTTGCCGTGTGAGCTCCATTCTGATGGAAGGGAATCAGCAATCTCAGAACTTGTTCATAATTTCCCATTGGGCATCAAACTTCTTCAGATTACTTGCCACCAACAGAAAACGATCAAGAAAATCAGACATCGTTTCATTCTTTAGAGCTATAAAATTATCAAACTGACATTGTGCAATTGTGAGATCATCAAATTCGAAGGATTTAATCAGTTCTGCAAAAGCCATTTTTATTTTTATTTTGTTTAAACAATTAAATGCCCCAAAAATATTTTTTCCAAAAAGTTTATAATAATTCTCCCTCGGGAAAAATATTATATTTAAATGTCACGCTAGAAAATCTTAGCAACTGGGGTCAAGCTGATAACAAATGATTCTTTCTTTGATTTTGAATGAGTCTAACTTTTTATTTTCTATGTTTAATAAGCCCACATAATAACATGAACCCAATTAACAAGTAAATTGATTACCTAATCCAAACCTAATTATTAAACCAATTGGAGAAAAGTCTATTAACCAATTCTTTTATAAAACCCATCCCAATTTTTAATCTCTACTAGCCTAATTTATAAACCTAAACTTGAAAAACCCAACCCAAGAAAAACCCCCAACTAAACAAAAACCCTAACCCTAACTCTAAACTATACCACACAAAACACTTACACCAACCTTAACCCTAACACAAAAACACAGCACACACACAACCCTAATTCTGAGACAGAGAAAAGAGATCAGATTCGGAGAGGAATAGCACCACCATCAACCATCCCTCTACTTCTTCCTCCTCGTAACTATCAACCGGATTATCTCTGTTTCGCATTCTGATCGTAATTGAATCTCAAGGTTGATTCTTCAGGAACCACGTTGATGGATCTCATTAGTTCAGCCCTACATCGGTGCCTCCACCGTCTTCCACGTCAACGCAGCCTTCAACAGCGTTGCATCAGCGTGCTGCCAGCCCCTTCAGCAAACCGGTCACAACCACCGTCACTACTGACCGCAAGTCTAAAAGGTCCACTTTGATGCAAATCCAGAGTGACATTGTTTCTGCTACAAGAGCCATTGTTCGTATGCCTCATAAACACAAGAAGAAGCCAGTTTCTTATGCAGAACTTGTAAGGAGTATCTAAGAATTAGCTGCTTCATCCAACCAAAAAAAATCCCAAAGACAGTTGGTACATCATGTGTTCCCGAAACTTGCTGTGTACAACTCTGAGCTTGTGTTTCTTGATAAGGTTAAGTCTGTTATTGTAGGTTCGGATGATTTCTTTTTTTTTATAAATGGTTTCGCTTAGAGCTGGTGGTGTTTACACCAAAACCCAACTTCAGAAAGAGCTTGAAACCCTAGCTACTTGTGGTATGTTTGAGAAAGTCGATTTAGGGGCGAAGACGAAACTAGAGTCTGCTGGTGTTGGT
This sequence comes from Flaveria trinervia, assembly GCA_025506515.1. NCBI lineage: Eukaryota > Viridiplantae > Streptophyta > Magnoliopsida > Asterales > Asteraceae > Flaveria > Flaveria trinervia. The sequence goes on along the minus strand of CM046441.1, from coordinate 13,819,074 downwards.
GGTGATTTGGGTGTAAGTGGGGAGATAATGATAATTTCGCAGAAAGTTTTAATAATTTCGCATAAAGTTTTAATAATTTCGCAGAAAGTTTTTTATTTCGCAGCCCTTTTTTTATAATTTCGCTGATTTTTCTTTAATTTCACAGGTTGATAGATTCGTCGGAATAGTTTCGCCGGAGTTGTAGTTTCGCCGGATTTACAATTTCGCCGGAATTTCGCCGAAGTTGTAGTTTCGCCGGAGTTTCGCACGAAACTGTAATTTCGACGGAAACTTTGAACTTTCATTTAGAAAGGTGCTAAATTCACTGGATGAAGATGTTGAAGCTCCAAGAACACATACACTAGTATGTGTGAGAGAAACTTTCAGATCTGAAGTTTTTTATTGATTTTTCTTGTACAAACGATGATGTAGATTCAATATATGTTGTAGATAATGATAGATATGATGTTGTTGTTATTGAATTTGTAGAAATTTGAACTCAGATCTACTTTCTCTCTCTAGAAACCTAGTTTCTCTCTTTAAAATTTGATGAACATCTTCTAAAATCAGCAACAATTTCTTCAATTCTTCAATACATTTGATCCAATAAGGCTCTGATACCAAATTGTAATTCCAAGATGATCAAACTTGAATCAAATCATAAATAATTAGATCAAAATATGATAATCACAATCAAAATCTCTTTGATCTCTATTGATTGCAAAATAATATTGTTTACAAGTAAATCCCTCAATTAATTGGTTATTCAACCATTAGCCTAATTCTATTTACAATTAGGCTATTTATAGTGAATATAATATTCACTAATTACATTTAACCCCCTAGACTTAGGCATATTAATGAAATTACATATAAAACATAAAAATGACTAAAAACAAGATAAAATATATTTTGTTCACACAAAATATATTTATTACAATAAAACTCCTAGTCATCTAAATCTTCAACGTATCGTCTTGGATCCTCGTCTCAAACGTGTCGGGTTTGACTTTTGTTGACTTTGAGTGTGACGTTGACTTTTGTTGACTTTGACTGTGTTGATAATATAGACTATCTTTTACAGCTCCAACAAATTTAAAATAAAACTAATAATTCATTCAAAAGTATCAACTTTCAGGTTTGAACCTTAATATCTTCACCAATGCTTGTGCAAATGTTCTTTAAGAACCAAATCATAAAAAATCTAACCTCAAGATATTGCAATTAGGAACAAGTGAACAATGTTGGGCTCGAATTAGGTGTGACATCGAACTTCGAAGGCGGATGTCAAAGGCGGGATGCGTAGTCAGACTATTGCAGGTCGGATTGCCGGAGGTCGGGGTCACATGTCAGAGTGTCGGAGACAGCGTCTCGGTAGTCGGTAGGGAGGTGGAGGATACGGGGGACGGCTAGAAAGCAGTGATGGCTGGAATGGTGAAAAGATTTTGAAATGTTAAGTGATGATTTGATCAGAGAATAAAATCTTTGCATTTAGGTTGTTGAGTTTTTGACTAATAGTTAATATAGTGATAATTGGTAAATAACTAAATAAATTAACAAATATATAATATACAAAGACTAAATTGTAAAATAATTCGAGCGAACGTACCTTCGATTGTGCTCGGTTCGTTTTCAAACCGAACCAAGCAGCTCGGTTCATTTACAACCGAGCCAAAATTTGAACGAGCAAAAATCCGAGTTTTTTTTTTCAACGAGTTCAAGTGAATTTGAGTGTCGAGCTATTTGAACAGCCCTAACCTAAATTTCCTAAATCTCTATACGAGTTGAAACAAGCCCCGTAAATGTAGAATGCTAAATTAGCTGGTGTCTTTTTTGAATTTGGATTCTTTTTTGAATTTGGATTTGAACAAAGTAAAAGTGATTAATCGTTCTTTATAAAGTCTATAATTCTATGTTTATAGCTTTGATTGTTTATGGATAATATAATTGTAACGGGAAATAACATAAATGAACTTAATCATATAAAACACATTTAAAATACAAAATTTTGATTAAGGATTTAAAAGGCTTAATATATTTTCTTAGAACAGAAGTAATTAGAACTAAATTTGATCTGATTTTATCTCAGCGTAGATATTGTGTTGACTTGTTAGCTGAGTTCGGCATGAGTGCATGCATACCTATGTCTACGCCTCTCGCACAACATTATATTGTGTCTGCTTTTTGTGACAAAGATTGTACTGCATTAGATAATGTCACTTGATATCAACGACTAATTCCTAAATTCATATATATATATATATATATATATATATACACACACACACACACTTGCTCGGATGTCTCTTACTTAGTTTAGTTCTTAAGCCATACTCCAACCAATGCGTATTAAAAATGCATTTAGAGTCTTAAGGTATCTTTAGAGTGCTCTAGAAAAATTTTAAAATTTAGTAAAGCAGATTCATTTGAAATTGTTGGATATGCAGATTTTGATTGGTGTAAGTGTCTTAATTTTGTAGATCTGTTAGCGGATACTATGTTCTTTTAGACAACTCCCTAATATCTTGAAAGAGCAAGCAATAGTCCACCAGTATCTCGGTCATCTGCTAAAGCTAAGTACCAATGTATGTGTGCTCCTACATGTAAGGTTATTTGGTTTTAAATGTGTTAAAGTACATGGGTGTGATTGTTTCTGTTCCTTTCCCATTATTCTCCAATACTAAGGTAAACCTTTTTATCAATGTCAATCATGTCTTTCATGACAAAACAAAACACTTTGAAATTGATTTGTTTTTCTTCTGGTGGAACAATAAAACTACTTCCACAATTGCTACTGATCAAATTGCAAATTTATGTTTATATTTAATATTATATCTAATCTTTTCTAACGTTGGGCTTCTTTTTTGAGAGTCGGACTTGTTGTTCGTTGTTTTTCTTGTTGTTAGGGTAAGTAGTTGTTTGGGCTTGCAGGGCTTGTTGTGAAGCTGTGTTATGGTGGTGCTTAGGTTTTATATGCTCCGCGTGTGCATGTGTTTACTTCACGCCTCATTATCACATGTTCCTCTTTGTTATTTTTCCATGTTCTCGTTGTTATTTTCCCCCAGTTAGGATTTTGAGTTCTTGTACCAATTTCGCCATATTTATTATTTTTGAAAAAAAAATTTAATGTTTTGGAGAAAAATCATTTTGTAAAAATAAGTCTTCATAAATAACATTAATGATAATATATTTTTTTAGTTAAAAAAGTAATTTAATTTCAAAATTAAATAATATTAGTGGTAATTAATGTAATTATTTAATAGAGAGGGTAAAGAAAAACTTTTAACGAGACGTGTCCCGCTTAATTACTTTATTATTAAAATAGGAAGAATTTAATATAAATTAATATCTTGTGTCTAATAAATAACAATATTTTACTAGTTGACTTGTAATGTTGATACAAATCTCCGGGAATAATGTGTTAACCCTGCACGATTAAGTGCATCCAATTGATAAAATATTTGCACGCATCTCATGCATTGAGAAACTTATATATTTGGTGTTACAATCAAAACTTGTTAGTTAGATTTTAATATTAACGAGTTTTTTCACCAGGCGCGCGTTAGGGCGGGTTCATATACAACATGATTTTCCAAACTATTATTACGTCAATACCCGACTCCTTTTCGAATACGTCCAAACGTAGACTTACTCAAACTTATATGGACATGTATACAAAAATATTAACGTAAGAAAGTATTTTTAAAATGAATTGTGCATAAGTAAATCCAAAACTTTAGAAATATATTTTATAAAGCTTTTAAAAAGTGGTAGCATTTGAATGTTTATAGATTGAAAGTAAGACATGTATAAAAGTAAGCACAAATGTGACTACGTGTAGTATCGCATTTGTAAACTTTGCTACATAGTTACGGTATGAATACTAATAAACCTAAGTATATAAAAAAAATATATAAAGATAACATTATGCATCGTACGTTACGGCATAAAGATGCGTGTGTCATTGTGGAATCGTATAATTACATTGACTTGGTTATTAACATGCATATGAACTTCGTTCTGTGTGTTTAAAAATAAAGTATATATGATAATTATTAGAGCATTAAAGGAGACAATTTTGTCGTAATAAAAAATCGAAAAATCAAAGAATATTATTAGTTTAAATTAGAAATTATAAAAGAAGTGAACTCGGGTCTCGTGCATCTAAGCACATGATTCCTAGGGCAAGTCTTGAATTTCTGTTAGTTTTCAGAGAAACATTATTAAACATTAGTTAGATGCGGGCAAAAAGAGTAGAACTTTGTGGTCCAATAAGAAGTTGACACATGGCAAGGCGGTGGACCCCAACCCTGATCTTGCTAAATGAGTCATAGCTGCTATTCGTACCCGTCACGCGTTACGACAAAATCGTATGCAACATGATAAAATATAGACTACAATCGTCATAACTTGTTTACGAACTAAATTTACATCAGTACTTGAATCGTTTTCAATTACGTATAAAAGTAGAGTATAAAAAAAATATGAATGTAAAATATTTTTTAAAGTGACATTTTATATAGTTTTTAGAAGGTTTTAGCGGGTGAAAGTGAAAAGATTTATATAAAAATAGACACATAGATGTTTTATATTTAACCGAGTCAATTTGGCTTTGAATATAAAATATAGACAACTAAAAAAATAAAAATTAATGATGTTAGTAAGACATATATAAAAATAAGTACATAAATTTTTTATATTTAATCAGAATAGTTTTCGATTATATTTAAACATAAACGAACTCAAAATTATAGCGACAAACACAAATATGAACACAAGAAATTATACTCTTAGATAAACTTGTATAAAAGTAAATCAGAACTTTATAAACTGAAGGGGGTAAAATGATATATTTTTAGAAGGTTAAAAACATAAATTTAATAAAATGTTTGCTATGTGTTTTGAATTCATTACCTCCTAAGAAGATAGACCAAGGCACTTAAACACTATACCAAACATAGATTTTTAATAATTAATCAAAGCGAATTATATATATCAAGTATTACCGAAGTGATGGTGGTCATGATTGGCCACCGACGTTACCTTTTGAGTTATAGTAAATGTTTTCTCAATTATTCTCATACTTTTTAATTGGTTTCCAAGTTTGACGTTATGTTTATATATAAATGAGATAAAATTTAATAATCTTATTAAATTCGTGGCCTACACACTTCACTCATAGCTCTCCATGTGTGTGGACAAATTAAGCAACCAACCAACTAAAGACATCAAAGACGTGTGAACGCTAGCAACGAGCTCGGTGCATGAAATTTGTGTGGCTGTTACTAATGACTATGCATTCCTAGTGGCACGTGATGTTTATCTGAATCGAAGAATTATCGCATAATTTAATCCCACAAAGAAAATGCATTAGGTATATTAGGAGTGTGTTCACAATTAAAAAGACATCATGGACATAAACCATACATGTGAAATGAGTCAAGTACGTCGTTAGGTTGTCATATTTGAATGTCAATATGACCGATCATAAGAAGTCTTGGGAATTTACTAATCATTATTTGGTTGTAACCAAGGATCTCATACGTTGTCATATCCAAATATGATTAAAATATTAATTAAAATACTGTGCTCATGATAAATGTAGCAAGATTTCATAGATAATATACGCGTTGCAGTAAATGATGTGTATATATAGAAACAGAGGGAGAGCAGTTTCCTTCAAACCACAGATAGCAGCAGATATTTGGTTTCGTCCCCTGCGACAGATTTTGCACAGCACGACTTATTGCGTCTCGAAACCCTGTAAGTGTTTGAATGTAACGTATTCTCAAACACCTCCTTATTCAAAATAAATTAATGTTTTGTTGTAACGTCTAATTAACTTGTATACTATGCAAGAATTAATACCCTTCGGTTGGGCTTGGTTTGAAATCTATAATCAATAATATATAATATATAATATATATATATAATATATAATAAAAAAAGGTTTGCTAAATACACGTCTTATCATTTTAACATATCAAATGACACATGCTATCATTCTAGTACATCAAAAAAATAATTTGTCTATCTCTCTCTTATAATAAATACAAAATACAAAATTATTAAACAATCAATTTGACTTTTTTTACTAAAATATGTTAAAACAAATATACTTATATTTTTGTTTGTTGTCTCTCTCATATTAAATGATAATTATGTAAATAAGTAAACTAAACTATTAAACATCTAAAATATAAATATTATTATATTAATAATTTATTAATACATACTAAACTATATGATTTTACACATATTTTATGTTTAAATTTAGAGTAATAATTTCTAATTTTATTATCTGTTATAACCTTTAAATATTCATTATATTTTTATTTTACCAAAACAAATAACATCTAAAAAATAAAATATTCATAAAATTAATGATTTTAATATATATTTTATTTATTTCACTCATTTAATACATAGGCTCTAACATAGTATAAAAATATAATTAACTGGTAATACCTTTTTTTCTACCGGCTATTTTCATTCACTTGCATAAGAAAGTGCTACAAACCGAAGTTTTTATTGATCGGCTTAGTCACACCCTTAAAATTGGCAAGAAGAAATTGCACAACTGAATCTTGAATAATGTTTTGATATGTTTTATTTATTCCTCAACATATCTTGATTTCTTGACAACATAATCTTGTAGTATGTGGATGCTTAGTAAGTTAATCTTGAATCTTGAATAAATAAATATATTAGTTTACTTAAGTGTATAGGACATAACCTTGTATGTGACAGATAGTTATCTTCTATTAATTATTTCATCTTACATGTTACTTATTGTTAACTTTATCGATATTAAGGTTTTATGATTATCAATTACAACCATTACTACTACAACTGTTGGAACGTTGGTACTGCTGCTGCTATTCCAATTTAGTATGGTACTGGGGTGCTACTTGTCATTTTCTGTAGTTGTTGGGTTAGTAGTGTCATGTGGTTATTAACTCTTGTTAATAAGTTTGTTAAAAGTGAGTTAGAAAGTTTGGGAGATAAGACACTTGTTCTTGTATAGTTGTATCGGTGTGAGGTTGATCATTCATAGTAATCATTCAGTGTGTTCTCTTTGAATCGTTAGGTAATCGAATTGTTTCTAGACTTATAGTGTTAGGATTCCACAACAACAATATCTTTATTTTCATACTTTTGAGTATCTTTCAAATCTTTTCCTTGAGGGTGTCGATAACTATCTCTCAAATGCACTCCTTGTCTATTTTTAAGATATGCTCCTAGCCATCAAATATAGTTATTTATAAACCCACGCACACTCCTTTGGTTGATGATATTGATTCAAAGTAGGTCTACGAAATCGTTATTTTATATAGTCATTATAAAGCCTTACTTGTTAATTGCAAAGGTCTTTATCAAATAGAGGTACAGATTACATAATATATATATAACCTGTAGCCTTATTTTCAAACAAATGACTATTCTTTCGGTTTTATTGGTTGTATTTACTCACGTTTAGGATATTCATCGGGTTGATGATAATGAATTAGTCCTATGTGGATATTTGATGAAAATAGTTTACATCACCCTACCCGTTGATTCTACTCGCCCTCACCATGTGCACCGTGTGTTTATACATACAAAGACATTATATGGTTTTAAACAAGCTCTACAATCTTTGCTTTCAAAGTTCTTTTCCAGTACTACTCTAATTCTTGGATCTGATCAATAAGTATTTGATACCGCTTTGTATACTAGACATTATTTGCTTAAGTCCAGGGGCGGACTTACATTGAGTTGAGTGGTATCCTCCGCTACCCCTTAACTTTATAAAATATAATCTTACATTTTATAGAAAAACATTACATTTTATAAAAACATAAATAACTAATAAACACAAATACATTATAATCCAATACAATATTAATTAACAAGCCCAAACAAATATAAGCCCAAAAAAAATTAAACAACTTAAAAATACTAATTAATTAGCCCAAATACCCATAACCATATCAAACATTAAGTTACAAATTAAAAAAAAAACATCATATATCGCCCCATGCCCCTATCGACCCTTTGTTCCTTCCCACAAGCCAAAGTTAGTCAGCCACCATCCATCCACACTGCCAATCACCACACGTCCCCACCACCGCAATTTGTAATATTATCGTGTTATTTGTTATAAAATTAAGGATTTGAAAGATTGAAAAAACAAGTTTTTATAGGTAATTTTTTTAAAAGAAATTCAAGAGTAATATATTGATTCTAATAATCATATTGGGTCAATAACTTATTCAAGTTCAAATTCTTTGATCTCAAATGGATTTGATTTCAATGAATATTCCTTCAATTCAAACCTTTTACTAATGTAAATATATGTTGTTTTTTTCTTTTTATGTTACCCTTAAACTTTACTTTTAGATCCTCTACTGTTTTAGTATTAACATTTCTTCAAGTGAATTAATCAAATTACTTTGGATTCAGGCTATTCTTACTCATTAAAGTTTATACTTGTCATAGTAGAGCTAATATAGTTATTGCAGTGGATCGACCTAAGTCTACACAAACCATTATCTACACTACTGACGTTAGGATGATAACTTTCTTGATATTTATGAGTTCCCAATACGGATGATCCCTCACTTTATCATATTATTTGGTTTTGACTTGTCTAGAGGTTGCTAACGCTATAAACAAAGTTTCTTAATTTTTGCAAAAATTGTCTCGCCGTCACTGCTATTTGTAATTCATCTAGTTTTCTCTGCATGGCTACAATGATGTTGATTGTGTATGATTATATTTTCGTGTATCCAATCTCATTAGTTAGAGCTCTAAAACAATACAATGTGTTTCATTTTTATACTGAATTTGAGTTACACTTATCTTCCTCTAGCTCTCGCACAATATGGTGTTACAATGTTAAAAAAATACTTGCTTAATAACTATTACTCCAGTATTTTATTAATGTAAACAAACTTGACATGGACCTAACTTCATGCAAGATATGGCATTGGCTCATATCCAAAGTCTGCTATGTTTCAACCACTAACAATCATGCAAATATTCTAACAAACGCTTTGGCTTCTGCTTAGTTTGTCTATCTATGATAGTATGATCCTAAGCTTCGCGCAAAAATTTCATTTTTATTTTTGAAGGGGGAATGTTAAAATAGTAAGAAACACATTAGTATGTTAGTCAGGTGGTTAATTAGTGAAGTTAATTATTTAAAGTCATCAATAGCGGTTAGTTTGTTAATGTGAAATTGGTCTACGAGAAAATTTACATAATATACTTTACTTTACCTTTGTTTCTATCATATATGTCTTTCATAAGCATTTAATTCATATTTTATTTATAGACCTAATTCTCATTCATGGAAAGATCACAAGACTTGCAAATTCCTCTAAAAGATATAAGGACGGCCACCAATAACTTTAGTTCTGAAAATTTAATCGGCCATGGTGGATTTGGCAACGTGTACGAAGGCATACTTCCTATAAAGGAGAAGAAAGTTGCAATAAAGCGGTTAGATCGTAGACTCAAACAAGGGGAAAAAGAATTTGGAATGGAGATTCAAATACTTTCACGGACAACACATGAAAACATGATAACTCTTGTTGGGTTTTGTAGTGAGAATGAGGAATGCATACTTGTATATGAGCTTGCAAAATATAGAGGGCTAGACAATTATCTAAGTAACAATGACCTTTCGTGGAGTCAACGTCTTAAAATCTGCATAGGCGCAGCTCGTTGTTTCTATTACCTTCATAATCACACTATGCCGGTCCTTCATCGTGATATAAAGAGCTCCAACATTCTCTTGAGTGAGAATTGGGAGGTGAAAGTATCTGATTTTGGATTGTCCAAAATAATGAGTGACCCTATTGTTATCACTAATCCTTGCGGCACCTTAGGCTATGTTGATCCGCAGTATGAAAAACATGGCATTCTAACAAAGGAATCTGATGTGTACTCATTTGGTGTGGTGTTATTCGAGATCTTATGTGGTAAGAAAGCATATTTAAAAGATGAAAATGAGGGTTTGATACTTTCTTCATTGGCCAAAAGGTGTTATGAAGAAAAAAGATTAGAGGAGATCATCCACCCCAATCTTCGAAGAGATCAAATAGATCTGGAATCATTTAAAATATTCTCTAAGGTTGCATATAGATGCTTGAATGCTGATAGATCTAAACGCCCAGACATGAGTTGGATTCTAGAAAATCTTGAGAAGGCGTTAAAACTTCAAGTAAGTTTGTCTTTTGGCATAACTCTATCTATTTTTTGATATGATAATAATAATTATGACGTCTTATAATTTCATTGTTGCAAGGAAAACGGAGAAGACAGATCTATTCTTATTGGAACTTGTGGAAGACCAAACACGGGAGTCATGGAGATTTTTGGTCATTCAAACTTGAAGAAAATCATCTTTTGACAAAAATAATAATCCATCATGATGATGATTTTGTAAACTCTCTCATGTTCACCTCAAAAGCTGGTGGTGTTTCGACCAATTCTGAAAAGGTTGGCGGTTCGGGTGGTCAACAAAAAGAGGTGATGGATCATATTTTAAGTATACCTAATATACTATAAGGGTTCCCACGCAATACGACAAGTTATCATTTTACATTCAGCATGTGAATTTAATATTTTTTAATGTTTGTAGTAGTTTTATAAAAACGTATTATTTTTTTCTAAGCTAAAATTAATTTATTTTATCTCACAAAATACAGATCTGTTCAGCAAAAGTTTTACACCAAAACATTTAAAAAAATAGTTACACTGTAGTCTCAAAATTTTTTTAAATGTGATAGATCAAAAGATATAGCTAAAATTTTAAAACATATTAAGTTTTTTTTTGTTTATGGATAGATAATATAAAATTTTATGCAAGTATTAATAACTATAAGTTATTATGTAACTAATTGTAAAGGTTAATTTGTAAATAATATTATAAATACTATTTTACCCTCAAAAGTGATTATATCGTATTCATTGACTATAGTAAATATTCTTAATTTTATTTTATTTTAAAATACGCATCTCATATGTTTTATATATAGTATAGATATATTAAGAACCAATACTACGTTTAGAACTAAGAGAATCATTTTATCTTGTTTACTTATTATATATATATATATATATATATGTGTGTGTGTGTGTGTGTGCGCGCGCGCGCGCATAAAAGCACGCATAATTTTATATATTATTTATGATACTAGGAGAGAGAATACACAATCACAATTCAAGAAAAAGTGAAAAAACTACTAAATCATTGTTTTTCTAAGTTTCATCGCTTTAATTACATCACTTATGTACATATTTTATATGGCTATCAACATACTATAGGTTACAAAAAGGTGATGTAAAGTGTATACTAAACTTTTTGTTTGAAACATATTCAGGTCTCGTTTGAAAGTGATGAGATAATAATTTGCCTTAAGGGGACCATTGTCACTCTATATGATACGAAAGTAATTTCATCACTATCATTTGTTACAAATAAGAGGACCTCGGAACCTTATGGTCGAGAATCAGGATCGAAATTTTGCATACCATTGGAAAATGGATGTTTTAATGGGTTTTATGGGATTGCCAACTCTTATATTCAAGATATTGGTGTTTATGTGAAACCCGCAGAGGAAATCATGAATATTGGACCATGGGGAGGGAAGGGAGTTGAAAGTCGTAACCCGAGAAACTGGTATCTTCCTATTGAGAGAAATCAAAGTTTGAAAATGATAACCGTATCCCATGGCGATCAGATATATGCTCTCAAATTCACTACGAAACAAGGACGAGATTTAGACTCACCTGGATATTTTGGTGGTTGGAATGGAGGGGGAACTAAATATAAGGTAAATAACTTTTACACTCACTATTTTTAGCAACATCAAACATATAAATGAGATCATTTTGACGCCTTTATTCTATAATGATTGGCACATGGGATGTGAGACTAAATCCAATATTTATTAATTGTAAATCATCATTTTGCATAACCTTTTTATTTATATATATTTTTTGTCTGGTCAGGTTGAATTTGAGTGGGATGAGGAAATTCGGGGCATAAATGGAACGTATGGGTTATCTGTAAAAGTGCAAAACGAAGATCAAATAACAGTTTTAACTTCCATATCGTTTGTGACCAACAAAAGTTGCCATGGGCCTTTTGGTAAATGTAGAGGGACGCCTTTCGCAGTTGAATGTGATTATGGTGAATTTATTCAGTTGTATGGAATTTGTGGCTTCTATATTGATTGTGTCGGTGTCCATTGAAGACTCGTACATCTAAAACTTTGTCATAGTGAATTATGTGCTTTGAGTGATTACTATAGATGTTTAAACTCAACATTAAAGTTGTAACGTTATAAGTGTTATTATTATGTGCCTTTGTCATAGTGAATTATGTGCCTTGGGTGTATCCATCTTTTAAATATAATGTAGTGAATATATATATATATATAATATATATATATATATATATATATATATATATATATATATAGAGGAGGGATCAAATGAAAACCACATCTATAATTGAAAACCATAAAAACCACTTTCAACTAATAATATATTTTTAATATATATGTTTTTATTTTATTAAAAATTGTATTTTTGTTATCTTACAAGTGACATAATTATGGTATCTTTATTTATATTTGACTAAATCCCTTCCTTTTCTCACTCTCAATTTGAATTTGTTATATCAAATCATCATATATTGATTCAATTAAAGAAATTTTGAAGATAATTTCTACTCCCCATCAAGAATCACCATTTGAAGCATCTTCCTGTCGACTTCTACCACCATCCACCAAAAATTGTTAAAGATTACAACCCCGTAGATGTCACTCAATGAACCTAATCGTCGTCGCCTACCACCATCGACTCCGTCGACGCCGACAAACATCGATGGCACCACGTTTTTTTTTTTTTTTGGTTCTTTGAAGTATCAATCGCTATCACCATCATCATCACTTCTCAGTTATATATATATATATTTACAAGATGAAGATAACAATGAATTGGATGAAAAAGATTATCCGGGCAAAAAAAGATGAATTCAAGAAGACAACGATTGATTCAAATCATGTGGGATACGTATATGTAAACATGACGAACAAAATGAACACCTAAAGCTGGCGAGAAAGACGAATACAAAGAACGTGGTAATTTTTAATTTTATCATAACCATGTATATGTAAAATATATGTAACTCTATTATTACATATATGTACCTCTGTGTTATTTTCGTATATGTAACTCTATTGTTTTAATATTTATATAACTTTACTATATTCATGTGGAAGTTTTTTGTTACATATACGTAAGTTGGACTTGTATTCACGCACACGTATATATACACGTTTTTAGGTTTTTCAATGGTTTTCGTTGTTACTATATTTTGTTGCATATACATAAGTGTTGGTACGTATATGTAACTCCATTGTTACATATATGTACTCTAGAAATCGTTTTTAGCATTAAAAAACTTTTTGATTTAAAATATAAATGTGTAACTCATTCTATATTTTTATATACATTTGCTAACAATGATACACATATTTATGATAGTGTTACATATACGTAACACACAATATTGCACATACATAACACATCTTGTTACGCATACGTAACACGATGTTACGAATGCATAAGTAGTCGTTTTCTTTAGTTTATTTTATTATAAAAAACATGATTATCTAATTTTTCAATCCAAATAAAGAAAATAATATTAAAATTTTAATTATATATAAGAGAGATATGAGTGAAAAATAGAAGATGAGAGTAAATTTAGGAACTTTGTTAATTATACTGGGTAGTTACCAAGTAATTATTTTGTGTTGTTTCTAATTTGCCCTTTATGCATATTTAAACACTCACCATCTTTTATTTAATTACTAAAATGCCATTAATTAATCTTAACCATAGATCAAAAAGATCAATGGTGAATAAATGATTTTTTAGGTTTTTAATTATAATATGGTTTTCATTGGAACCCTCCCATATATATATATATGTATATATATATATATGTATAATATATGTATATATATATGTATATGTATATATATGTATATATATGTATATGTATATGTATATGTATATGTATATGTATATGTATATGTATATTATATGTATATATATATGTATATATATATATATATATGTATATATATATGTGTATGTGTATATATATGTGTATATATATATATATGTATATATATGTATATATATATAGTATATATATATATGTATATATATATATATGTATATATATATATATAATATATATATGTATATGTATATATATATGTATATGTATATATATATATATGTATATGTATGTATGTATATATATATATATATATGATATATATATATGTATCTGTATGTGTGTGTGTGTGTATATATATATGTATGTATGTATCTGTGTAGATATATATATATATATATAGTATATATATATATGTATGTATATATATATATATGTATGTATATATATATATGTATAAGTATATATATATATATGTATATATAAATATATGTATATGTATATATATGTATATGTATGTATATATATATATGTATGTATGTATATGTATATATATATGTATATACATATATGTATACACATATATATATATACACACACATATATATACACATATATATATACATACATACATACATATAATATATATATACATACATACCAAGCACCTCTTCTGCTACTGGTGGTGGTATGATACTCAAGGCTGTGGCTGACTACTCTGATGAGGACAGAAAGAGAGTAGAGATTGACCAGAAGGCCATGACAACCCTTCAGACTACTCTTCCTAACTCCGTATCCAGAGGTTTCAAGAAATGCAAAACAGCTAAGCAGTTGTGGAATGCATTGAAACTGATGTATAATGGTTCCTCTGAAGTTAAGGAGAACAAGAAGGATCTCCTGAAGCAGCAGTTTGAAAATTTCACCTTCAAAGCAGGTGAAACCATGACATAATAATACTTTAGGTATGTTGAGATTGTGGATACCCTTGTGGATGGAGGAGTTGCTCTTGAAAACAGAGACAGTGTAAGGAAGTTCATGTCCTCACTTCCTAGAAATGGACACACTATTGTGTGGTTATCAAGAGAACTAAAAACCTGAAAACTCTTACTCTAACAGAGTTGTATGGAATTCTCAGTGGCTAGCAGACGGAGATGAACATGCAAGGTTCATCTGACAACTCCAATAATCAAATGGGTTCAGCCCTTCATGTGGTTGAAAGAGATAGCATAGAATCCCAACATCATCTCATATGTTACCCTAACAATTCACCAAAGGGTCCTTTCATCACCTTCTCTGAGACACCAAGGGAGAACTACACTCAAGGAAACCTATTTCAAGAGACAAGTTCTTCTCAAGCCTTTATGTCTTCTGATGAAAGTTTTGGCAACTTTCTTTTCACCCTTGAAGACCTGGACTGTATCCAAACAGATGATCTGGAGTACATGGAGATAGTCCAGCAGATGGCTCTTCTCACTCACAGAGCCAAGAAGTTCTACAAGCGGACTAGAAGGAAGTTTCCCAGCAATGCAACTAGTGGAAAGTTTGGACTGGACAAAAAGCAAAGTCAAGTGTTACAACTGTAACTTGATGGGCCACTTTACTAGGGAGTGTAAGGCACCAAGAACAAGTGGTGGTCAAACACAATCCAGACCAAACTACACTGACAAGGCTACCAAGAATGAGAAGCCAAAGCAACAAGCTGCAGTTGCTTTTGAAGAAGGAGGATTTGACTGGAGTTTTTAGGTGCAAGATGCTTCTCCAAACCAAGCACTGATGGAAGATCATGATGAAGCCAAGGTATTGAAACATCTCTGTACCCCTGAATGTATTGCTAAAGTTAACAAGTACAGTTTCTATAACTTGGAAGTGAGATCTGATCTTGAGTCCTTAAACATTCTAACGGCTGATTTTAGAAAAAATGAAAATGAGTATAAACTAAATATAGAGGACTTAGAGAAAACCATTTCAATTTTAAAACATGAGCATACAAACTACAGGACTCAGATCAAGGATCTTATAACTAAGCTAACTAAGTGCCAGGCTAAGCTTGTGATCAGCAAAGCCAGGGCAGAAAAGTGTGTTCTTGAAGAAGAGACCTTCAAGAACATGATATCATCATCCTTGCATAACAAGGTGTGTTATAAAAACAAGCAGGGACTGGGATCTAATGAGATAGCTCCTCCACACACAACCTTGTCTGTAAGATCACCCAGGTGTTGAAGTTATGAAGATGAGCTTCCTCTCATAGACCCTTTAAATGAAGAGGATGATGAAGTGATAGTGAAGAATTCCTCTGAGAAGAGTGAATATGAGGATTCTAAGAAGGGACACTATCCTTCTGAGAAAAAGAAGAAGAAGACTGTGATGACCAAGTCTATGAGAAAGAACTTGATCAGAAAGAGCAAAAGAAAAGCAAGGAAGGCTCAAGAGATCAAGGCTACTTTTGACTCCAAGCAGAAACAAGTTTTTGTCTCTACAAGGTTTGAAGTAGTAAAGACTGAAGACATCAACCTCAACTCTTTTGCTAAGAGTTCTAGTTCATGTTCAAATCATCTCAGTACCAAGAAGAAGACCGATCTGTTGTGTACCACTGCTACACAGCCTGGACCATCCAACTCTAAGAACAGTCCTCAGCCCAAAAGGACTGTCTCGGCATCTGCAAAGATGAGGGTGAAGAAGGGATGTGACCAAAGTCAGTCTTGTTCCCAGTAGAAGGCTTTTGGAAAGAAGAAAATGGAGTGTGTTATGTGTGTAAGTACTGCTTATCTTGCTAAGGATTGCCCATACAATCCTAAAGGTACTCTTCACATGACCAAAACAAAGACTTTCAAGAGTTCCAAGAAGATTCAAGCATCGGAAGGAAAACCTATTTCCTTCGAAAGCTCCAAAACTAAGAAGAAGGCAAGTGGAAAATTGCCTTCGAAAGAAAAGTTGGTCTCGAAAGTAAGGAATACTTCCGAAGCACTAAAGTCTGCTGCAGTGTTTGCAGAATCTTCCGAAGGGCCAGTCATCGAAACTTCCGAAGTCTCAAAAGCTTCCGAAGTATTGAAGGTCAAGTCCAAGCTTCCAAAGTGGTGTGGAAGTCTTGGCAAGACCAAGTGACTGAAAATTCTCTATCAACAACAGCTGGAGACCCTCCAAGCACAACCATAGGATCTATTACTGTTGCATTACCTTCTGTTTCTCTTAGTGAGCCCAAGACAAGTAAGGCTTGGGTTTCCAAATGTAACTATCATTTTCTTTGTGCAGGGACAGCTCAAGACAAACAAGAATGTCAGGATCATTGACAGTGGCTGTTCCAGGCACATGATAGGCAATAGGACACTACTCCAGAACTTTGAAAGGATTCATGGAGGGCCAATTGCTTTTGGAGGAGATGAAGAAGGTTACATTTCTGGCAGGGGCAAGGTCACAAATGGTAAGCTCAGCATTAAAAAATAAACTTTGTCAAGGAGCTTGGGTATAATCTTCTAAGTGTATCCTAATTTTGTGATCAGAGTCATAACATGCTCTTTACTGAGAATGAGTGCATTGTTCTCAAGCCCGGGGTGGTCATTCCTCATGAGCATATCCTGCTTAGAGCCCCCAGGAAAGGGAACATGTACAAGATGGATCTGGAAGAAACATCTTCCTTTGGAGAAGTTTCATGCTTTCTGTCTAAAGAAAATAGTGATGAGTCTTTCCTATGGCATAAAAGAATGTGCCATGTAAACTTTAAGAACATGAATAAACTAATTAAGAATGATTTGGTAACTGGAATGTCAAAGAAAGAGTTTACAAGTGTTGACCATTATGTTGCATGCCTGAAAGGGAAGCAACATCAGGTATCTCACAAGCCTAAGGAAAGGAACTCCATCACTACTCCCTTACACTTATTACATATGGATCTCTTTGGCCCTACCAGTGTAATGAGTCTAGGAAGGACCTCTTACTGTTTAGTAATCACAGATGACTTTACAAGATTCACTTGGGTCTTCTTCCTTAGAACTAAGGATGAGACTCCTGAGATTCTAAAGAATTTCATTCTAAAGATTGAGAATCAATCTGATCATAAGGTCAAAATCATAAGATGTGGTCAAGGAACTGAATTCAAGAACAAAATCCTTGATGCATTTTGTGATGAAAAATATATTACAAGACAATACAGTGCTCCCAGGACTCCTCAACAGAATGGTGTTGCTGAAAGGAGAAACATGACACTTATTGAAGCTGCAAAAACCATGTTGTCTGACTCTAAGCTGGCCATCACCTTCTGGGCAGAGGTAGTCAACACTGCCTGCTATGTGCATAACATAGTTTTAGTAGTTAAGACTCATGGCAAGACTCCTTATGAACTTTGGCACAAGAGAAAACCTTTCATTGGTTTTCTCAGGTCATTTGGATGTCATTGCACCATCTTGAATACCAAGGATCAAATTGCCAAATCTCCTGAGAAATTAGATGATGGACACTTCATTGGATACACTTCCCAAGCTAAGGCTTACAGAGTATACAATCTCAGAACTTAGAATTGTTAAAGAGTCAGCCAATATGACTTTTAATGAACACACACCCTGTGTGGCTGGTTCTGGTCCTGATTGGCTTTTTGATCTTGATTTCGTTACCAATTGTTTTAACAAATCTTGTGAGACTGTTTCAGGATCTGAAAAAATCTTACCTACAGGTGATCCTAATCCAAGATTTGAGCTTAGAAGACCTTCAAGAAATAAATCTTTAGCTCCAGTTGGAACTACTTCTGCAAATGAAGTTTCTATTAGCATCACAATGATAAAATCAGCTGATACATTGGGTATGCCTTCAAATTCCATCTTAGAGACTCCACAACCAAATAAAGATACTTCAAATGTAGAAGAAAACAATGGTGGTGGTGACAATGATCAGGAATTTCTTGATGCTGATAACAACTCCATTGATTACAATATCAATGATGTCACACACTCATTGGATCAAGTCTCTCTTGATAAGTGTGTTGATGTGATTGGAGAAACATCTATGCCAAATCTGAATTTATCTAATTTAGATCTCTCTCAGCAACTTGCTGTGATCCCTCAGTTAAGGATCCACAAGTCTCACCCCATCACAAATATTGTTGGAGATGTTGACACAGGGGTAAGAACAAGAGGACAAACCCATGAAGCAAATGTTTCTCTTCACTCTTGTATCTTATCCTAGATAGAGCCAAAGAAAGTTGATGAGGCTCTGAAGGATAGAAGTTGGGTTGAAGTCATGCAACAGAAGTTGCTTCAATTCAAAAGACAGAAATCTTGGAACCTTTGTCCTCTTCCTCATGGGAAGACTACCATTGGAACCAAATGGGTGTTTAGTAATAAGAAGGATGATAGAGGCTTTATCATCAAGAATAAAGCTAGAGTAGTTGTTCAAGAATACACACAAGAAGAAGTGATTGACTACATTGATGTCTTTGCTCCTGTAGCAAGACCGGGAGCTGTTAGGATATTCCTGGCATTTGTTGCATCCAAGAACTTCAAGGTCTATCAACTTGATGTGAAGTGTGCTTTTATTTATGGAGTGATTGATGAAGAGGTGTATGTCAAACAACCACCTGATTTTGTAGATCTTGATCATCCTGATTATGTCTGCAAGCTTGAAAAAGTTCTTTATAGGCTGCATCAGGCACCCAGGAAGTGGTATGAGACTCTATCTCAATATCTCTGCAAACATGAATACAAGAGGGTACTATAGATGGAACTCTCTTCATCAAAGTACAGGGAAATGACTTAATGCTAGTTCAAGTATATATAGATGACATCATTTTTGATTCAAATAATCCAAGGCTCTACAAAGACTTTGATAAGTTGATAAAGGACAAATTTGAAATGAGTACCATTGGGGAACTCAATTTCTTTCTAGGAATTCAAGTGAAGCCAGTTGAAGATGACATCTTCATTAGTCAGTCAAAGTATGTTCAAGACATACTTAAGAGGTTCAACATGACTAATTGTAAGATTGCTAAGACACTTATAGCAAGAAACCACTCCCTTGGACCTGATCTTGAGGGGAGTGTGTGGATGAACACATTTACAGGGCTATGATTGGGTCTCTTATGTATCTTACAGCTAGCAGGCCTGATATCATATTTGCTACATGTATATGTGCAGATATCAAGCCAACCCTAAGATGTCTCACCATATCACTGTCAAAAGGATTTAAGATACCTTAAAGGTGCTTCAACACTTGGTCTGTGGTATCCAAGAATTCTGACTTTAATTTGTATGCTTATACATATAGTGATTATGGTGGTTGCAACATGACTTCAAAGTCTACATTTGGGGGATGTCAGTTTCTTGGTGGAAGGGTTGTCTCATGGCAATGCAAAAAACAATCATGTGTCTCTGCATCAACTGCTGAAGCTGAATACATTGCTGCTGCAAGCTGCTATGCTCAAGTGCTTTGGATTCAGAATTATATGCTAGACTATGGGTTAAACTTCAAGGAGACTCTCATTCACATAGATAATAACAGTGCTATTTCTATCATAGAAAATCTTGTGCTACACTCAAGGACCAAACACATCAACATCAGGTATCATTTAATAAGAGATCATTATGAAAAAGGATTAATTAAACTATTCAAGATCCACACAAATGAACAATATGCTGACCTGTTTACATAAGCTCTTGTTTTCTTTGGATGAAAATCTTTTTGAAGACTTTTCTTAGATTTCTAAAAAATTTGATCCTTTGGAAGATATGCTTTTACCTTCGGAAGAAAATCATGCCTTCAAAACAAATAACTGTCTAAGAAATTTACCTTCGGAAGAAAATTTTGAAATATCTCCCCAAGCTTAATACTTGTCTCAGACATTTATGTGTTTTCAAGGACCTTTTCCTTCGGAAGCAAAATTAACTCTCGGAAGCTCTGTTCCTTTGAACAAAACATTCAAGTCTTAAATTTTTCTTCCGAAGCAAAATTTTTACAACTCCTAGGAAATTCTTCCGAAGTCATTTTAGCTTCGGAAGCTTTTTCATTAAAACTTCCGAGGATAATTTACCTTCAGAAGCTTTTTGACTTTCAAGAAAACTACTTTTTGAGCAAAAGTAAACTACTTTTTCAGAGTTAGAACCGACATTCGGATTTTAAAGTTTATCCTCTTTCATTAAACTTTATGTTAAATCCTTTTTCACATATAAACCTAACGTTTTTCCCCTCTTTCTATCATCTCTTTCTTCCTCTAGACCTAAAACCCCAATTTCTCTTTGAAATTTCTTTCATCCTTCTTTCTTCATCCTTAAGCTCTCTCCAAATGGCCAACCTTAACCGCAAAAATGACCTGAACTTTAGCATGCAGTTACACAGGCAACATAACCAAGTTGCTCTGTTAAGCTCTGAGAAAGATCATCATTTCTTAGAGGTTTGCCGTTTCTTAACTCTATCTAGCTACTTCACCTCCCTAGCCATTGATCCTGCTCTTTCTGAGGATCAACTGCTAGAATTTTGGAAGACTTGCCAAGAGGTCATCATGGATGGGGAGAAGGCATTGTCAGCCACAGTGAAGGGGAGAACAGTTTTCATCACTCCGGCCATCATCAACATGCATCTTCAGCTGGATGATGAAGAAGGTGAGGTGTTCTTTCCCAAGAAGTTGTTAACCAGTCCTTCGCGTAGATGGGCTATGAGGGAGATTACTCTGTTAAAACCTTCAGGAAAGGAAATGTCACACCCCCGCTAAGAGCGGAAACACGGGGGCGTAACGAGACGGGATCGTCATAACACATGGTAAATGATAGAGATGCAATATATTAAATGATAACAAGCGTATCATGACGACACCTGATAACAAGGGGACTTGTGTCGTGTTTAGTCAGTGTCCACGACAACATAGCCATAAGCATAAGCAACCAAATGATCACACAAATACGAATATCAGCATTGTAATATATTTTTCCCACAACCCGGGAACAAGTAACAAAAGAGTATTGTTGTTTAAAACAGACTACAACAAATGTTTTCAAAATGATAAGTTTAGCCCGAAAATGCATCCTAGGGTCTCCACTAAGGCAGCACACCTAGATCTTCAGCTAGCATGATCACCTGAAAAGATATGCTCAAAATAGTCAAAAAAATTGTTGGTGAGCTCGCAGGTTTAAATGTAAATAAGTAATTGATGTTGTATAAAGTTGTTGCAGAATACCATGCATACAGTTATAAGTAAGCAAAATCACATGACAAGAGCTTTACAACCAAACCTACAACGTACACAAAGAATCTTGTCGGAATATATTCACCCACGGCCTGTTCCTAGCATCTGTTGGTACTAACTAGTATACCAACACGAGGGTGGGGGTGTCAACCCAAGTAGTACTACCAATACCTATCCGTCGGTTCCCACACTGGAATTAAATGGTTGTAAGAAAGAACCACAAAGCAGATGTTCCCCCCATGTTTGTAAATTCCAAGTATGTAAATTGTATGTAAGTTGTACAACATGAAAACGGGTGAGCATACTTTTCCCCCATGTTTGTAAATGTTTGTAAAGTAGTATAAGCATAAAAAGGGGCCACGAAACTCACAAGTTAAGTGGTAAGTATGAATGATCAAGTTCCCAACGGTTAATGAACAGTCAAACACCTACTGACAGTTATTGTTAAGCATTAATGATGTGTATAAAGCATATAGTAATGTTTGGTCGGTTCGGGTTGTATCGGTTTGATCGTGGGTACACACACACAAGCGGACACACGTATCAGACCTTATGTAGATCCAAGTATTAAGAGTAGTCGCCATTGCTAATGACATCTGTATGAGGATCCTATTCTTATAAAAGATAGTACTTGTTAACTATTTGTAGTCCCAAATGGGTTGTCAATAATTATAAAATGTTATGTTGATTTAAATTGAAATAGTATGTGCATGTTGATAGCGTTGACTTTAAATCTTTGTGGTCAAGCAATGACACTTTTACTGATGTTACCTTATCATCACGAGACATTCAAAAAGGGAATTCACACATACACGCATCATCAGTCACACAACAGGACCTGACGCTCGACTCAACACTCCATTCATACGAATCAACCTTCAATCGTACAAATCAGCTTCATTGGCACGATTGAACCTTCATTCGTACGACTGGCATTCAGTCGTACCACACAACACCCAATTGCACGACTTAACCTCCATACGCACGAATCAACCTTCATTCATACGAATCAGCTTCATTCGTACGACTGAACCTTCATTCGTACGATTGGCCTTCAGTCGTGCGATACACGCACAGTCGCATGCATTCATTCATCCGCATTGACTCAATCACACACACATTAATTCGATCGCACAACTCAATCGCATGACATCCCTAGTCGCACGATTCAGTCGCCCGAATGACACAGTCGCATGACTCAGTCGCATGACTCACCCTGTCGCACGGCTCAGTCACATGATAGACCCAATCGCCTGAACTGCAGGTTCGCGACTGCTGAAGTGCAGAGCAGCCTTCGGCTGCCCCAAGCACGGGTTTTACACAACAAGGACTTCCAGAATCACACAACAAACACACACGAACAAGAAGCACACGCAGAAAGTCATCACACGCACCCACATGACCTCTTGTGTTCGAGTTGACCCGAACACCCGAAACCCTAGAAATGGACAGCAGTAAAATGAGCAAGAAATGGACAACCAAGGTCGTCTACCTGCAAGGATGGAGTAGACTAGGTTGTAGACGAAGCCTAGACAAAGAAAACGAGACCGAATGGAGCGATTTTGGTGCAAAAATGAAGAAGATGGGTGAAGAAGAAGAAAGTGAAGAAGAAGTGTGGAAGATGGAGAAAAATGGCTGGGAATGGGGTTTTTATACCCATCCCAGGTTTTCAAAATGTCCATTTTAGTCCCTGCACTTAGCCCCCGAGTTTCCAAAGTTTGTTTCGGTTGAAAACGACTTTAAGCGTGTTTGTTATATTAATGTTAAAAGTGCGTTTAATGGTAATTGATGGCTTAAAATGGTTTTATTAATGATAATGGTTATAATTAAGATGATATATTTGGCGATAATGGTGATGAAATTTATAAAAGGTTTAGGCTTAGCGCACGTTCACGGAGGAAGTACAGGCACAAGGGTAATAAAGCAAACATGATTTCTTAAAACAGGAGTTCATGAAGAAAAGGAAGAATAATTAAAATAATTCTATGGTTAATTATGTTGTTTGACGGACCTTAAGGTGATGGATGTCACAGGAAAAGTCTCATCCCAATAGAAATTCCTGCTCCATGTGGTTATCCACAGCTTATCAAACAAGCATGGTGGATAGGACCAGATTCTTGAGGATCTCTCCTTCATTGTCCATGGGATGGTTTAGGGGGTCAAGTTCAGGTACTCATAGTTTCTCTATACTAATCTACTTGCAAACTGGACTCCTTAGAGTATTACATGTTTCCTAGATATGTTCAATACATTCTTAACTGTGAATTGGGCTCACAGTTAAGGGGAATAGGTCATATTCTTAATTAGGACAGATGAAGCCCGACATCTTTAAAATTTTTAGAAAGCCCACTGTTGGCTTCTCTGGGGTAGAAACAACCCTTTTCCTAAAAATGTTAGAGCTCATTGCTCAAGGTAACAACCTAGCAGCACCAGCTAGTGTTGAACCCACACCTTCTACATCCCAAACACCTAAATAGTCACAAATCACCCTCACCTACCAAAGAAAATCCAAACGAAGCCCTACTCAGACTATTCAGCTGTGGAGGCTCCCATACACTCACCCACATAAGAAGAAGTGGACACTGGGGCTCCCACTTCTCCTGAGGAGCAGACCACTCCTGTTACTTTAATGATCAGTGCTAAGGTTCCATATACTCAGCCTGATGAGCTCATAAGCCCAACTTCCTTAAGCCATCACTCTGAGTCTCAACACTCAAGTGATCAACCTTCAGGGGAAAGTTACCACCCCTAGCTTTTGAATCTAAACCAAACTCTCCCAAACCTTCATTTCTACACTGATGAAGACTTAGGCTTCAATGAGTATCATGAATCTCTTTTCTTTCCCCCTACTCAAAGAGAGATGAGTACTCCTGAATTCCCTCTGTCCAGCCCACATCAGTCACTCCCTACTAAGGTGGACACTTCTGAACCTGCTTAGGATGTTCATATGGAAGAGGCTCTCACTTTTGAAAGTGATTCCATCATTAAGACCTCGACAATGGCAACTCGGCCCATTGACATCTCAACTTAGACTGCCAATGAGCAGAGGAAATCCAGTAGCCAAGAACCTCATGTTGGTGGTGAAAGAAAGGACTCTGGTCCAATCATCTCATCCCCTAATGATTCTTCTGATGAAGATGAGGGGAATTTGAGACTAAAGGTGCAAAAACTATCTAAAACATGCACCTATTTAGTCTCAAAGGTAAGTCACCTTGAATCTCAGGTGACTACCTTACATAACAGGATCAATGATCAACAACTTGAGATTTCTTATCTTAAGGAACAACTAGCTAGGAGACCCTTAAGAAGAGCTCAACCAGGAACACAAGAACCTGCGGATGTGATTGACCTAACTCCTAGCTCACCTATGCAAGTGGGTGATGCTACCAAAAAAGGGGAGAAAGTCATTACAATCACAGAACCTGGGAGTTCTTTAGATAGTATGGACATTGAGGACTCACCATCCTCACTTGCAATTGTGCATACTCAGTAACTTCCTCAAGTTCATATTGATATGGACTCTATAGAATCCTTAATATAGAGTTTGTTTGAGGAAGGAATACCAAGGGCAATGTCATATCCACCAACTTCCAATCATATCATAGGATGGAGATATGACATCAACAGGAGATCCCTAATCATCATTAGAGTTCAAGGGCAGCAAGTGGTCTTCAACTTTCAGAGCTTGAACTTCTATAAAGGTCTGGATTTAGTCAACATGCCACTTGTCAATCCAAGCCAATCAAGACAAGCTGCATGATGGCTCAAAGAATCCAAGACTGGATCACTACAGAGTTCAGCTTCAGAAGAAGACTAAGGCAATCAGGCAATGTCATCGGTCAACTGGATGTTGAGGCAGACCCTAAGATTGTTTTCATAGGGGAAACCTTGACTGAAGGCCCAGTGACAGAATCTGAGAGCCCAGTCTTATCACCATCAACTACTGCTGAGATCAATACCCTTTTGAGACACCTACTGGTGAAGGTGCTTCTCAACCTCTCTCTGGCCATAGCTTGGAAGCTACACCAAGCAATGAAGGCCAAAGCTCTCTCCACCCTGAGTCATAAAGTTTTGTGAGTGACAAAGGGAAAAGAAAGATGACTTCTGAGGAGATTGAGGAGGAGAAGAGAGAGAGGAAAAGAAAGCTAAGGGGAGAAAGTTCCTCTTTTGAGTCTGCAAGACTTATGGAAACTACAATCAGGGCTGCCCCCGGACCAAACACTCAGGATGATGAGTTGACGGCAGTGAAGATCAGTTACTTGCAAACCAGGAACTATGACATTAACAATGTCATTTCTCTCCCCTTGGAGGAACTAAATGAACTGGTTGACATGGAAAGGTCAAAAGAGAAGAAAGAGGCAGAAGATGTAGAGGTACTGGTACAAATCAAAGAAGACAGAAGAAAAAAAAGATTGTACAACCATGTGCCTACTCTCTCCCCAGTTCAAGGAAGTCCTGCATATGAGGATGTGGTTCAACAAGAACCTCAGGTAGATAAAGAAGAAGACAGGATCAAGATGATCAACTACCTGAGTGCCACAGGCCTCTATCGGGCAGAAGCACTTCTTCCTCTATCCTATGACTATGTCAAGTTTGAGTATCTCAAGCAACTTGAACTTGAGGTAGTCAAGGAAAGAAAGACAACTAAAAAGAAGCTAAGGGAAGAAGCTGCTAAGTCAAGAGCCATCATCTAGAAGAGCATGAAGAAATCTACAGACAGACAGAGGATAATAAGCTTCTTGAAGCTGTATGGATTCTTCGAAAGGAGACTTGGTCCCATGTCTCTATCCACTATGAATGAGCATATCAGGGTGATCAAGTAGAAGATAAAGAGTGGAGAGTTGATTGACTTACATTCCCCTCCAAGTCAAGCTCCACCTGAAGTGGAGGTTAAGGTTGAACAACCAGAGACAACACAACCTAGACCTCCTGCTGAATCTCAGCAAGCTTCATTTTTTGATCCACAGCAGGGTCAACCTCCCTCTCCTTTTGAACCTGTGAGAGTGGAAGACCCAACTAAGAAGGACAATGAAGATCAATCAGATGCTGCAGGCCAGTCTTCTCAGTTAAAAGGAACAAAGAGAAAGAAAAGGATGGCTTCTAAACCAAAACCAAAGAAGAAGAAATAAACATCCTTTTCTGAACCTTAGGATGAGTTAAAACATCCTAAGGATGTGCAGCCAGAGACAACTCCCAATCAAGCAGCTCCTCTAGCAGCAAGAAGACCCATCTTGTCCTGAACATACACCATAAATCTGAAAAGATGGCATGTCATTAGAGATCAAGGCAGTGAGGATGTCTACACATGGCAGGACATGTTCAATCAACCTCTGCATGATCTCTTTGACATGAGAAGACATTTTGAGAGTCTGAGTGATCCTGATCATCTTATGAAGAAAGGGATGGTTATCATCATAATGAGGACTATTGATATCTAAAGTCTTCAAAGAGTTTTGGCAGCATCAGCTTAGGGGGAGTTTGTAAGGAATACATGTTAAGACTGATGCAACCCAAACACTTCAAGTCTCCTGCATGCTGCACAAGTACACCGAAGAAGAATGATTCAAAAGTTCACACAAGCAACAGAAATATTCTAAGTGTGAAATCTTTCAAATTCAAGACCAATATCTTCCAAAGCCAAAGATGAAGTCTTCCGAAGCTTTAGAGACAAAGTCTTCCGCAGCTTAACTCTTGAAGACAGATTTCTTCCGAAGACTTTTAACAACATGCTTTATCTGATGTACTTTTCCATAAAGCTAGACCCCTTTCCGCTGCAACTCTGGAAAGTCACCAACTTACATGAGTTGGTGAAAAGGTCCATGCTTTTGGTAATTGTACATTGAGGTATTGAGTTTGTAAACTTTCTACTTCATGTACTTTATCCTTTTTGTAATAGATAAGAATGTGAGCTATGACATGTTATAGTCACAAAGGCAATCTGCCTTTTTGACTCTAGAATTGATTTTGTGTTGTGTTTAGTCAATTGTATCCAGCTGACCTTCAAAGTATGGTTGGTTGTAGGATA
>CM046441.1:13595883-13788383 GCA_025506515.1 Flaveria trinervia | reverse complement strand
TAACTTTTAGTTGTACACTTGTTAACATGTACATACATATACATAACCCCTACCTATACGTTACTATTAGTTGTATACTTTGTAACATGTATTTACATATATGTAACCCTTGGTTTTCATGGTTTTCATTTATAATATGGTTTTCAATGAAACCCTCCTCTATATATACATATACATATACATATATATATATATAAAGGTCTCACCGTAACAGACAGTTTGTTAAGATTTTGTTTCTTAGATCTATTGAATTTTCGAAGGTTATAAACGCATGTCAAGGATATAGTTTCTTTATATAAAGTAGTGTATAGTATCAAATATTCACCCTCAACATTTGTGTTTAATGTAGCGATTGATGTGAATCTTTCTCATATGCTTTTAACCACGTTAATATTAGCGTACGATCTCGTCGCAATGCATAGGTAATAGAACTCGTATATTTGATGAACTAAGAGCATTCACATCTATTGCACATCTCCATCCATATAGATACATTAAAATTCATTACTTTTTTTCTCTTCTTTTTACATAAAAATACTTTTTGTACACTGGTTATTACTTTTTCTTTCTCCTTTACTCACAACCACTATAAAAATACTAAAAAATTTATAAGGGTTTAAACAATGTTTACTCAAAATATATATTGAACAATAACATTCTTTCTCTACTCTACACACAACCACTTATAACATACCATATAATATAAATAATACACTTACATCAATTTAAAGAATGGGATGTGAGAGCATTCACATCTCGTTCCTTCTAAGTTTCTAAGTGAAATTCTTATATTATAAGGAATGGTTTTGAGTGTAAAAAGTTAAACACTGTTCATTTTTAAATTTAAAAATTACTGTTCAACCTTTATAATTTTTTAAAAAATTTTTAAAAATTTTTAAAAATTTTTAAAAACGGTTGTGAGTCTAAGATAGAAAAGTTAATAATAAAAGTATAAAATTTATTCTTTAATCGATATAAAATAAATATTTTTTATTATAATCTATAACCTTTAAGAAAACAAGGTTTCTTTTACCACTTGTTGTTTTCGTAACCCATATTTTTGCCACTTGTCCTTTATAAGACATCCACACATCCACATTCTCTTCAAAAAGGTATGATAGTAATTTAAATACTCATACAAATTTCTCCCTCTTATTAAAAATAAATTTTATTAATTACTATGTTTCTCTCTCTTATCTATTTATTTAAAATCAAACTATTTTTTTAAATAGATTTTATGAAGGAAATTTAAAATAATATCTTTTAATTAAAATCTCAATAACAAAAAACAAAAGTTTTATATAATATGTATTTTTTAAAACATTAAACATTTTTAAATAAAATATTTTAAAATAGTTTTATTTTAAAAAAATTATAATAGCTGAAATATTTTAAAACAGCCTTAATAAACAACTAGAATAATTACAAATCATATATTTTTATAAACGTTCTTAAAATGAAACTATTTATATAAGAGAGTTAAAAATGGTATAATTATTTTATTTCTTGAATTATTACTTATATATAATTTTAATTATATTTTATATTAAAATATTATACTATAACTATTCATATTTATTTAACATATATATTTTATATTAAAATTTAATCCTTTTATTTAATGAGCGTTTAGTCTATCTATATATGTATAAAAACTAAAATAAGCGTGAAATAATTATAGATCTCATTATACTTACTATCTCATTTCTCTGTATTATTAATAATAATATTGAATAATAATAATATTACTTATACCATTTTCAAATTCAAAAATATATAATTTAATAAATTAAAAACCTATTTTTTATTAAATTTAAAAATCATAATTTTTTATAAAAATAAAAGTTCTAGAAAAATATGTTGTTGTTTATTTACTTAAAGTAGCTATTTATATGTATTTATAATCATATTTTATCTTCTACCATGATTTTATAATGCATAAACTTTTATTATTAATTATTTAATATTTTATTTGTTCAATTTGTGTATTATACGAAAACTAAGATAATTATTTATAAAAATAAAAATGAGTAATTAGATATGAGTGCTTTAAATTCATCTAAGGTGTTGTTTGTTTTTTGTGCAGGAAAACATTTGCAGTCTACGGACAACATCTGTAAAAATCTACAATAGAAGAGGTGGATCAAATGTCTGCAGTGTGCAAAAAATAGACTGTTTATTTTTTTAACATATGTAGAATGCTAAAATATTTTGTAATTAAACTAAATCTATTTTTTAAACTTTAAAAACAACTAATACATTAATATATAAATAAAAGTCATACAAATACATTAAAATATAAATAAAAGTCGTACAACATTGCAATAATATTCATAAAACCATACGAATATATTTAAATATCGTTTATTCGACATTCTGCATTAACTGCTTAGCAATTTCATCTCTTAACCGAGTCATATATTCTCGATCTGATGCTGTACCATGTTCTTCAACATCATTTTCTTCAGCATCAACGTGCATATCACAATTTTCAAAGGACACATTGGGTTGATCGTATTGTGTAAAAAAGTCATCGCTAAGACCCTCTTTCCTTATAAAATTATGTAGGGCGAAACATGCAACGGTAATGTTTCTTTGTGGAACCAACGGAAATGGTGCCATCCTCTTCAACATAGGGAACCGTGCTTTCAAAACACCAAACGAACGCTCAATAACATTTCCTAGTTTTGCATGTGCATGGTTATATCTTTCTTTATTAGTCAATGCACAATTCCTACGAAAATCTCCAAGCCAATACCTTACATTATGATATGGAGCCATAAATCCTCGTATGTGTGCATAAGCGGCATCACAAAGATAATATTTATCTGTAAAGATATATAAATAATTTGAAAATTAAACTAAAATACCAAACATTTAAAAACAATTTATATGCCTGATGGTGGTAACGGGAATGGAGCATTTGTATCTAAGGCCTCTGATAATATTCTGGAATCATGTGCTATCTGTTCCCAACCCGCGACAATGAATGTAAAAATCATATTGAAGTCACAAATTGCTAATACGTTTTGATAACACTCTCCTTTCCCCTTTCTCTATATAAATCTTGTTTACTAGCAGGGACAACAGCATGTATCAAAGTACCATCAAGTGCACCTACAGCTCCCTTAAAAATTCACCGAAGTCTTTTGTTATGTCCCGTAATGTTTAGATTTGGATTGAAAGAAGTTTGTACTATCATATCTTTGTCAAAAAGCATAATTTTATCTAACACTTCATAAAAGAATTTATGAATTGTTTGCTTTGAGTGTTGAAATCTACGTTTTATAACCACGTAACGTTGATTATGACCAATTATCATTAAAAACATAGCCATCTTCTCCTCAACCGATACATGTTTACTATCCTTTAACAAATAATTTATTCTAAAATGTGCACATAGTCAGACAAAGGATTCACGAGACATACGTAGCAATTCAATGCATTGTTTGGGATTTCCTCGCAATAACTCTAGCATGTATTTATGTCCCGTCATTTTTGAATCATTGTATCGCATTCCTTTGTTTTTTATACACAAATCCGACGTACTTGGCTTTCATATTGTCATAGGCGTTCTTCATTTGTGTTTTATTCAATTCAAGGCCAAACTTTTCTTTAAGAACTTTTCCTTATCTTTTCCAAGAGTCTTTTTGCATACTCAAACTTTTCTTACCCACCTTAGTTATTTCTTCAACACAAATTTCTAATAAACATTGAATTTGCTCACTTGACCATTGATGTTTCTCATCCATTTCTATTAAACAATAAAAAAATGTAAGGAATACATGTTAAGGCTAATGCAACCCAAACACTTCAAGTCTCCTACATGCTGCACAAGTACATTGAAAAAGAATGTTTTGGAAGTTTCACACAAGCAACAGGAATATTCTAAGTGTGAAATCTTCCGAATCCAAGACCAATATCTTCAGAAACCAAAGATGAAGTCTTTCGAAGCTTCAGAGACAAAGTCTTCCGAAGCCAACACTTGAAGACAGATTTCTTCCGAAGAGTTTTAGTGTACATGCTTTATCTTATGTACTTTACATAAAGTTGAACCCCCTTTCCGCTGCAACTCTATAAAGTCACCAACTTTCATGAGTTAGTGAAAAGGTCCATGCTTTTAGTAACTGTACATTGAGGTCTTGAGTCTGTAACTTTCTACTTCATGTACTTTATCCTTTTTTTAATATATTAGGATGTGAGCTATGACATGTCATAGTCACAAGATAAAAGGCAATCTGCCTTTTGACTCTACAATTGATTTTGTGTTGTGTCAAAAGGCAACCAGCTGTAGGATGTAGTATATGTATCTCAAGTACTTGTAACTTTCCTTTATGCTTTGTAACACTTGTAATAGAACTTGAGAAGGCAATATATTGCAATCTTGAAAACCATCTGCTTGTGTATTTTGTTATCTTGTTCTATCTCTTAGTTACTTGTGTTCTTTGTATCATCTATTGTGCTTAATCCAGTCTTACTATTTGATTAGTTAAGTTACTCTCCTCTTTGTGTTATTGTGTTTTAAGTGACCACCATTCACCGGTCCTACATTTGGTATCAGAGCATTCCAAGCTCTTGATATAAGATCTCACCATCTTTAGATCCCTCACACACACAAATACTAAACTTTTCAAATAGCAGCCATTTCCAAAACTGATATGGAAACTGGAACCATGAACAAGTCCCCACTAATCACTCTTGATGACTTTGACACCTGGTGCCAAAGAATGGAAGGTTTCATCAGGTCTCTAGATTCAAGAATACGGGAGTCTGTTGAGAATTGACCTTACATACCAAGCACCCCCTCTGCTACTGGTGGTGGTATGATCCCCAAGGCTGTGGCTAACTACTTTGATGAGGATAGAAAGAGAGTAGAGATTGATCAGAAAGCCATAACAGCCCTTCAGACTGCTCTTCCTAACTTTGTATATAGAGGTTTCAAGAAATGCAAAATAGCTAAGCAGTTATGAGATGCATTGAAACTGATGTATGAGGGTTCCTCTAAAGCCAAGGAGAACAAGAAGGATCTCCTGAAACAGCAGTTTGAAAACTTCACCTTCAAAGTAGGTGAAACATGACTCAGCAATATTTCTGGTATGTTGAGATTGTGGATACCCTAGTGGATGGATGAGTTGCTCTTGAGAACATAGATGTAGAGATTAATGAAGAGGCTGATGCAACCTAAACATCTTTAGTCTTTCCTGCATGTTGCACAAGTGCATTGAAGTGAAATGCTTCAGAAGTTTCACATGTGCAACAGAACTACTCTAAGTGTGAAATCTTCCGAAGCCAAGACCAACATCTTCCGAAGCCAAAGATGAAGTCTTCCGAAGCCTTAGAGACAAAGTCTTCCGAAGCTTCAAGTTCATGAAGACAGATTTCTTCCGAAGACTTTTAGTAACATGCTTTATCTGATTTACTGTTCCATAAAGTTGGACACCTTTCCGCTGCAACTCTGCAAGTCACCAACTAACATGGTTTGGTGAAAAGGTCCATGATTTTGGTAACTGTGCATTGAGGTCTTGAGTCTATAACTTTCTACTTTATGTACTTTATCCTTTTTGTAATAGATAAAGATGTGAGCTATGGCATGTCATAGTCACTAGTCAAAAGGCAATCTGCCTTTTGACTCTACAATTGATTTTGTGTGTGTCTAGTCAATTGTATCCAGCTGGCTTTCAAAGTATAGCCGGCTGTAGGATGTTGTATAAGTATCTCATGCTCTTGTATCTTTCGAATATGCTTTGTAACACTTGTAATAGAACATAGAGAAGGCAAATACTGCATTCTTGAAAACCAAACACTTGTGTTCCTTGTCTTCTGTCTCATATATTACTTGTGTTCTTAGTGTCACCACTTGGTTAATCCAGTTTACTGTTTGATCTAACTTTAGTGTATCTCCTCTTTGTGTTGTTTGGTAACTCTTCACCCTTCAACGATCCTGCATTTGGTATCAGAGCTTTCCAGGCTCTTGATATAAGATCTCACCATCTTTAGATCCCTCACACACACAAATACTAAACTTTTCAAATAGCAGCCATTTCCAAAACTGATATGGAAACTGGAACCATGAACAAGTCTCCACTGATCACTCTTGATGACTTTGACACCTGGTGTTTAAGAATGGAAGGTTTCATTAGGTCTCTTGATTCAAGAATGTGGGAGTCTATTGAGAATGGACCTTCATACCCAGCATACCTTCTGCTACTGATGCTGGTATGATCCCCAAAGATGTGGCTAACTACTCTGATGAAGATAGGAAGAGAATAGAGATAGACAGAAAAGCCATGACAGCTCTTCAAACTGCCCTTTCAAACTCTGTGTACAAAGGTTTCAAGAAGTGCAAAACAGCCAAGCAGCTGTGGGATGCACTGAAACTGATGTATTAGGGTTCTTCTGAAGCCAAGGAGAACAAGAAGGATCTCCTGAAGCAGCAGTTTGAAAACTTCACCTTCAAAACAAGTGAAACCATGACTCAGCAGTACTTCAGGTATGTTGAGATTGTGGATACCCTAGTGGATGGAGGAGTTTCTCTTGAAAACAGAGACATTGTAAGGAAGTTCATGTCCTCACTTCCTAGGCAGTGGACACACTACTGTGTGGTGATCAAGAGAACTAAAAATCTCAAAACTCTTACTTTGACAGAGTTATATGGGATTCTCAGTGGATACTAGATGGAGATGACATGCAAGGTTCATCTTGGAACTCCAACAATCAAATGGGTTTAGCCCTACATGTGGTTGAAAGGGATAGCATAGAACCCAAACATCATCTCTTATGCTACCCTGACAACTCACCCAAGGGTCCTTTCATCACCTTCCCAGAGACACCAAAGGAGAACTACACTCAAGGAAGCCCATTCCAAGAGACAAGCTCTTCTCAAGCTTTTGTGTCTTCTGATGAAAGCTGTGGAAACTCTCTTTTCACTCTTGAAGACCTGGACTGTATCCATCCAGATGATCTAGAATACATGGAAATAGTCCAGCAGATGGCTCTTCTCACTCACAGAGCCAGAAGAAGTTCTACAAGAGGACTGGAAGGAAGTTTCCGAGCAATACAACCAGTGGAAAGTTTGGAGTGGACAAAGGCAAAGTCAAGTGTTACAACTGTAACCTGATGGGCCACTTTGCCAGAGAGTGTAAGGCACCTAGAAAAAATTGTGGCCAAACACAATCCAGACCAAACTACACTAACAAAGCTCTCCATAATGAGAAGTCAAAGCAGCAAGCTGTTGTTGTTGTTGAAGAAGGAGGCTTTGACTGGAGCTTTCAGGTTGAAGATGCCTCTCCAAACCAAGCACTGATGGCAGATCATGATGAAGCCAAGGTATTGGAACATCTCTGTACTCCTGAATGCATTGCTAAAGTTAACAGGTACAGGTCCTATAACTTGAAACTGAGATCTGATATTGAGTCCCTAAACATTTTAAAATCTGATTTTAGAAAGTCTGAAAATGATTATAAGCTGAAAATAGAGGACTTAGAGGAAACCATTTCAGTTCTAAAACATGAACACATAGATTTTAGGACTCAAATTAAAGATCTTATAACCAAGTTAACTGAGGGCCAGGCTGAGCTTGTGATCAGCAAAGCCAGGGCAGAAAAGAGTGTTCTTGAAGAAGAGACCTTCAAGAACATGATATCTTCATCCCTACACAACAAAGTGTGCTATCAAAATAGACAGGGACTGGGATCCAATGAGATAGCTCCTCCACACACAATCTTATCAGTAAGATCTCCTAGGTGTGGAACTTGTGAAGATGAGCTTCCTCTCATAGATCCTATGAGTGAGGAGGATGAAGAAGAGATGGTGAAGAATCCCTCTACAAGGAGTGAAGAGGAGGATTCCAAGAAGGGCCACTATCCTTCTAAGGAGAAAGTGAAGACTGTGATGACCAAGTCCATGAGAAAGAACTTGTTTAGAAAGAGCAAAAGAAAGGCAAGGAAGGCTCAAGAGATCAAGGCTACTTTCGACTCTAAGCAGAAAGAAGTTTTTATTTCTACAGGGTTTAAAGTGGTAGGGACTGAAGACATCAACCAAAACTCTGCTAAGAGTTCTGGTTCTTACTCAACTCATCTCAGCAGCAAGAAGAAGACTGATCTGCTGTGTACCATTGTTGCACAGCCTGGTCCATCAAACTCCAAACATAGTTCTCAGCCCAAGAGGACTATCTCAGCATCTGCAAAGATGAAGGTGGAGAAGGGAAGGGAACCAAAGACAGTCTTACTCTCAAGACAAGGCTCTTGTGAAGAAGAAAATGAATTGTGTCATGTCTGACAGCACCACTCACATTGCAAAGGATTGTCCCTCCAATCCTAAAGGTACTGTCCATATGGCTAAAACAAAGACTTCAAAGAGTTCTAAGAAGATTCAGGCTTCGAAAGGAAAACAAGTTTCCTTCGGAAGTTCCAAATCTAACAAGAAGGGAGTGGAAAATTCTCTTCGGAAGAATATTGGTCTCGGAAGAAAGGGTTCTTCCGAAGCACTGAAGTCTGCTGTAGTGTTTGCAGAATCTTTCGAAGGTTCAGTCATCAAAACTTCTGAAGCTCCAAAAGCTTCTAAAGTTTTGAAGGTCAAGTCCAAGACTCCAAAGTGGTGTGGACGTTTAAGAAAGACCAAGTGACTGAGATTTCTCCATCAAAAACAACTCAAGATCCTCTTAGTACAACCATAGGATCTATTACTGTTAATTTACCTTCTGCAAGTGAGCCTAAGATAAGCAAGGCTTGGGTTTCCAGATGTAACTAGTCATTCTCTATTGTGCAGGGACAGCTGAAGACAGACCGAAATGTCTGGATCATAGACAATGACTACTCCAGGCACATGACTGGTAATAGGTCACTACTCACAACTATGAAAGGATTGATGGAGGACCTATTGCTTTTGGAGGAGATGAAGGTGGCTACATTTCTGATAGGGGCAAGGTCACAAATGGTAAGCTCAGCATAGAAAAGGTAACTTTGTAAAGGAGCTTGGATACAATCTTCTGAGCGTATCTCAATTTTGTGATCAGACATTAACATGCTCTTTACTGAGCATGAGTGCATTGTTCTTAAGCCTGGTGTGGTCATTCCTCATGAGCATATCCTGCTTAGAGCCCCCAGGAAAGGAAACATGTATAAGATGGATTTGCAAGAAACCTCTCCCTCTGGAGAAGTTTCATGCTTTCTGTCTAAAGCCAATAGTGATGAGTCTTTCCTATGGCATAAAAGAATGGCCATGTAAACTTTAAGAACATGAATAAGTTAATTAAGCATGACTTGGTAACTGGAATGCCAAAGAAAGAGTTTACAAGTGATGACCACTGTGTGCATGCCTGAAAAGGAAGCAACATAAGGTATCACACAAGCCTAAGGAAAAGAACTCAATCACTACTCCCTTACACTTGTTACATATGGATCTCTTTGGCCCCACCAGTGTAATGAGTTTAGGAAGGACCTTTATGTCTAGTGATCACAGATGACTTTACAGACACTTGTTGGGTTTTCTTCCTTAGAACTAAGGATGAGACCTGAGATTTTGAAGAATTTCATCTTAAAGATTGAGAATCAATCTGATCACAAGGTCAAGATCATAAGATGTGATCAAGGAACCCAATTTAAGAACCATATCCTTGACACATTCTGTGATGAAAAGGGTATTACAAGAAATTCAGTGCTCCCAGGACTCCTCAGCAAAACAGTATTGCTGAGAGGAGAAACAGACACTGATTGAAGCTGTAAGAACCATGTTGTCTGACTCTAAACTGCCCATCACCTTCTAGGCAGAGGCAGTCAACACTGCTTGCTATGTGCAGAACAAAGTTTTAGTAGTTAAGACTCATGGCAAGACTCCTTATGAACTTTGGCACAAGAGGAGACCTTTCATTGTTTTCTCAGGTCATTTGGATGTCCTTGCACCATCTTGAATACCAAAGATCAAATTGCCAACTTTGCTAAGAAATCAGATGATGGACACTTATTGGATACTCTTCCCAAGCTAAGGCTCATAGAGTATACAATCTCAGAACTAGAATTGTGAGGAGTCAGCCAATACTTTCAATGAACACACACCTTGTGTTACAGGTTCTGGTCCGGATTGGTTGTGTGATCTTGATTTGGTTACCAACTGTTTTAACAAATCTTGTGAGAATGTTTTAAGATCTGCAGAAAATTTGAATACAGATGATCCTGATCCAAGATTTGAGCTAGGAAGATCTTCAAGACACATATCTTCAGCTCTAGTTGGAACCACTTCTGCAAATGAGGTTTCTATCAGCCCTACAATGACAAATTCAGCTGATACATCTGGTATGCCTTCAAATTCTAGCTCAGAGGCTCTACAACCAGATAAGAACACCTCAACTGTGGAAGACAACAATGGTGATGGTGACAGTGACCAAGAATTTCTTGATGCCACTAACCACACCATGGATGAGAACATCAATGATGTCACACACTGCTTTGATCAGGTTCACTTGAAAAGTGTGCTGATGTGGTGGGAGAAACATCTATGCCAGATCTAAATTTCTCAAATTAGATCTTTCTCAACAACTTGCTGTGATCCCTCAGCTTAGGATCCACAAGTCTCACCCTACCACAAACATCATTAGAGATGTTATCTCAAGGGTAAAGACAAGAAGACAAACCCATGAAGCAAATGTTTGTCTTCACTCTTTTTTTCTATCCCAGATAGAGCCAAAGAAAGTTGATGAAGCTCTAAAGGATGGAAGTTGGGTTGAAGCTATGCAACAAGAGTTGCTTCAATTCAAAAGGCCAAAAAGTTTGAACCTTTGTCCTCTTCCTTCTGGGAAGACTACCATTGGAACCAAATGGGTGTTTAGAAACAAGAAAGATGATAGAGGCATCATCATCAAGAACAAAGCTAGACTGGTTGTTCAAGGATACACACAAGATGAAGGGATTGACTACACTGATGTCTTTGCTCCGGTGGCAAGATTAAAGCTGTTAGGATATTCTTGGCATTTGCTGCATCCAAGAACTTCAAGGTTTTTCAACTTGATGTGAAGTGTGCCTTTTTGTATGGAGTGATAGATGAAGAGGTTTATGTCAAACAGCCACCTAGTTTGTAGATCCTGATCATCCTGATCATGTCTACAAGCTTGACAAAGCTCTCTATGGGCTGCATCAGGCACCCGGAAGTGGTATGAGACACTGTCTGAGTATCTCTGTAAACATTTACAGGAGGGGTACTATAGATGGAACTCTCTTCATCAAAGGACAAGGAAAAGACATATTGC
Source organism: Flaveria trinervia (assembly GCA_025506515.1). Lineage (NCBI taxonomy): Eukaryota > Viridiplantae > Streptophyta > Magnoliopsida > Asterales > Asteraceae > Flaveria > Flaveria trinervia. Next base: position 13,777,144 of record CM046441.1, on the reverse strand, counting down.
TAGTTCAGGTATATGTGGATGACATCATCTTTGGTTCAACTAATCCAAAGCTCTGCAAAGACTTTGAGAAGCTGATGAAAGACAGATTTGAAATGAGTGCCATGGGGAACTCAATTTCTTTCTGGGAATTCAAGTGAAGAAAGTTGAAGATGGCATCTTCATAAGTCAGTCAAAGTATGTTCAGGACATACTCAAGAGGTTTAATATGATTGACTGTAAGATTGCTAAGACACCCATAGCCAGAAACCACTCTCTTGGTCCTGATCTTGAGGGGGAGTGTGTAGATGAGCATTTATACAGGGCTATGATTGGGTCTCTTATGTATCTTACTGCTAGCAAGCCTGATATCATGTTTGCTACATGTATTTGTGCAAGATATCAAGCCAACCCTAAGATGTCTCACCTTATCACTGTCAAGAGGATTCTAAGATACCTCAAGGGTGCATCAACACTTGGCCTATGGTATCCCAAGAATTCTGACTTCAATCTGTATGCCTACAGATAGTGATTATGGTGGTTGCAACATGACTGCAAAGTCTACATCTGGGGGATGTCAATTTCTTGGTGGAAGGGTTGTCTCATGGCAATGCAAGAAACAATCCTGTGTCTCCACTCAACTGCTGAAGCTGATACATTGTTGCTGCAAGCTGCTATGCTCAAGTACTTTAGATTCAAATCAGATGCTGGACTATGGGTTAAATTCAAGGAGACTCCCATCACATAGACAACAATAGTGCTATCTCAATCACAGAAAACCCTGTGCAAACTCAAGGACAAAGCACATCAATATCAGGTATCATTAATAAGAGATAACTATGAAAAGGGATTAATTAAACTAGTCAAGGTTCACACAGATGAACATTATGCTGATCTATTTGCAAAGGCTTTTGATGAACAGAGATTTAAATATCTTATATCAACTATTGGGATGATAAACCTTGAGTAAGCTTTTCTTAAAACTAATTCTTATTATTTCTTAAAATATGTGGTGTCCTAAGTTGTCTAGTTCATCACTTCATAAGTTCATGTTTTCTTTGGATGAAAATTTCTTTTTGAAGACTTTCTTAGATTTTTAAAATTTCTGATACTTCGGAAGTTTTGTTTTAACTTCGGAAGTAAATCATGCCTTCAAATTAATAACTGTCTAAGAAGTTTACCTTCGGAAAAGTTTCAAAATTTATCTTCGAAGCTTAATATTTGTCTCAAACACTTACTAAATTTTAAGGACCATTTACTTCCTAAGCAAAATAACTCTCGGAAGCTTTGTCTGTTTACACACAAAGCACTCAAGCTATAATTTTTCTTCCGAAGCAAAATTTTCAAATCTCTCAGGAAATTCTTCCGAAGTCATTTTAGCTTCGGAAGCTTTTTAATTAAAACTTCCGAAGATAATTAACCTTCGGAAGCTTTTTGACTTCCAAGGAAACTACTTTTGAGCAAAAAGTAAACTACTTTTTCAGAGGTGGGACCGACATCCGGATTTCAAAGTTTATCCTCTTTCATTAAACTTTATCTGAAATCCCTCTCATATATAAACCCAACGGTTTCCCCCTCTTTCTATCATCTGTTTCCTCCAAACCTAAAAACCAAATTTCTCTCTAAATTTTTTTCTTTCTTCTTCCTTCGTTCTTAAGCTACTTCAAAATGGCCACCTGCTCACAGAAATGATCCCAACTTTACCATGCAGCTACACAGACAACACAATCAAATTGCTCTGTTACGCTCTGAGAAAGATCCTCATTTCTCAAAGGTTTGCCATTTCTTATCTCTGTCGAACTACTTCACCTCCCTCACCATTGATCCTCCACTCTATGAGGATCAGTTGCTTGAATCTGGGAAGACCTGCCAAGAGGTCATTATGGATGGGGAGAAGGCATTGTCTGCCAACAGCAGGGAGAACAATCTTCATCACTCCGGCCATCATCAACAGACATCTTCAGCTGGATGATGAAGAAGGTGAGGTGTTCTCCCAAAGGAAGTTGCTAACATTCCTTTGAGCAGATGGGGTATGAGGGAGATTTCTCTGTAAAGACCTTCAGGAAAGGGAAGGTCTCATCCAATGGAGATTCCTGCTCCATGTGGTCATCCACAGCTTATCAAACAAGCATGGTGGATGGGACCAGATTCCTGAAGATCTCTCCTTCATAGTCCATGGAATGGTTTAAGGGGTCAAGTTTAGGTACACTAAGTTGTTTATACAAATTTGCTTGCTAATTTAGACTCTTAGAATATTATAGTTTCCTAGATATGTCCAGTACATTCTTAACTGTGAACTGGGCTCACAGTTAAGGGAAACAGGTAACATTCTTAAATTGGGACAGATGAAGCCCGGCATCTTAAAATACTGAGAAGTCCACTATGGATTCTCTGGGGTAGAAACAGCCTAGTCCCAAAAATGTTAGAGCTAATTGCTCAAGGTGACAACCTAGCAGCAACAAGCTAGTGTTGAACCCACACTTGGTACTTCCCAACCTCCCACACAGCCTCAAATATCCATCACCTACCAAAGAAAATACAAACGAACCCCTCTCAGACTATTCAGTCTGCGGAGGTCCCCATATATCACCATACAAGAAGAATGGAACACTGGAGCTCCCATTTCTCCTGAGGAGCGACCACTCCCATCTCTTCAAGAATGATGAGGTTCCTAATGCTTAGCCTGATGAGCTCATTAGCCTTACTGCCTTAAGCTATCACTCTGAGTCTCAACACTCAAGTGATCAACCTTCAGGGGACAGTTACCATCCCCAGCCTATAGATCTTAACCAACCCATTCCCAACCTTGACTTCTATACTGATGAAGATATAGGTTTCAGTGAGTATAATGAATCTCTCTTCTTCTTCCCCTCTACTCAAAAAGAGATAAGTACTACTGAGTCTCCTACATCTATCCCATATCAGTCACCTATAACTGAGGTGGACACTACTGAACCTGTTCAGGATGTCCATATGGAAGAGGCTCTCACTTCTGAAAGTGACTACATTATTAAGACCTCAACCATGGTAACTCAGTCCACTGACATCTCAACTGAGACTGCCAGTGAGCAGAGGAAATCCAGAGCCAAGAACTTAGAACAGTCATGAGAGAAAGGAGTCTGGTCCAATCTTCTCCACCCCTAGTGATTCTTCTGATGAGATGAGGGGGATCTGAGACTAAAAGTGCAATAACTGTCTAAAAACATGCACTTACCTAGTCTCAAAGGTCAGTCACCTTGAATCTCAGGTGACTACCTTACAAAACAGGATCACTGATCAGCAACTTGAGATTTCATATCTTAAGGAAAACTAGCTGGGAGACCCTTAAGAGAGCTCAACTAGGAACACAAGAACCTGTGGATGTGATTGACCTATCCTCCAGCTCACCTATGCAAGTGGGTGATGCTACCAAAAAGGGGGAGAAAAATCTTACAGCCACAGAACCTGGGAGTTCCTCTGAGAGAATGGACACTGAGGACTCACCATCCTCACTTGCAACTATGCATTCTCAGCAACCTCCTCTAGTTCACATTGATGTGGACTACAGACTCCTTCATACAGAGTCTATTTGAGGATGGGATACCAGGGCTATGTCACCTTCATCATCCTTCAATCACATTATTGGGTGGAGGTATGACAACAACAGGAAAGCCCTCATTATCATAAGGTTCAAGGGCAACAAGAAGTCTTTAATTTTCAGAACTTGGACTACTATGAAGTTTTGGATCTAGTCAACATGCCACTTTCAACCCAAGCCAATCAAGACAAGCTGACAGACTGGCTAAAAGAATCCAAGACAGGATCATTGCAGAGTTCAGTCTAAGAAGGAGACTAAGGCAATCAGGCAATATCATCGGTCAACTGGATGTTGAGGCAGACCCTAAGATTAGCTTCATAGGGGAAACCTTGACTGAAGGCCCAGTGATAGAACCTGAGAGCCCTGTCTCATCATCTCCAACTGCTATAGAGATCCATATTCCTTCTAAGACACCTGCAGGTGAAGGTGCTTCTCAACCTCTCTCTGGCCTAAGCTCAGATGCTGCAACGAGCAATGAAGGCCAAAGCTCTCTCCACCCTGAGTCACAAAGGTCTGAGAGTGACAAAGGGAAAAGAAAGATGACATCTGAGGAGATTGAGGAGGAGGAGAGAGAGAGGAAAAGGAGGCTAAGGGGAGAAAGTTCCTCTACTGAGTCTCCAAGACTCATGGAGTCTGCAATTAGGGCTGCCCCCAGACCAGATACTCAGAATGATGAGTTAAGGTCAGTCAGGATCAACTAACTGTAGACTAGGAACTATGACATAGATAATATCATCTCTCTCCCCTTGGATGAATTGAATGAGCTGGTTGATTTGGAAAGGTCAAGAGAGAAGAAGGAGGCAGAAGATGCAGAACTCCTAGTACAAGTCAAAGAAGAGAGAAAAAGAAAAAGACTGTACAGAGGTATGCCTACCCTCTCACCAGTTCAAGAAAGCCCTGAACAAGAGGATGTGGTTCAACAAGAACCTTAGGTAGATAAGGAAAAAGACAGAATCAAGATGATTAACTACCTGAGTGCCATAGGTCTCTATCAGGCAGATGCACTCCTTCCCTTACCTTATGACTATGTTGAGTTTGAGTATTTAAAACAACTTGAGCTTGAGTTAGTCAAGGAAAGAAAGACAACAAAGAGGAAGATGAGGGAAGAAGCTACAAAGTCAAGAGCCATCATCCAAAAGAGCATGAAGAAGTCTGTTGATAGGCAGAGGATGATGAGCTTCTTGAAGCAGTATGGATCTCCGGAGGAGACTTGGACCCATGTCTCTATCCAGTATGGATGAGCATATCAGGGTAATCAAGCAGAAGATCAGAGTGGAGTGCTCACTGACTTACACTCCACTCCAAGTCAGGCCCCACCTGAAGTGGAGGTTAAGGTTGAACAAACAGACACAACACAACCCGGACCTCCTGCTAATGCTCAGCAAGCTTCATCTTCTGATCCATAGCAGGGTCAACCTCCCTCTCCTTCTGAGCCTGAGAAGAGGAAGTCCTAACTGAGAGAGACAGTAAAGATCAATGTGGTGCTGCAGGCCAGTCTTCTTAGTTAAAATTTGGAAAGAGAAAGAAGAGGATGGCTTCTAAACCAAAGTCTAAGAAGAAGAAGAAGCCTGCGTCCCCTTCTGAACCTCAGGATGAATCAGAACAGCCTGAGGATGTGCAGCCAGAGGATGCTTAATTAACTCCAACTTCAGTAGCTCCTCTAGTATCAGGAAGACCCATCTTGTCTTAGACATACACCACAAATCCATAAAGGTGCATGTTATTAGAGATCAATGCATTGAAGACATCTATACATGGCAAGATATGTTTTAGTTGCCTCTGCATGATCTCTTTGAAATGAGAAGACACTTTGACAGCCTGAAGGATCCTAATCATCTTATGAAGAAAGGAATGGTGATCATCCTAATGAGGACTGATAATATCTGAAGTTTTCTAAATGTTTTGGTAGCATCGCAGCTAGGGGGGAGTTTGTAGAGATTAATGAAGAGGCTGATGCAACCTAAACATCTTTAGTCTTTCCTGCATGTTGCACAAGTGCATTGAAGTGAAATGCTTCGGAAGTTTCACATGTGCAACAGAAATACTCTAAGTGTGAAATCTTTCGAAGCCAAGACCAACATCTTCCGAAGCCAAAGATGAAGTCTTCCGAAGCCTCAGAGACAAAGTCTTCCGAAGCTTCAAGTTCATGAAGAGAGATTTCTTTCGAAGACTTTTAGTAACATGCTTTATCTGATGTACTGTTCCATAAAGCTGGACACCTTTCCGCTGCAACTCTGCAAGTCACCAACTAACATGGTTTGGTGAAAAGGTCCATCCTTTTGGTAACTGTACATTGAGGTCTTGAGTCTGTAACTTTCTACTTTATGTACTTTATCCTTTTTGTAATAGATAAAGATGTGAGCTATGGCATGTCATAGTCACTAGTCAAAAGGCAATCTGCCTTTTGACTCTACAATTGATTTTGTGTGTGTCTAGTCAATTGTATCCAGCTGGCTTTCAAAGTATAGCCGGCTGTAGGATGTTGTATAAGTATCTCATGTTCTTGTATCTTTCGAATATGCTTTGTAACACTTGTAATAGAACATAGAGAAGGCGATATATTGTATTCTTGAAAACCAAACACTTGTGTTCCTTGTGTTCTGTCTCATATATTACTTGTGTTCTTAGTGTCACCACTTGGTTAATCCAGTTTACTGTTTGATCTAAGTTTAGTGTATCTCCTCTTTATGTTGTTGTGTTGTAACTCTTCACCCTTCAACGATCCTGCAATAGACATTGTAAGGAAGTTCATGTCCTCACTTCCTATGTAATGGCCACCTATTGTGTGGTTTTCAAGAGAACTGAGAACCTGAAAACTCTTACTCTAACAGAGTTGTATAGGATTCTCAGTGGTTACCAGATGGAGATGAACATGTAAGGTTCATCTGGAAACTCTAATAATCAAATGGGTTCAGCCCTTCATGTGGTTGAAAAGGATAGCATAGAACCCCAACATCATCTCATATGCTACCCTAACAACTCACAAAAGGGTCCTTTCATCACCTTCCCTGAGACACCAAGAGAGAACTACACTCAAGGAAGCCATTCCAAGAGACAAGCTCGTCTTAAGCCTTTGTGTCTTTTGATGGAAGTTGTGGCAGCTCTCTTTCACCCTTGAAGACCTGGACTGTATCCATCCAGATGATCTAGAGTACATGGAGATAGTCCAGCAGATGGCTCGTCTCACTCACAGAGCCAAGAAGTTCTACAAGCGGACTAGAAGGAAGTTTCCCAGCAATGCAACTAGTGGAAAGTTTAGACTGGATAAAAAGCAAAGTCAAGTGTTACAACTGTAACTTGATGGGCCACTTTGCTAGGGAGTGTAAGGCACCAAGAACAAGTAGTGGTCAAACACAATCCAAACCAAACTACACTGACAAGGCTACTAAGAATGAGAAGCCAAAGCAGCAAGCTGCAGTTGCTGTTGAAGAAGGAAGCTTTGACTGGAGCTTTCAAGTGGAAGATGCTTCTCCAAACCAAGCACTGATGACAGATCATGATGAAGCCAGGGTATTGGAGCATCTCTGTACCCCTGAATGCATTGCTAAAGTTAATAGATACAGGTCCTACAACTTTGAAATGAGATCTGATCTTGAGTCCTTAAACATTTTAAAAGCTAATTTTAGAAAGTCTGAAAATGATTATAAACTGAAGATAGCGGACTTAGAGAAAATTATTTCAATTCTAAAACATGAGCATACAAATTTTAGGACTCAGATCAAGGATCTCATAACTAAGCTAATTGAGTGCCAGGCTGAGCTTGTGATCAGTAAAGCCAGGGCAGAAAAGTGTGTTCTTGAAGAAGAGACCTTCAAGAACATGATATCCTCATCCCTGCACAACAAGGTATGCTATCAAAACAAGTAGGGACTGGGTTCTAATGAGATAGCTGCTCCACATACAATCTTGTCTACAGGTTTGGAACTTGTGAAGATGAGCTTCCTCTCATAGACCCTTTATTGAAGAGGATGAAGAAGTGATAGTGAAGAATTCCTATAAGAAGAGTGAAGAGGAGGATTCTAAGAAGGGCCACTATCCTTCTGAGGAGAAGAAGAAGACTATGATGACCAAGTCAATGAGAAGAACTTGATCAGAAGAGTAAAACAAAAGCAAGGAAGCCTCAAGAGATCAAGGCTACTTTTGACTCCAAGCAGAAACAAGTTTTTATCTCTGCAGGGTTTGAAGTAGTGAAGACTGAAAACATCAACCTAAACTCTTCTGCTAAGAGTTCTGGTTCATGTTCAAATCATCTCAGCACCAAGAAGAAGGATGATATGTTATGGACCACTGCTACACAACCTGAACCATCCAACTCCAAGAACAGTCCTTAGCCCATAAGGACTGGCTCAGCATCTGCAAAGATGAAGGTGGAAAAGGAATGTGATCAAAGTTAGTCTTGTTCTCAGTAGAATGCTCTTATGAAGAAGAAAATTGAGTGTGTCATGTGTGAAAGTACTGCTCATCTTGCTAAGGGCTGTCCATATAATCCTAAAGGTACTTTTCACATGACCAAGACAAGGACTTCCAAGAGTTCCAAGAAGATTCAAGCTTCGGATGGAAAATCTATTTCCTTCGGAAGCTCCAGAACTAAGAAGAAGGCAAGTGGAAAATTTCCATCGGAAGAAAAATTGGTCTCGGAAGGAAGGAATACTTCCGAAGCACTGAAGTCTACTGCAGTGTCTGCAAAATCTTCCGAAGGTCCAGTTATCAAAACTTCCGAAGGTCCAGTTATCAAAACTTCCGAAGTCTCAAAAGATTTCGAAGTGTTAAAGGCCAAGTCCAAACTTCTAAAGGTGGTGTGGAAGTCAAAGAAAGACCAAGTGACTAGATGTTCTACATCAACAACAGCTCAAGATTCTCATAGCACTACTATAGGATCTATTACTGTTGCATTACCTTTTGTTTCTCTTAGTGACCCTAAGACAAGTAAGGCTTGGGTTTCCAAATGTAACTAATCATTTTCTTTGTGCAGGGACAGCTTAAGACAAACAAAATATCTGGATCATTGACAGTGGCTGTTCTAGGCACATGAAAGGCAATAAGTCACTACTCCAGAACTTTGAAAGGATTCATGGAGGGCCAGTTGCTTTTGGAGGAGATGAAGATGGTTACATTTTTGCAAGGGGAAAGGTCACAAATGGTAAGCTTAGCATTGAAAAGGTAAACTTTGTCAAGGAGCTTGGGTACAATCTTCTGAGTGTATCCCAATTTTGTGATCCGAGTCATAACATGCTCTTTACTGAGCATGAGTGCATTGTTCTCAAGCCCGGGGTGGTTATTCCTTATCAGCATATTCTGCTTAAAGCCCCCAGGAAAGGGAATATGTACAAGATGGACTTGCAAGAAACATCTCCCTCTGGAGAAGTTTCATGCTTTCTGCCTAAAGCCAATAGTGATGAGTCTTTCCTATGGAATAAAAGAATGTGCCATGTAAAATTTGAAAACATAAATAAACTGATTACGAATGATTTGGTAACTGGAATGCCAAAGAAAGAGTTTACAAGTGATGATTATTGTGTTGCATGCCTAAAAGGCAAGCAACATAAGGTATCTCAGAAGCCTAAAGAAAGAAACTCCATCACTACTCCCTACACTTGTTACATATGTATCTCTTTGGCCCCACCAGTGTAGTGAGTCTAGGAAGGACATCTTATTGTTTAGTGATTACAGATGACTTTACAAGATTCACTTGGGTCTTCTTCCTAAGAACTAAGGATGAGACTCCAGAGATTCTGAAGAATTTCATCCTAAAGATTGAGAATCAATCTGTTTACAAGGTCAAGACCATAAGATGTGATCAAGGAACTGAATTCAATAACCAAATTCTTGATACATTTTGTGATGAAAAGGGTATTACAAGACAATACAATGCTCCCAGGACTCCTCAGCAGAATGGTGTTGCTAAGAGGAGAAACAGGACACTGATTGAAGCTGCAAGAACCATGTTATCTGACTCTAAGTTGCCCATCACCTTCTGGGCAGAGGCAGTCAACATTGCATGCTATGTGCAGAATAGAGTTTTAGTGGTTAAGACTCATGGCAAGACTCCTTACGAACTTTGGCACAAGAGGAAACATTTCATTGGTTTTCTCAGGTCATTTGGATGTCCTTGCACAATCTTGAATACCAAAGATCAAATTGCCAAATTTGCTGAGAAATCAGATAATGGACACTTTATTGGATACTCTTCCCTAGCTAAGGCTTATAGAGTATACAATCTCAGAACTAAAATTGTTGAGGAGTTAGCCAATGTGACTTTCAATGAACACACACCCTGTGTGGCTGGTTCTGGTCCTGCTTGGCTGTTTGATCTTGATTTAGTTACCAACTGTTTTAACAAATCTTGTGAGACTGTTTCAGGATCTGTAGAAATCTTATCAACAGGTGATCCAGATCCAAGATTTGAGCTAAGAAGACATTGAAGTAACACATCTTCAGCTCCAGTTCTAACTACTTCTGCGAATGAAGTGTCTATCAGCACCACAATGACAAACTCAGCTGATATATTTGGGATGCCTTCAAATTCCAGCTCAGAGACTCAACAACTAGAAAAAGATATTTCAAATGTACTAGAAAATAATGGAGGTGGTGACAATGATCAGGAATTTCTTGATGCTGATTACCACTCCATAGATGACAACATCATGATGTCACACACTTATTGGATGAAGTTTCTCTTGATAAGTGTGCTGATGTGGTGGGAGAAACATCTATGCCAGATTTGAATTTATCTAATTTAGATCTCTCTCAGCAACTTGTTGTGATCCCTCAGTTAAGGATCCACAAGTCTCACCCCACCACCCCACCACAAACATCATTGGAGATGTTGACACAAGGGTAAGAACAAGAGGACAAACCCATGAAGCAAATGTTTGTCTTCACTCTTGTTTCTTATCCCAGATAGAGCCAAAGAAAGTTTATGAGGCTCTGAAGGATGGAAGTTGGGTTGAAGCCATGCAACAGGAGTTGCTTCAATTCAAAAGACAGAAAGTTTGGAACCTTTGTCCTCTTCCTCATGGGAAGACTACCACTGGAACCAAATGGGTTTTTAGGAATAAGAAAGATGATAGAGGCTTTATCATCAAGAATAAAGCTTTACTAGTTGTTCAAGGATACACACAAGAAGAAGGGATTGACTACACTAATGTCTTTGCTACTGTAGCAAGACGGGAAGCTGTTAGGATATTCCTGGCATTTGTTGCATCCAAGAACTTCAAGGTCTATCAACTTGATGTGAAGTGTGCTTTTCTTTATCGAGTGATTGATGAAGAGGTGTATGTCAAACAACCACCTGGTTTTGCAGGTCCTGATCATCCTGATTATGTCTGCAAGCTTGACAAAGCTCTTTATGGGCTGCATCAGGCACCCAGGAAGTGGTATGAGACTCTATCTCAGTATCTCAGCAAACATGGATACAGGAGGGGTACTATAGATGGAACTCTCTTCATCAAAGGACATGGAAATGACTTAATGCTAGTTCAAGTATATGTAGATGATATCATTTTTGGTTCAAATAATCCAAGTCTCTACAAAGACTTTGAGAAGCTGATGAAGGACATATTTGAAATGAGTACCATGGGGGAACTCGATTTCTTTCTAGGAACTCAAGTGAACCAAGTTGAAGATGACATCTTCATTAGTCAGTCAAAGTATGTTCAAGACGTACTTAAGCGGTTCAGCATGACTGATTGTAAGATTGCTAAGACACCTATAGCAAGAAACCACTCCCTTGGACCTGATCTTGAGGGGGAGTGTGTGGATGAACACCTTTACAGGGCTATGATTGGGTCTCTTATGTATCTTACAGCTAGCAGGCCTGATATCATATTTGCTACATATATCTGTGCAAGATATCAAGCCAACCCTAAGATGTCTCATCTTATCACTATCAAAAGAATTCTAAAATACCTCAAAGGTGCTTCAACACTTGGTCTGTGGTATCCTAAGAATTCTGACTTCAATCTGTATGCTTATACAGATAGTGATTATGGTGGTTGCAACATGACTGCAAAGTCTACATCTGGGAGATGTCAATTTCTTAGTGGAAGGGTTGTCTCATGGCAATGCAAGAAACAATCTTGTGTCTCTGTATCAACTGCTAAAGCTGAATACATTGCTGTCGCAAGCTGTTGTGCTCAAGTGCTTTGGATTCAAAATTAGATGCTTGACTATGGATTAAATTTTAAGGAGACTCCCATTCACATAGACAACAACAGTGCTATCTCAATCACAGAAAATCCTGTGCAGCACTCAAGGACCAAACACATTAACATCAGGTATCATTTAATAGAGATAATTATGAAAATGGATTAATTAAACTAGTCAAAGTCCACACAAATGAATAATATGCTGATCTATTTAGAAAGGCTTTTGATGAACAAAGATTTAATATCTTATATCAGCTATTGGGATGATAAACTTTGAGTAGGTTTTTCTTAAACTAATTCTTATTATTTCTTAAAATCTATGTCCTAAGTTGTCTAGTTCATCACTTTCATAAGCTCTTGTTTTCTTTGGATGAAAAATCTTTTTGAAGACTTTCCTTATATTTTTGAAAATTTCAGATCCTTCGGAAGATATGCTTTTATATTCGGAAGAAAATCATGCCTTCAAAACAAACAACTGTCTAAGAAATTTACCTATGGAAGAAATTTCTAAAATATCTTCCGAAGCTTATACTTGTGTGTTTTTAAGGACCATTTTCTTTCGAAGCAAATTAACTCTCGAAAGCTTTGTTCCTCTGGACAAAGCATTCAAGTCTTAATCTTCTTCCGAAGTAAAATTTTCACAACTCTTAGGAAAATCTTCCGAAGTCATTTGAGCTTCGGAAGCTTTTTCATTAAAACTTACGAGGATAATTTACCTTCAGAATCTTTTTGACTTCCAAGAAAACTACTTTTTGAGCAAAAGTAAACTATTTTTTTAGAGGTGGGATTGACATCCGTATTTCAAAGTTTATCCTCTTTCATTAAACTTTATCTGAAATCCTTTTTTACATATAAACCCAACGATTTCCTCCTCTTTCTATCATCTTCTTCTTTCCTCTAGACCTAAAAACCCCAAATTTCTCTCTAAAATTTCTTTCTTTCTTCTTTCTTCATCCTTAAGCTTCATCAAAATGGCCAACCTTAACTGCAGAAATAATCCAAACTTTTCTATGCAGTTACACAGGCAACATAACCAAGTTGGTTTGTTACAATCTGAGAAAGATCCTTATTTCTCAAAGGTTTGCTGATTCTTAACTCTATCCAGCTACTTCACCTCCCTAACCATTGATCCTACTCTTTATGAGGATCAACTGCTAGAATTTTGGAAGACCTGCCAAGAGGTCATCATGGATGGGGAGAAGGCACTGTCTGCCACAGTGCACGGGAGAACAGTCTCCATCACTCCAGCCATCATCACATGCATCTTCAGCTGGATGATGAAGAAGGTGAGGTGTTCTTTCCCAAAGAAGTTGTTAACCAAGTCTTTGAGCAGATGGGCTATGAGGGAGACTTTTCTGTCAAGACCTTCAGGAAAGGGAAGGTCTCATCCCAATGGAAATTCATGCTCCATGTGGTTATCCACAACTTATCAAACAAGCATGGTGGATGGGACCAGATTCCTAAGGATCTCTCCTTCATAGTTCATGAGATGGTTCAGGGAGTCAAGTTCAGGTACCCTCAGTTTGTTTACACTAATCTGCTTGTAAACTTGGACTCCTTAAAGTACTATATGTTCCCTAGATATGTTCAAAACATTCTTAACAGTGAACTAGGCTCACAGGTAAGGGGAACGGGTAATACTCTTAAATTGGGACAGATGAAGCCCGACATCTTTAAAATACTGAGAAAGCCCACTGTTGGCTTCTCTGGGTTAGAAACAGTCCTTGTCCCAAAAATGTTAGAGCTCATTGCTCAAGGTGACAACCTAGCAGCACCAACTAGTGGTGAAGCCACACCTTCTACATCCCAACCAACTCAATAGCCACAAATCACTCTCACCTACCAAAGAAAACACAAACAAACCCCTACACAAACTATTCAGTCTGTACAGGTCCTCATACACTCACCCACACAGGAAGAAGTGGACACTGGAGCTTCCATTTCTCCCGAGGAGTAGACCAATCCCTTTCCTTCAATAATCAATGCTGAGGTTCCTCATGCTCAGGCTGATGATCTTATAAGCCTAAATGCCTTAAGACATCACTCTGAGTCTCAACACTCAAGTGATCAACCTTCAGGGGACGGTTACCATCCCCAGCCTTTGGACTTTAACCAACCAATCCCCAACCTTGACTTCTAAACTGATGAAGATCTAGGTTTCAGTGAGTACCATGATTCTCTTTTCTTTTCTCCTACTCAAAGAGAGATGAGTGCTCATGAGTCTCCTACTTCTAGCCCACATCAGTCATCTACTACTGAGGTGGACACTTCTAAACATGTTCAGGATGTTCATATGGAAGAGGCTCTCACTTTTGAAAGTGATTCCATCATTAAGACATCAACCATGGCAAATCAGCCCATTGACACCTAGATATGTTCAAAAAAACAGGTTGGGAACTGGTTTCGGCAAAAAAACCAGAACCGGTTTGAGGCCCAAACCGGTTTCAACCCGGCCCGAACCACCGGTTCCCTACCGGTTTCAGGTTTCTACGATCCAAACCGGTTCAAACCGAACCGGTTCCAAACCGGTTTTCCAACCGATTTTCAAACAATTGTTAAAATTTTTAAATTGTTTATAAATTGTTTAAATGTTTAAATTGTTTATAAATGTTATAAATTGTTTAAATGCTTAATTGTTTATAAATGTTTATAAATAGTATATATATATATGTTTATCAATGTTTTAAATGTTTATTAATGTTATAAATTGTTTTATGTTTTAGTTAAATGTTTAAAATTTTCTTTGAATATAACAAAAATCCAAATTAAGAAAAATGGTTTGGGCCGAACCGTTTGGGCCCAAACCGGTTTTGACATGTTCGAACCTGAACTGGTTTGGGGCCAAACCGGTTTTGACCGAGTTTGACCAAACCGGTTTCGGTTTGGAACCCGAACCGGTTTGGGCCCCCAAACCGGTTTGTACATATCTACTGACACCTCAACTGAGGCTGCTAGTGAGCAGAGGAAATCCAGCAACCAAGAACCTGAAGCTGGTGGTGAGAGAGAGAACTCTGGTCCAATCATCTCATCCCCCAATGATTCTTCTGATGAAGATGAGGGAAATTTTAGAGTAAAGGTGCAAAAACTGTCTAAAACATGCACCTATTTAGTCTCCAAGGTCAGTCACCTTGAATCTCAAGTGACTACCTTTCAATACATGGTCAATGATCAGCAACTTGAGATTTCTTATCTTAAGGAAAAACTAGTTGGGAGACCTTTAAAAGAAGCTCAACCAGGAACACAAGAACCTGTGGATGTGATTGACCTAACTCCTGGCTCACCTATGCAAGAAGGTGATGCTACCAAAAAGGGGAGAAATTCATTATAATCATAGAACCTGGGAGTTCTTCAGAGAGTATGGACATTGAGGACTCACCATCCTCACTTGCAATTATGCACACTCAGCAACTTCCTTAAGTTCACATTGATGTGGACTCCATGTACTCCTATATACAGAGTCTGCTTGAGGAAGGAATACCAAGGGCTATGTCATCTCCACCATCTTCCAATCACATCATTGGGTGGAGGTATGACAACAACAAAAGAGCCATCATCATTCTTAGAGTTCAAGGGTAGCAAGAGGTCTTTAATTTTCAGACCTTGAACTTCTATGAAGGTCTGGATCTAGTCAACATGCCACTTGTCAATCAAAGCCACTCAAGACAAGCTGACAGGCTGGCTCAAAGAATCCAAGACAGGATCAATGCCATCGGTCAACTGGATGTTGAGGCAGACCTTAAGTTTAGTTTCATAGGGGAAACCTTGACTGAAGGCCCAGTGGTAGAACCTGAGAGCCCTGTCTCATCATCATCAACTACTACAGAGATTCATACCCTTATTGAGACACCTGTAGGTGAAGGTGCTTCTCACCTCTCTCTGGCCAGAGCTTGGATGCTACACCAGGCAATGAAGGCCAAAGCTCTCTCCACCCTGAGTCACAAAGGTCTGTGAGTGATAAAGGGAAAAGAAAGATGACATCTGAGGAGATTAAGGAAGAGGAAAAAGAGGAAAAGGAAGTTGAGGGGAGAAATGTTGGACCAAAAGAACCAATGAGCCAAGATCAGAAAACCTCTAAGTCCCACATGATATCACAACAACTTCTGAAGGCTTCATCAGCAGTTCGACAAGTGCTGAAAACTCCAACAGCTGAAGATCAAGTGCTGAAGACTTCAACAGCTGAAAACTAAAGTGCTGAAGTTCAACAGCTGAAGAACACAAGTGCTGAAGCTGAACAGCTGAAGTACACAAGTGCTGAAGCTGAAGACTAAAGTGCTGAAGTTCAACAGTTGAAGAACACAAGTGCTGAAGCTGAACAGCTGAAGTACACAAGTGCTGAAGCTGAAGACCAAAGTACTGAAGTACAACAGCTGAAGAGTTTACAAGTGCTGAAGATCAACAACTGATGTACAAAGTCTGAAGACAAGACTGAAGACATCAGCTGACGATATCTACTGAAGTCATCAGCTGATGAAACGTCTGAAGTTCAAGTCTGAAGATCAAGTACTGAAGTTTCAGTAGTTTGTCACAACAGCTGAAGAGTACTTCTTCAGTAGTTGTGATATCAGTAGTTTTATGTTTTTACTTTCAGTAGTTTTGTAAAATGACTGAAGAGCTTGTTCTTCAGTCGTTGTAGTTTCAGTAGTTTTATGTTTTTTAGTAGTTATAATAACTGATAACACTTAGTATTTTTTGTAAGGAGGTGTAAGCTGTTTTGACATCTTCAGTAGTTGTGTTTCAGTTGTAATAATTCTGTTAGATGTCACTATCAAGTGACATCAGCAGACGTCACATCTCTTATATAAGAGGTGTCGACCTAATTGTAAGGGTGACATTTTGTTACCACGAAAGCGAATATTGAATGAAATATATTTGCAGAATTCTCTCTCTATAACCGTCTTTGTTCTTCATTGAATATCGTTTCGTTCTTGTGAATTGGCTAATTCATTGTTTGAATTCCGCTGCTATACTCTCAAATGAATCAAACATAGATCACTGATCCTAACAAGTGGTATCAGAGCTGGTTAATCATTGATCGATCTAACAATTGATCATTGAAACTGCTAATTGATATCTGTGTTTGATTGAATTAGCGTATTCGCAAGAACTGGTTATAGATTATTGAATTTCTGTCGCTTTCGTTCATTTACTTTGAGTTCTCTTTTGGTTCAATTGGTTGTTGCGTTTTGTTCTAAATCTGTTTTAGCTTAATCGAATTGATTGAATCTGAGATGACTACTCCTTCTAATGATCCTCACAATACCGGTTCCTCAACCAAGCCTCCGATGCTGGTTAGGACCGAGTATAACATATGGCAACGAAGAATGCTTCATCACCTGTCTGTTAACAGTTCAGGTTGTTGGACATCTGTGGTACATGGACCACATAAGCCTATGGTGAACAATCCGGAAACCAATCAAATGGTTCCAAAGAAGAAGGAACAATACTCTGATGAAGATCTGAAACTATTTGAGATTGATGCTAAAGCCCATGGATTCTCTGGCCATGGCACTGCCTAATGAAATCTATTCAGGGCTTATGCACCATGAAACTGCTCATGATCTCTGGAATGCCCTGAAGGACAATTCGGTGACACAGATGAGGTCTTAGCAAACAATAGAGAAATCCTTGCCCAACAATATGAGACATTCTCTCATAGAAAGGGTGAGACACTGACTCAATAGTTTGAGCGTTTTTCCTGCTTGATATCTGAGCTGAAAATGGTGAAACAGGAATACACCAATAGCCAGATGAACAACAGGTTCCTCAGATCACTGCCTGAGAGATGGACACTTACACTATTGTCCTACGCTCCAGTGCAAATCTGGATAGCCTATCTCTCACCCAACTTCATGGGAAACTGCTTACATTTGAAAGAGAGATAGAGCAGAAGAGGAAACTGTCCTCATCAGGAAAGCTCACTGATGACTTTGTGCCAGGGAATACTGCCTTGGTTGGTCATGAGTCAGAATATGCTGCATCTGAAAGCAATTATGATGAGCATATTGATTTCTCTTCAAATAGTTCTGATCATGCATTTGTTGGTATTGAGAGTCATTCTGGCAGTAATAGTGACAATTTATGCTTCATTATGGATGATCTGAAAGGAATAGCTGATGATGATCTAGAAGAGATGGATATTCTGAGCCAAATGGCACTGATTAATATCAGATCTCAGAAGTTCTATAAGAAACTGGCAGGAATTTCCTGGACTCTCTGGCAAAACCAAAGTTGGTTTTGACAAGAGTAAGTTGAGGTGTCACAAATGCCAAAGGCTGGGACACTTTGCAAGAGAGTGTAGATCAACTGGATCTAATTCTTCTGCACCCTTTGTGACTTTTCCTAGTACTAGTCCACAAAACAGAGGGCAACATCCTGCTGGTTCTGGTCATCATTCACATCCTAGATCTCCTACATATTTGTTCCCCAGGGTCAAATGTCATATCCTTATCCCTGCTATTATATGCCTCAACCAAATCCTGTTCAAGCTCCAATTGCTCAACAACCACAAGCATTGCCTGAACCACAACCTTCCCAATCTCATCAACAAACTCAACCTCAACAACACAGCTTCTTCACCCCAGGAGTTGTTGACTGGAGCAGTTTACCAGATGACTTGTCTGGTCATGAACAACTGTTCTCGGGTGCTGGTCAACATGGTGGTGAAAGTCCTATTGGAAATCTAGCTCTTATGGCTTTGGATTCTGCTGATACTTCATCCACTAATGCCTCTACACCAAGGTATCACAGGTATCCTCTGAGGCAAAAGCCAAATTATATTCTGAAACATGCATAGCAGCATTTGCATCTATAAGAGGAAAATGTAGCTTTAATCAACACAGAACATTGAGCTAGAACAATAATTTCCAAAGCAAAGCTGAATTTGAGTCTGTGCTTAATGATAAAAATGATGAGATTTACAAACTGAAATGCCAAATAACTGATGATAAGGCTAGGGAAGAGATACTTCTAGAGAAGTATAAAGATCTCAAAGAAACCCTTGCAGTCACCCAGTAGAGTGTGATAGATGGGTACAATCATGCAAAGGTTTTGAAATGCTTCTTAGTAAGCAATCTGCTTCCAATGTGAAGTTTGGCATTGGTTACAATCACACTGCTCCACCTACAGATTATACTCCCAGAGCAGAGGTAGAATCTGATGGTGAGAGTAATAACCAATCCATCTCATCATGTGATCTACTTCTGATACAGCACAATCAAAAGTAGAAGTCAGCATCAAGCCCTCTCAGAACCTATCACTGATGTTGATGGTTCCAATGCTGACACTCACATGATCAATGAGTTGATCAACTCAGGAGTTAATTCTGAAAGTCCTGAAAGGACTAGAGAGCAGGATTTAACACCTGAAGTTCAAACTCCAACTACTGCCAGTACTGAAAAGAAGAAAACTGTCAGTAGAAAGAGTTTGAAGACTACTAAAGAGGAAGTCAAGAAGCAAACAATGCTTCCAAAGCACTGAAGAGCAAGTCTTCAGTTGCTTCAACCTCTTTAGTTGATGATCAACCTAAGATGAAGAAGAAACCATGTGAAGTATGTGGTTTGTTCAATCATCTTACAGATGATTGCTGGTACAAAAGAGGTTCCAAACTCAAACATAAAGAAGAAATTAAAGAGAAAATGGTCAAAATAAAAACTGAGTTTGAGACCACATTTGTATCAGCAACATCAAATCCTGTAACCCTTAAGTCCTCAAAGAAATCCAAAAAGGAAGGGGTTAAACAGGTGACAGCTGAGAGTGCTCAGAAGAAGAAGGTGCAACATAGGAACTTATCAAACTCCACTGGCAATGTGTCTGATGAGCTGAAAGCTTTATCACAAAATCAGACACAGCTGGTTATGATGGTTCAACATCTATTGGGTAGAGTTACCAATTAGATGCTCCTATGTTGAAACCACAGAAAAGGAGGTCCAAGCCAAAGGATTCCTCTTCTTCACCATCTTCTTCCTCTCAGGCTGTTGTTTCTAATAAACCTGTTAGTTTACCATCTGTTGATGAGACCAGGCCCAAAACCAAAAAGGTTTGGGTCTCCAAAACTAACTGATTGTTTATTATTGCAGGGTTCTCCAACATGCCAAGTAGCATCTGGTATGTAGACAGTGGGGGATCTATGCACATGACTGGGAACAACTCTCTTCTTCATGACTACTCTCAAGGAAAGAAGGGGTTTGTTTCTTTTGGCAATGATGCTAGGGGTTACATCATTGGAAATGGCTTTGTCTCCAATGGAGAAATCAAGTTTGATGATGTTAATCATGTGGAAAATCTCAAGTACAATCTCTTGAGTGTCAGTCAAATGTTGGATAAAGGCCATGTTGCTCTTTTCACCAGTCAGAACTGTAGGATTCTGTCATCCAAAGTTCTGCATTTGATTAATAAGGTGTTGGATGATCACACTCTCCTGAGAGCCAACAGGACAGGAAGAGTGTATGCCTTAGATCTTTCCAAGAAAATAGATCTCAGAGGCAATCCTTGCCTATTTTCCAAAGCCTCTTCTCAAGAATCTAAACTGTGGCACAGAAGGCGGGTCATGTTAATTTCAAAAACATGAATCAGCTTATCCACAATAGTTTAGTTAGAGGCTTACCAATAAAGGAGTTCCACTGTGATGAAACCTGCACTGCTTGTTTAAAAGGAAAACAGCACAAAGTCTCATTCCTCCTATTGAAGAGCCTAAGTCCACTGCCTGCTTGCAATTACTGCATATGGATCTATTTGGTCCTGTGAGAGTAATGAGCATGGCAAAGAAGAAATACTGTCTGGTAATTATGGATGATTACTCCGATTTGTATGGACTTTCTTTCTACATTCAAAGGATGAGGTTGCTCAGAATATTATTCACTTTGTGTTGTATATTGAGAAGCAGTATTCCCTTCCAGTCAAGTGTATTAGGAGTGACAATGGAACTGAATTCAGAAATCATACACTTGATGACTTCTATCTTTCAAAGGGAATCAAAAGGCAGTTTAGCATCCCAAGGACTCCAGAACAAAATGGAGTAGTGGAGAGAAAAAACAGGACCCTAATTGAGCTGCAAGGTCCATGCTGGCTAACTCTGGTTTGCCACTGACCTTTTGGGCTGAAGCTGTTAACACAGCTTGCTATGTGCAGAATAGAGTCTTAGTAAATCAGAGGTTGATGAAGACTCCATATGAAGTTCTTCATCACTTGGCTCCTCTAATTTCATTTTTCAAAGCATTTGGTGTCCCTGTTTTATTCTCACACAAGGATCAACTCCATAAATTTGATCCTAAGGTGGATGCAGGGTATTTTTTTGGTTATTCATCTACTTGCAAGGCATACAGAGTCTTCAACTGCAGAACAAAGATAGTTGAAGAGACTTTGCATGTGAAGTTTAATGAATCTCCTTTGGACAAGATTCCACAAAACCCTGTGGAGTTGTTTGATTTGGACATACTGCAATATGTTCCTTATCAACCTCCAGCTGTTGCAGATCCTGTGGATAAATCATCTTCTGCAGCATGTCTTCCACCTGGTGGTATTGATGATGATGATGATAATATCAATACTCACCTTTTCAAGTTTAGTGACCAACTGCCTGTGTCTGCTAAATTTGATGTTCCTGTAGCTTCAGCAGTTCCATCCACAACAAATGCTGATGAGATCTCTGTTTCCTCTACATCTTTTGAGTTACCATCTAATTCTTGGTTTCAAGAGTCTGCATCAACATCTGCTACTGCTGAAGGTTCTACAAACACTTGCATAGATCTCATTGTTTATCAAGAACTGAAGAATCACCCCATGTCTCAGATTATTGGTGATATCAATGCTGGTGTTTCAACAAGAAGTCACATTGTCTAACTTCTGCTTCTATGCTCTCTTCATCAGTCAGCTAGAGCCAAAGAACTACCATGTTGCTTTGAAAGACAATGGATGGGTTGAAGCTATGCAGCTTGAGCTACTTCAGTTCAAGAAACAGCAAGTGTGGGAACTGGTTCCTCTTCCCCCAGGTAAGTGTGCAATGGGCACTAAATGGGTGTTTAGGAATAAAACTGATGAAAATGGGCTTATTGTTAAGAACAAGGCTAGACTGGTTGTACAGGGGTTTTCACAAGAAGAAGGTATTGACTATGATGAACCTTTGCCCCTGTAGCCAGACTAGAGGCAATCAGATTGTTTTTAGCCTATGCTGCATTCCACAATCTTAAAGTTTTTCAAATGGATGTCAAAATGCATTTTTATATGGCAAAATAAAGGAAGAAGTTTATGTGTGTCAACCACCAGGCTTTGAGGATAATAAACATCCTGAATGGGTGTATAACTTGATAAGGCTCTTTATGGGTTGAAACAAGCTCCTAGAGCCTGGTATGAGACCTCTCTACTTTTCTTCTAAGAATAATTTCACCAGAGGCTCCATTGATAAAACTTTGTTTATTAAGAAGGTGGATCAGCATAAGCTACTTGTTCAGATTTATGTTGATGATATCATTTTTGCATCCTCTGATCCCCAGTTGTGTGATGATTTTACAACATTAATGCAAAAGAGGTTTGAAATGAGTGCAATGGGAGAATTACAGTTCTTTCTAGGCTTGCAAATTAAACAAAAGGCTGATGGAACCTTTATTCATCAGTCAAAATATACAAAAGACCTTTTGAATAAGTTTGATTTACAAAACTGTAAGCCCTGTTCTACTCCCATGTGCAACACCACACAACTGGATGCTTATCAGAAAGGTAAAGTTGTTGATGAAACACTTTACAGATGTATGATTCGGTCCTTGATGTATTAACAGCTTCTAGACCAGATATTATGTTGCTACATGTGTTTGTGCTAGATTTCAGGCTGCTCCTAAAGAGTCTCATTTGATTGCAGTCAAGAGAATCTTTAGATATTTGCAAGGTACACAATCTCTGGGTTTATGGTATTCCACTGGACACTCTTGCAAATTAGTTGTTTTTTCAGATAGTGACTATGCAGGGTGCAAGTTAACTAGAAAGTCAACTTCTTGTGTGTTGTCAATTCCTAGGCAACTGTTTGATTTCTTGGCAGAGTAAGAAACAAACATCTGTTGCTACATCAACTGCTGAGGCCGAGTACATTGCTGCTGCAAGTTGTACTTCTCAGGTACTCTGGCTTCAGAACCAACTTCTGGATTATGGCATTACAGAGACTAAGACTCCATTATTAATGGATAGTGCTTCAGCTCTGTGTATTGTCAAAAATCCAGTCCAGCACTCTAGGATCAAACATATAGAGATCAGACATCACTTTATTCGGGATTGTTTTGAAAAAGGTCTGATTGATCCTAAGTTTGTGCCTAGTGCTGATGAGCTTGCAGATATTTTTACTAAGCCTTTGGATAGTTCTACTTTCCAAAACCTTGTGTTAAGGCTTGGTATGTTGCAGCTAGAATAAGTGACAACTGATGATGATTTCAGTAATAATTACTGGTGATCATTGGTAACCATGTCACATATAAGTACTGATGGGTCCTTTCACCTTCAGTAGTTTTTATAACTACTGACGGCTAAATGCCTCACAAGTACTGAAGTACTTTATCTGTTCCAAACTACTGATGTAGTTACAACTACTGATGTAGTTACAACTACTGAAATCAGTACAAACAGATAAGTACTGACGTCCTATGAAACACCTGAAAAACAGATGCAAAGTCTGATGAGTAAGTGTTGAGGACAGTATGAAACAGCTGAAAGGCTATGAATTGACGAAAACTACTGAAGAGAACTTTCTCTTCAGTTTTTTCTCCAACTGTTGTTTCATTCTAAACAACTTAAGCAAAACCATGTCTTCAGTAGTTTTATAACTACTGATGACTAACACCAAGTCTTCAGCTGTTTACAACAACTGATGACAAAACCACTGTTTTCAGTAGTTTTCACAACTACTGATGACAAACACCAAGTCCTCAGTTGTTTCATCATCTGAAGTCCAAACCATGGTCTTCAGTAGTTAGAAAACTACTTATGCCTAACACCACGACTTCAGCTGTTTCAACGTCTGAAAGGGTAATACCATGTCAACAGTCGTTTAAAACTACTGATGACTAACACCAAATCCTTCAGTCGTTTTTCTACCCGTACCCTATAAATATCCCTGACCTAATCCTTCCGAGCTTCATCTTCTTCAAACCTAACGTTCATCTCTCCAAAACTTCTCTCTCCTAAATGGCGTCCATGCAACTCAAACCGCGACACAACTGTGTAGCTTACCTCACAAAATCGACATTCTGGGCTAAGTTCGATAATGCTATTGATCTTATGGTCCAGTCACCCTACAAAACGGCATTTCTTCTCAATCCAATCCTTCATGCCGAATCCCTCAAACAGTTTTGGATGAACGTCACCCTCACACTGGGGAGAACAACACAGCGTCTCTCCGGTCGGTCGTCAACAACCACGAAGTGGTCATCACTCCCGATATACTTCGTCAAACTCTACACCTGATGATGCCACTTCTCCTGCTGGATATCCAAAGGGCACAACTGATTTATCCTTTGCCCACCATGGATATCAGGGAATCTTAGTGCCTCCACTATACTGAAGAAACATTTCCATGACGCTGAACGTCTAATCTTTCACATGGTAAATGTCTGTTTGGCTCCTAAGACTTCGTCTTGGGATCAAATGTCTACAAAGTGGCAGCAGGTAATTATTCTATTCTTGAGCAACAACCTTTAATTTTTCAGAACTATATTTTCAGAGCTCAAGGATATGGCTCAAAAACAAACTGCTAACCGTTGGATATTATATCCGCGGTTCATAATGGCCATAATTACAAACCAGCTTCACGTTGAGGGACTTGTTGGCCTGGGAGTCCCTGCTATGGCTGTTTTGCCTGAAGTATACTCCAGCACAACTCTGACCAATCACTCAAAATGGTTGCCAAGCTGCGCAAACCCACGCAGCAGGAACCCACAGCCACCACCTCCAATCAAAAGTCCCCACCAAACCCACTAAAAAGAAACCCAAAAAGGCTACTCAGGGAAATGAGTCCCCTGAGGATGCCCCTGCAACACAAACGCAGCCATATCCACTGGTTATACCCCCTAGTGGATATAAGGACTCTTCTAGCCATAGCCGCTCAGGATTCCTCTCAACAGGAGCCTGCAGCCACCACACAAGGGGTACCCACACATCTGGGATCTTCCTCACTTGAGGAGATTGCCATTGAAGAGCACCATCCTCCCCAGGTGCACACTGCTTCTACCCCATCACCCCATGCAACCGCCCCCCAAAGCCCTACATTGCTTGTTGCACAAGTGCTGACTCAATTGCACTCCTCACCCCCTCCCCAGATACCAATTACTACTGGGAACACCTCTACCATTGAAGGGGAGGCCAAAGTGCAGCTGAGAACCCACAGCATAGGGTTACAATGTTCCCTCTCTAGTGTAGCCATGGAGATTGGAACTTCTGGTGAGGCTGCACTTCTCCTGCGTCAGAATATGATCAGGTTGTAGTTGGTACCATTACTAAGACCTTACCAGAGGCAACTGCTGATGACGGACATAGTCCTGAGGCAGGAAGTCCCCAGTACCGACAAAGGGCACATGCTACACCTGAGCTACACTCATTGCATATTCATCCTGATCCTATCAGGAGGTCAGGTGATTCAGTATCTACTGATGATGACCTGGGCTTCTTTTACGATGTAATTGCCCAAAAACCATCTTGGAGGAGGAGGTGAGCAGACTCAAAGAGCTGCTTGCCAAAACTTCTAAGGACCAAAGACCATCTGCCTTCACCAACCCACAGATGGCACCTTCAGTTAAGGTTCCCCAAACACTTTATCCTCTCACTCCAATGAGCCTCCAGCTTCTGCTTTTGGCACTATCTCTCCGGGACAGAACCCCCCAGAGCAGATGGTTGTTGTGTATTCCAACAATCCATAGCTCTCATCACTCCCATTATCAATGAAATTGTTACTAAAGCCATTGATGAGAGGATTTCCTCAACTCTACATCATCTGATTGATAATGCTGTGCAAAAGACACTTTCTGCGGTACAAACCCCTACCTCCAATGCATCCAAAAAGGGGAGAGTACTGCAGTGAAAAAAAGAAGAGGAAAAGAACAGCGGATGAGAAGGCACAAGAAAAGCTCAGGAGTTGGAAAAACAAAGCAACAACAACTGATCACTTACAAAAGAAGAAGAGTGCTGGTGATCAACCTACTACTGAAGAAAAATCCTTGGAAGAGCTGGTAAAAGATGCAGATGACACACAAAGCCGATCCATGGATAAAATCATTGAGCAACTCTTCAAGCAAGGTTTTGATACAGCCACATTAGATAGTGAGATCAGGAAGTTGGAAGTGGAGGAGATTTAAACCTGATGGACTGGGTATGATGTACTGGAGAATGAGAGATTGGAGATCATGATCTGTTTCATTGCCAAATACTTAGGAAGATCTTTGATGGAGATTGTGCATGGACCAGAGACAGTATTCTGGCTATAGCCACCAGAATTTGTCTGTCTGAGCAATTCCATAAGGGGATTATCATTGAGCCCTTGATGAGGCTGGGGCTGGAAAAAGGTTTGAAATGGCAAGACTTACAAAGGCTAAACTCACAACCAAAATGCTGGAACAACCTTCCCTTTCACCCACTCAAAAACAGCCTACCCCTCATATCTCCAACCAATCTCAAAGCCCAAATCCAAACTTCCTCAACCTCAAAACCAACTCCCTTACCATCTAACCAACAGCCGATGATGCACCTAAGAAGAGAAGGAGGGTGTTGAGGCTAGAAGAAGAAGAAGAAGAGGATGATGTGGAAGAAGATAGGCTGCCTCTGTCTGCAGTTCTAACATTGGCGAAAGCCAAACCTATGCCCATCACTCCCACCTCACAGATGGATGCTGTGAAAGTTAAGATTGAAGAAGAACAGCAGCAAAAGCTTCATGATGATGAAATGCTGAAAAGCATTGACAAAACTTATGCTGCTTTGTCATCAATTATTAGTATGAAGAAAGAAGCTCTGAGGTTGTACATTCTCGCCAACACATTTCAATATCAGAAGGAAAGGGTGAGAGTATGGCCTGATCCTAGGGTGGCTCACAGGATTGTAAAGAAAGACATTCCTTCGAGATACAAGGGTCAAGTCAAGAGGATTGTAGATGAAGAGATCACAGTGGCCCTTGTAGTATCACCCTGGGAGATTGTCGAAGACTTCAAGAAGGCCTATGAGACTAAACAACCACCCCAAAAGATGCTAGAGAACAGAATTATAAAAAGGGGTTAGTCTACAAGAGGCTTGAGAACTTCAAACAAAATGAGCTCAGTCTGTTACTTGAAGGGACTCATCCTGATGAGTTTGCATACAGACAATTACGACAGTTGAGCTCAAAAATGGCAAACAGGCCAAGTACATCTCAGAGCTGTATGGGCGAGAAGGATTGTTTGATGGTGAAGCCGAGAACCTGACCATGGAAGAACAATCATGTTTCTCAGGGCATACACCAGAGAATCCTACAGGCTTATACACGGGAAGTAGATCTCATGAATGGGATAACAACTCTGTGTCCAGTTCCCCAAAACAGAGTTCCCATTCATATCTTGCCAAACAAATATCTGAGATTTCTTCCTAGGCCGGAGCTTATATGGGTCATCTTCTCTACTAATCAAGAAGGAAAAAGACCAACCTTTTGCCAACAATAAGTGGGAAAATATAAAAATTAGAGGTTTTGGCTGCATTGGTTCAGGGGGAGTTTGTTGGACCGAAAGAACCAATGAGCCAAGATCAGAAAACCTCTAAGTCCCTATGATATCACACAACTGCTGAAGGCTTCATCAGCAGTTCGACAAGTGCTGAAAACTCCAACAGCTGAAGATCAAGTGCTGAAGACTTCAACAGCTGAAAACTAAAGTGCTGAAGTTCAATAGCTGAAGAACACAAGTGCTGAAGCTGAACAGCTGAAGTACACAAGTGCTGAAGCTGAAGACTAAAGTGCTGAAGTTCAACAGTTGAAGAACACAAGTGCTGAAGCTGAACAGCTGAAGTACACAAGTGCTGAAGCTGAAGACCAAAGTACTGAAGTACAACAGCTGAAGAGTTTACAAGTGCTGAAGATCAACAACTGATGTACAAAGTCTGAAGACAAAGACTGAAGACATCAGCTGATGATATCTACTGAAGTCATCTGATGAAACGTCTGAAGTTCAAGTCTGAAGATCAAGTACTGAAGTTTCAGTAGTTTGTCACAACAGCTGAAGAGTACTTCTTCAGTAGTTGTGATATTAGTAGTTTTGTGTTTTTACTTTCAGTAGTTTTGTAAAACGACTGAAGAGCTTGTTCTTCAGTCGTTGTAGTTTTAGTAGTTTTATATTTTTCAGTAGTTATAATAATTGATAACACTTAGTATTTTTTGTAAGGAGATGTCAGCTGTTTTGACATCTTCAGTAGTTGTGTTTCAGTTGTAATAATTCTGTTAGATGTCACTATCAAGTGACATCAGCAGACGTCACATCTTTATATAAGAGGTGTCGACCTAATTGTAAGGGTGACATTCTGTTACCACGAAAGCGAATATTGAATGAAATATATTTTCAGAGTTCTCTCTCTATAACCGTCTTTGTTCTTCATTGAATATCGTTTCGTTCTTGTGAATTGGCTAATTCATTGTTTGAATTCCGCTGCTATACTCTCAAATCAATCAAACATAGATCACTGATCCTAACAAGAAAGTTCCTCTTCCGGGACTGCAAGGCTTATGGAAACTGCTATCAAGGCTACCCCCAGACCAAACACTCAAGATGATAAGTTGAGGGTAGTCAGGATCAACTACTTGCAGACCAGGAACTATGACATTGACAATGTCATTTCTCTCCCCTTAGAGGAGTTAAATGAACTGGTTGACAGAGAAAGGTCAAAGGAGAAGAAAGAGGCAGAAGATGCTGAGCTACTGGTACAAATAAAAGAAGAAAGAAGAAAGAAAAGGTTATATAAGCATGTGCCCACTCTCTCCCCAATTCAAGAAAGTCCTACACATGAGGATGTGGTTCAACAAGAACCTCAGGTAGACAAAGAAGAAGACAGGATCAAGATGATTAAAAACCTGAGTGCCACAGGCCTTTATCAGGCAGATGCACTTCTTCCCTTATCCTATGACTATGTTGAGTTTGAGTATCTCAAACAACTTGACCTTGAGGTAGTCAAGGAAAAAAATACTACCAAAACGAAACTAAGGGTAGAAGCTACTAAGTCAAGAGCCATCATCCAGAAGAGCATGAAGAAGTCTACAGACAAACAGAGGATGATGAGCTTCTTGAAGATGTATGGATTCTCCGGAAGGAGACTTGGCCTTATGTCTCTATCCACTATGGATGAGCATATAAGGGTAACTATCCTAAGAAAATTCCTTCTTTGGCATCTCATTGAACTTCCCTGACTGAGTTTTCTTCAACAACGTACATGGTGCGCCAAATGGCTTGAGGTACTCCAGATTTGGTTCACGTCATTGGAGCAACTCATAGCATGTTTTACCATGACGTTTGACCACTAAGACTCGGTTGAGGGTGTAACAAGCGTTAGCTACTGCCTCGTTCCAAAATTGGATAGGCAGTTTCGAGTCTGCTAGCATCGTCTAGGCTGTCTCTATTAAGCTTTGATTCTTTCTCTCAGCAACCCCGTTCATTTGAGGAGTGTAGGCAGATATGAACTGGTGTACAATTCCTTTTTCTTTGCAAAATTCCTCTATCCACTAGTTCTTGAACTCGGTACCATTGTCTGAGCGAACATGTCTTACCTTAAGCTTGTAGAGTGACTCCAATATAGTTACAAGCTCTTTGAATGATTCAAATGTCTCTGATTTGGATTTTAGAAACATCAACTAAGAAAATCTTGAGTAATCATCCGTAACCACATAGCAATACAAATCGCCTACAATGCTCTTTGTACTAACTGGGCCAAATAGATCCATATGAAGAAGCTCAAGAGGCAAGTCAATTGAGTGAACTTTTTTTGTCTTATGAGACTTCTTCACCTGTTTTCTTTCTTACATGCGACACAAAAATCCGGTAATTGGAAGTTCTTAGCATTTACTCCACGCACTAGATCATTCTGGATCAAGTAATTCATCTTCCGTGGATTAATGTGTCCCATTATCCTATGCCAGGAGACGGAGTCTTTCTCTGTTGCTTTTGACAAAAAGCATTGTATTGATGATCGGTTGTGGAGGCCTTTGATAGGTCCAACACATATAATCATTATACCTTGAAGGCGCTGGATCGGTAGACATCCGAGCATGTTCTTGATGGAAGGAAACAAAACCAAAACC
The DNA here is from genome assembly GCA_025506515.1 of Flaveria trinervia. Lineage (NCBI taxonomy): Eukaryota > Viridiplantae > Streptophyta > Magnoliopsida > Asterales > Asteraceae > Flaveria > Flaveria trinervia. Next base: position 13,747,173 of record CM046441.1, on the reverse strand, counting down.
AAGAGACAAACAATAAACACGAACTATAATAAAATGGTTTCATTGATAAAACCTAATGATTACAAGCTCGTTACAACATAAGAATCAGACTCTTGGCAAGGGGAGATCGAGCATGATCTCCCCTCTCATCCTGCAACACCTAGGCCCCGGACACATCCTTCTTTAACATATAGCACTTCTTGTTTTCAAAGACTACCTTGAATCCTTTGTCATAAATTTGGGACACAGAAAGTAAATTACTTTGAAGTTGTTGAACATAGTTTACCTTATCAAATTTCACTTTCTGGTTTCTCATTTCCCCTTGTGCAGTGATATAACCTCCTTTATCCAGCAAATGAAACGTGTCCTCCTTTAATCTGTTTGACATTTGACAAGAGAGACAAGTTTCCAGTCACGTGCCTTGATGCTCCGCTATCAACAATCCAAGTATTTGTAGAAGCACTATAGCGAACACCCTGCACATTTAAAGAAAATGATTAGTTTAGGTTACGGACCCAAGCCTTGACTGGCTTGGGTGACCCAGAGTCATCACAAATCATGAATTCTACCTACTGTCCCTTTGAGGGAGAGGGCAGATCATTCTTCTTCTTGTGCTCATTATCAGACATTGGACTTGATTTTTCTTTCCATAAGCCAGTTTTGTGTAAGGCATATTTGTGATAAACAGACGAGTGGCTTACGGTTTGACCTTTATGTTCACTAATTCTTCTTGGTGGAGTGATAGAACTCCTTTTAGAAAAACTGGTTTAGTGTCATAAAGTTCAATTTTCTTTCTTGGTGTCTGATAATAAGGACAGTTAGAAGCAATGTGTCCATACTTTCCACAATTATAGCATGATCTACTTTCGACATGTTTGTGGAACTATTTCTGTGGGGAAGTGTATGACACAGGTGTAACTCTAGTCTGTTTGGGTTTTGACACTTCTTGTTTAGATTTTTTAGCTTCTTTAACAAAATTCATTGTTTGAACATTTTTAACATCTTTACTCTTTTGTTTATTTGGCTTAAGACATGTGCACGTGATTGGTTAACTTGTTTGGTTTTTGTGGGTTCAGAATTAGACATGTTTGAACCTAACTTTACCTTAACCTTTTCAATTATTCATCCAAATTAACAATGGGCATTGTACCTTTCGACTTCAACGTGGCCTCCTTCTGTTTAGTGATGGATTCCACTGGTTTACTTGTGGAATCTGGATCACTAACTAGAGGAGTGGTCACCACATGATCCTTGATTGGGTTGTGATTAATTGGTTTAAGTTTAGCATTCAATAAGGTCTCATGTGATGGTGGAACCACTTTGTAACCCAAACCCTCCCTGTTGTTGTGTTCTTTCACTAAGTGCTGGACTATGTGAGAAGAACTGGTCCAACTGTGCAGTTTTGTCTTAATGAATTACTTCGACTTCCAAGACAGCTTTTTCTTTCTTAGTTTCTTCTAGGGAGTTTGAATAGAACTTTATGTCATTTTCTTGGTTAAAAGCAACAACTTTGGTTTCCCTTAGTTGTTTATTTATCAGTTCTATTTTCTCTTTACAACTATGCTCATTTTTTTTAAAATCTGGTTTGCTTCTGTGCCTAGTTGTAAGTCATTTACTAAGCTATCATTATGATCTAATAACCTAGCAAATTTTGAGTCTATACTTTCTCTAAATTTATTACATTCATTACAAGCATGACTATCAAACAGTTGGTCTTTGGTACTTACCTAAGAAGATTTGGTTGAATCAGCCATCATAGCAGAGTTTGACTGTTCGGGTGCTGATGATTCTGAACATATTGTTCTGAGACCTTCTACATTCAGGTGATTGACCACATTTGTAGTTTCTTCATTATTAGACATCACTAGTTCCACTGCGATTTCACCTTCGCTTGCAGAGTCATCATCCGAACCCTCAATATAGACAATGTTGGATTCTCCCAAAGATACAAAACGAAAGGTCCAATCTTGCCCTTCGTTGTCTTGTGTAGTCAAGGCCTTAGTGTCCTTGTTTGACGAGGTAGCACCATTTGTGGATTTGTCTTGACGATTGAAGGTTGAGAATGGATTACCATTACCTATCTTCTTGGGATTAACACATTCATGCTTGAAGTGCCCCTTCTCTCCATAATTAAAACAGATAACTTTGGTTTTATCGAAACCAAAGGTAGTGTCTTTGGTGGCTATCAAGTTCTGTCTCGTCTTCTTCACAAACTTCTTCGCCCTCCGGACAGCACTAGCCAACGCCCACATGATATCCATTCTTTCGAGTTCAGTTTCATCTACCTGCTCGTAGTCTTCATCGGTGAGATGGAAGTTCCCAATCTTCCCCACAACTAGACCATCATAGGAGTGAACTACAGCTGCTATGAGATCCATATGCTCCTTTGCCACCTCTACAGTAACATTATCGAGATTCTCGGTCTTCAATTTTGAAGTATTTGCTTCAGGTCCTATATATTGCGTGCAAGATGACCCTGACATCTCAGATCCTGAAGTAGTGGCTTGAGACGGAGCGGCTGAACTGGACACGAGTGCCATTTGAAGTGGTGCTCCTGAACTTTTTGGAGTGCAAGATGAGTTATAGAGTGAGGGGTTTGATCATATGATCCTTTTTGAGTCCTGTACTTCATCCTTAACTCTTCCTCTCTCAGCTTCAGAATGAAATCGTTAATATCCAACTTTACTAGCATATCATTCTGTCTTAGATTTGACACAAACGAAACCAACTTCTCTGGCAATCCATCTGCAAAACTCGACACCTTGTCTTCCATGGACGTGTGTTATCCCATGAGTGTGCAACTCACTCATCAAGTGGTAGAAACGGTCGATGATGTTATCCAGGCTCTCTTTTCCTATCGAAGATAAGTTATCAAACTCCTTCTTTAAAGCCTTTGCCTTTAATGCCTGCAACGTCGCATTCCCGTCATACCGTTTTTCAAGAGCCTCCCATAACTTCTTGGCTTGTTTGTTCTCAGAAAACTGATGGAATATATCCTTAGGAATTGACTAAATCAACAAAGAATACACCTTTCTCTCTGCGTTGTACTTTTTATGTCAGTCATGCCACCCAAGGTAAGTTTAACTACATCAACACCAACCGGCCTGCTATAACCTGTCTCGATTGATTCCCACAGATTGGGTCAACCTCCTCTCCTTCTGAACCTGTGAGAAAGGAAGACCCAACTGAGAAAGACAAAGAAGATCAATCAGGTGCTGCAGGCCAGTCTTCTTAGTTAAAAGGAAGAAAGAGAAAGAAAAGGATGGCTTCAAAGCCAAAGCTAAAGAAGAAGAAAGAAACATCCTTTTCTGAACCTCAGGATGAGTCAGAACATCCTGAGGATGTGCCGCCAAAGGATGTTACATCAACTCCCAATCAAGCAGCTCCTCTAGCAGCAGGAAGACCCATCTTGTCCTGGGCATACACTACAAATCCGGAAAGATGGCATGCCATTAGAGATCAATGCATTGAGGATGTCTATACATGGCAGGACATGTTCAATCTGCCTCTGCATGATCTCTTTGACATGAGAAGACATTTTAAGAGTCTGAGTGATCCTGATCATCTCATGAAGAAAGGGATGGTCATCATCATAATGAGGACTTTTGATATTTGAAGTCTTTAAAGAGTTTTGGTAGCATCACCCTAGGGGGAGTTTGTAAGGAATACATGTTAAGGCTGATGCAACCCAAACACTTCAAGTCTCCTGCATGCTGCACAAGTACATTGAAGAAGAATGCTTCGGAAGTTTCACACAAGCAAAAGAAATATTCTAAGTGTGAAATCTTCTGAAGCCAAGACCAATATCTTTCGAAGCCAAAGATGAAGTCTCCCGAAGCTTCAGAGACAAAGTCTCCCGAAGCCAACACTTGAAGACAGATTTCTTCCGAAGACTTTTAGTGTACATGCTTTATCAAATGTACTTTACATAAAGTTGGACCCCCTTTCCGCTGAAACTCTGTAAAGTCACCAACTTGCATGAGTTGGTGAAAAGGTCCATGCTCTTAGTAACTGTACATTGAGGTCTTGAGTCTGTAACTTTCTACTTCATGTACTTTATCCTTTTTGTAATATATTAGGATGTGAGCTATGGCATGTCATAGTCACAAGTCAAAAGGCAATCTGCCTTTTGACTCTACAATTGATTTTGTGTTGTGTCTAGTCAATTGTATCCAGCTGACCTTCAAAGTATGGCCGGCTGTAGGATGTAGTATATGTATGTGACATCTCTTAATTTTGTTAACTTAGAAGTTAACTTTGTTAAATCTTAAAAGGCCTTTTATGCCATTTTGAAACTTTGGGGTTTGTTATACTTAATAATTAATTTGGTGATTAACAAATTAATATAACAATAATAACATTATAAGTGTTATAATGTTTGCTTATTATTATAAAATTTAAGGTGTTAATAAGCTTAAATAAAATGATAACTATTATTATTATTATAATAATGACACTGATAATAATAATATTAATGATAATAATATTAATAACAATAATAATCATAATAATAAGTTTAGTAATAATAATCATATTAAAAGTAATCTTGTAAAAAATAGAAACAATATAAGTGTTATTATTTTAAAACTTGTATTTAACTAGCTTTAGCATAAAATAATAACATTTTAAACTTCAGGTCTAAAGTGTAAATTAGCTAAAACTAAAAACAAAACTTTAAGTTCTTGTTGTTAATTGTTGAAAACACAGGGATCATTTGTGTAAAGTCTTTAAAAACCAAACCATTTTCCCCCTGTTTCCCGTATTTCCGGCGAGAGGAGGCCGGCGCCTCCGGCCGAACTCCGGCGATGCCAAAATTGCCCTTTTAGCCACGATTTTGTCCCAAAAACCGTTTCGAATCGTACATGAACTTAATTCGAACCTTAATGCGGTTAATAATTGGGGTTTAAACGTCGAATGATACCCAATCGAGTGAGTAACCGTAGCATCATAAACCCATACCGTTCGGGCATTAAATCTCAATAATAATCTAATTAATCGAACATGAACGATCATATACCTATTCTTAATCGAACTCAACACTCAATTTCACCTGAAACCAACACAAGCATCACTTTCGATTACACACGTTCATTGCGAACCGACTCTCATTCGAACTCTGCCATTGAGTCGTCATAAACCAAAATTGAAGTAGGGCTTTTGATCAAGGAGGTTACTAGAAGCTTTCTGTGCAATAAATTGAGTTATTATTCGTTTGTTGCTCATCGAACGGTATTGAGTTTGGCCGCAACCTGTTCATCATACAATCTGGTGCTCAACACTTCGATACGGGTAATTGATTACGCATACATGTTCGATTACAGTTGGGGAACAAAAGCTCTAACATTAATTTGATTAACAACATCAATCTGATGTTCATTTTGGTTTATACCGATCTAGGGTTCTTGATTGGGGGGAAATCCTTGGGATTTTGTTTAAATTCAATAAAAACCGATGATAATCGCGGCTGTATGCCTTGGTTCACCGGTTCCATGTCCATCTCCCAACTTTGAGGTCCCGGGTTCGAACCCGGGTATCCTCATTAATTTTTAGGTGCTTTTTCAGCCTATAAAAAATTATATAAAAATTTCTAAAAATTATAAAAATCTATTTTATAAATTCTAGTTATTTTAAAGGCTAACCAATATTCTCTAAAATTTATTTTTTATAATAACCTAACATGTTATTCTATTTTGTTAAAACAAAGAATATAATTAGTTAAATATATTGTTAAATAGAATTAAATATTATTTATTTTATAAAATCATTACATGCTCAACATACAATGGGATTCTTTTCTGGTTTTAGTTTATTTTAATAAATAATAAAACATTGATCCAAATGCTTTTCTTTAAAAAAAAAGCTTAATTATTTTTCTATGATCATTTAGCTTTATTTAAATGGCTTCTTTTAAAATAATTGAATATTATTTACATGAATATAGACTTGATACAATAATTTAAAAATCATATAAAATACTAATGGGCACAATGTATTTTTATTCTTTAAAGGTTTACTTTTATAATTGTGATAATGATATATTATTCTTAGAAAACTATAAAGAATTAATTACATATTGAACTCCAACTTTGTTATATTTAAATTCATTTCTAAAATATTTACATATATAATTCTTCTAATGAATTAAAAATGTAAATAATTACTTTGTAAATTGTTACTTATCAAAAACCCCTAAAACTAGTGAAACCCTAATCATATTTGAACGTTAATCATATTATTAATCTTCATCTTGTATTACATATTTAGGTGCCTTGTAATGAATACTTGGGATTACTTGGACCATCCTTTAATCTTTATTTATCATCTTGTAATGCTTATATCAAAGTGAGTATTTCCATACCCCTTTTTCTTATTTTCACACTTTGGGGTGAAACATGTTACTTATACTATTGCACTTGTAAACTTATTTGAGACTTGTAAACCTATGGCAATTCATCTAGTAAAGTTGTGGTTAGTTAAACTTTCGTGGTTACCATGTTATGGCATTATATGTACAATCATTAACTATTGCTAGCCCAACGAAGTCATAGATCTATGGGCCAGACAAGCCTGCTTTGGTTGATCCAAGTACACTTAGCTGATCGTATAATCTTGTAAACGTTTGAGACTTGTAAAACTTTGTCGAGGTTTGATTGTTACATTGTTCATAACATCCCTAATCACTTTATTCTCTAACTTACGACTTGAATTGTCATCTTTTATATACTTATGTATTGAAAACTGTGGAATGCTCACCAACATTTTTATGTTGACCTTTTATTTTTAACATGTTTCAGGTATACCTCAAGTTTGTATTCTACTCTTTGAAGCTTATTACATCTAGGATTGGACCTAGAGATAAAATGGATGATCATGTTATTTGTAGCATTTGTACATGATGTATTCTTGTTGAAACTTTTGCTTGTAATTTACTAATGAAACTTATGAATAATATATTTGGAATTAATAAATAGCGTTATGTGGCTGTGAACAATCGTAACCCTCACATCTCGACGTTTCCGCCGTCAAGGTTGGGGTGTGACAATGTATCTCAAGTACTTGTAACTTTCCTTTATGTTTTGTAACACTTGTAATAAAACTTGAGAAGGCAATATACTAGAACTTGAGAAGACAATATACTGCAATTTGAAAACCATCTCCTTCTGTATTTTGCTATCTTGTTTTGTCTCTTATTACTTGTGTTTATTGTATCATCTATTGTGGTTAATCCAGTCTCACTATTTGATTAGTTAAGTTAATCTCCTCTTTGTGTTGTTGTGTTGTAAGTGACCACCCTTCACCGGTCCTGCAAAACACAATCACTAACCTTAAAAAACCAAATACTAAACCAAATTTAAACCAAAACACCAACACACAAACCAATTCATTCATCATACAAACTATACCAAAACACCAACCACACCAAGCATACTAACCATAAACAACCAAATACTAAAGCAAATTTAAACCAAAACACCAACCATACAAACCAGTTCATTCATCATACAAACTAATCATACAAATTATACCAAAACACCAACCACACAAACCAATTCATTCATCATACAAACTAATCATACAAACTATACCAAATCACCAAGCACACTAACCATAAACAAACCAAATACTAACCAAATTTAAACCAAAACACCAACACACAAACCAATTCATTCATCATACAAACTATACCAAAACACCAACCACACAAACCAATTCATTCCTCGTACAAACTAATCATACAAACTATACCAAATCATCAAGCACACTAACCATAAACAAACTAATCATACAAACAAACAAAATCACTAACATACAAACTAAAATGAAAAATCTACCTACACAAATCACATATCATCTTACACAAACAACAAATCAATTATAAATTAAACTAAATAAAAAAACTAACCTGCGAGGGGGTCGAAGGGGCTGCTGCAAGGGTGGCTCGAAAGGGGGTCGAAGGGGCTGCTGCTTGGGCGGTCGAAGGTGGCTCGAAGGGGGGTTGAAGGAGCTGTTGTTTGGGCGGTCGAGGGACTGCTGCGAGGGTGGGTCGAAGGGGGTACGCTGTGACGGTTATAGGCGGCGGCGGTGGAAGGTGACGATGACGGGGGCGGTGGTGTGGAATGGGGGTGGTGGTGTTCAAAGATGTGAGGGTTTCAAATGAAAGAAGAATAGGGTTAGAAGAGGTTGTGAAGACATGAGAAAAGCTTGTCCCACATCTTCTTCATGCAGACGTCAGAAAGACGTTTTATAATAAAACATCTTTGAGAAAACAAACACTCTGCAAACTATAAAACTCTTCTTGCGTCTGCGAGCACACAGATGAAGAAATGAAAAAGAGCTTTTGACAAAAAACAAATACCCCTAAATCATATCCCTTTATCGTATTTTTCTTAATATTCCTAAACCCGGCCCAAGAAAACAAAACCAGATAGGGTTTCCTTATAAACATTCCTCCACCAAAAAGCCCCCATTTTCGCCCTTCTCCTTCACTCTCTGCTATTGGATTTCTGAAACACAACCGTCGTCACCATGAGAGCTAAGGTTATTCATCAACTACTGTTATCCTAATTTCTCTTCAATTTAACCATCGTCAAACGATTTCTCTTTTTCTGATTTGGTAATTTGCTTACTCTGCTTTTATGTGTTGCAGTGGAAGAAGAAGAGAATGAGGAGGTTGAAGAGGAAGCGTCGAAAGATGAGACAGAGATCTAAGTAATTAAGTCGAAGCTTTTGCCTCTGAATCGGTTCTATCGTCTCTTCAGGTGTCGTTTTACTGATTTGTTTTTGCGTGCGTTAGCTTTTGCTCTTGATTTCTGCAGTTGTTATGGTAGTTATACATTTGATTATGAAGTATTGTTAAAACCCTAATTTGGTTTAAAGATGTTTGCTGATTTCATTACAATTACTTCAGTTTTTTGTATGGCTTGGTGAGAGTTTGAGGTTTTTTTTTGTGAATCCTTTTGTTGGGATGCATTCACCATTAGGCGTTAAACTCGTTTGCTTTTATTTGACATATGATGATGATGAAGATGATCACATGATACAATAGTTATGCTTGCTACTATTGTACATAATTATTCTAGTATGTTACTAAATAAATGGAGATCATATAGGCAGGCAGTGCTTTGGTTAAAGTTGCACCTGTGGCAGGTTGTAGGCTTGTTACAGCGGGCGTTTTGCTATTTTGTTATCACATAAAAAAGGTTAACATCCGAATAACAAAAATGAAATTTGGTTTTGATCTAAACTGATTCATGAAACGAAAACCTAAAAGCGGACGATGCCAGGAGCAACACAAGCAACCCAAGGTTCTTTCTTTGGAACCCAGTACTCAATCATTTGTTCATTAATTTTTTGACCCGATACATGAAGCGATGCGTCATAACACCTCACGCCTCCATCCTGAAGCAGTGTTTCCTGTAAGGGCTACACCTCAACCTTTCTGAAGATTCATCACCACTCCTACTGCTGCATGCTCGAGATGTTCTTTTTAAACAAAGATTGGTATGTTCCAAACTGTCTTGGATGGTTCGGTAATATCAAAATATTGCACACCCTCACCATGTTTAGATGAGTGCCACTGCCACACTTGGTTTTAAAAAGCACAAGGCGTTCCTTTGCCTGCTGAAAGACTTGAATCTTGTTGCCGCCATCACATCGGAATCTCAGTCACGCACTTCCTTTCGTACCACTTCTCTCGTGCTGATCCTGAAATCGAGGTGCATGCATCACCCATGCTGACGTTTGGTTTAAAAAAAATACTAAAAATTCTAATTATACATGACAAGTTTTATATTGTTAAGAGTTTAACATAAAAAACTCATAAAACATACTTATAACACATTTAGGGGTTGTCTAACAACATTTGAATTAGCCTTTTAATAGTTCAGAGGATTGAATAGTTCAGTATTTAATAGTTTAGACTGTTTGTTTCCCCAACAAATGCTTGAATTGTTTAGACATTTGCTTCTGAATGGTTAAATATTATACTAATGTTGAATGGTTAAAAGATCCAATGTTGAATGTTTAAGACATTTTGTTAGGATTGGTCAGACATTTGCTTTTGAATAATTAAGTGATATACTAATTCTTAATAGTTTAGACCTTTTAATAGTTTAACATTTAATGGTTTAGACCTTTTATTGGTTTAACATTTAATTATTCAGAAATTGTTAAATAACCCTTTAAACATGAAAACATGCTTATTAACTATCACCAAAAAGCATACAACAATAAAAGAATACAAGAGCCAGCAACAAGTGAAAAGGATAGACATCAGCTGTAAATTGCTTATTAACTTCGATCTTAACATGGCTTACATGAAGCCAAACCAAACTAGAAATCATCAAACATACATCAGCATTAACAGGTTACAAACATCAACCTAAATCATGTATAAACAAGGGGAAATATCTCAAAAAATCTAACGTACCTTCTTATTCTCTTCACAAAAGTACTTTAACCTGATTTTTTACATATTAAAGTCGGTCTGCTTTTAAATTTGCACAACATTCTGAACTTTGTAATAGATAAAGACTTGAAAGTTGAAACCAGTATGACAGGTAATCCTGCTGTTGCATATTATTTATATATAAAAAAAATCAGAGCTGGATAAAATCTGCTTTTCCTTTGACATTGAATGTTTTTAAACCGTAATAACTGTAGCAACAAATCAAAGAAGGCATTTAACATTGTTTCTCATTATATACTTTTTATTCTTAAGTTGCAGCTCGTATGCTCAATATGGAGTCAGTATATCTTTTAATCTGTGGTTTTTTATATGGATTCTGTGAATGGTTTTATAGCATGACATCAATATACGAGTTTAAGTGTTGATTGCAATTGAACTTTTCTAGTCTTATACTGTGTTACAATAATATTCTTATAGCTCTACATACTACAAAGGATCTAAATTCAAAAAAGGAACACAATACCAACGGTAAAGGAAAAAACATTATAACGACTTAATCAACAAATTAATAGGTTCATTTCCTAAATCAATGTTTGATTTTGTTCAAATGTGATCAAATTCAGATTTATGTAAATTCAATTGTTTCAGGGCACAACACACACAGACCGCCTCACAACGCCTCGTGTACAACTGCATGTCATCTGCGATGACTATGATGTGCTTACTTCAATGCCTTAAGCGCCTTGTGTATGATGCACCCCTCATTTTTTAAACCAATGTGCACATGTGATGTAAGGAAATTGTAAGCCAAAATGTTCTCAATTAGAACCGTAATAATACATCACAAACTACTTGACTCAAACAAACCAAAAGTTCTCGTGTCATGGTAAAATTACTGTGGATTAGGTGGGCGGCTATTAGCCGAGCAAACTCTTGATCCCCATTCAAGAAGTTCTTTGCTCGTATCATCCTTGTGGACAAACACTTCTATGAAGCACAAATGATCCTCTTTCTCTCCTGTTGCTGTTGATATCGCTTCGATTAGCTCCTCCTCACATTTTACCTGTTAATTGCCATTAATCGTTCATTACTTATCTTAAATTTGATGTTAATTTTGATTTACTCGAGGTTTTCTGATATTACCTTTGCAGTCCAAAGCTTGCCATCTTCATTATTGAAAGCTTCCACGACACCCGTGTAGTTCCAGTTCTTGATCACATTATAAGGCCCGTCGTGGATCTCCACTTCTATGGTGTAACCCCCGTTGTTTATCAGAAATATTATGCTCTTTTGCTCGTTTCGTATCATTGTTGTCACATCTTGTGCTGTTACTGCAAGTGCACGTAGGTTGAACGGGTCAAAACATGTAGCTAAAGTGTATTTTTAATGCATGCAAGTTAATCTTTCTAAACAGTTGGGTGACACATGATTTGCTGTTTAAAGATTCAACTTTTTTTTATTAAAGTTGGATAATGTCAATCCGACCGTAGTACAATCAACTCATATCAACTCCATCTGGATGGTATGGATTTTCTTACCTGAAAACTGCCATCACCAATGCAAGCAATGACCCTTTTGTCGGGTATAGACTGGGCATAGCCAAGAAGAGCCCCAACAGACCACCCGATCGAACCGTACTGCATTTGGAATTCATACCTGCAGGTGTAACACAAACTTCTCCCACTCTTATATGCATGAATTGCATTAAATCAGGTTAAGTAAGTTGGAAAAGAAAAGTGCGGTTAGTTATCATACCCACATCCGTCAGGCAACTTTAACTTCTGGCAGTTAAACCATGAATCCCCGGTCTCAGCAAGCACTGCGGTGTTCTCGGTGAGCATTTTCTGTATATGTTGAAACAAAATATTGACCCGTAATGGCTCCTCAGGCTCGGGTGGATTCGGTTGCCCATCAGGAACAAAGATCGGCTGTAGTTCTCGTATGCAGTAGTGTTTTTGGTGATCGTTTTTGATAGAGCTTCAAGAAAATCTTTCATTAAAACACACCCGAAAGCTGGCCCATTACCGATAACCACCCGATCGGGCTGCACGACGATGGCCTTTTCTTTCTTAAGCAGCAATGAGTAACCAACTGAACTGTAGTCGTTGAATATGGGCCCTGCAAAAAGATATGCGTCGGCGGACTCAACAATCTCCGAACAAAATGATGTCCCGACGGCACCCCAGTAGGTCCCGATAAAGTGCTCATGAGACTCGGGAACCATCCCTTTACCCGCAGGCATTACTGCTAATGCATAACCGCTAGCATCTGCAAATTCTACAAATGCTTCAGTAGCCTTCGCCACACGAAGTTTTGGGCCACCAACTAACACGGGCTTTACCGCCTTGTCTAAGAAGGCGACTGCTGCCTCCACAGCCGCCTCTAAACTCGTGGGGTTACTCATGCTGCAAGAATCAGTAATTCGTTAACATATGTAACATACACAATATTTGTGTTCGATGGCCAAAGTTTTACCGTTGAACGATTGAAAATGGGATCGGCTCCCTGCTAAAGGTAGGATGAGGAAGGCCAGGCAAATTACAACTGACGCTGATATAAACCGGCTTGCTTTCTTTAAGGGCTGTTGAAATCGCCCTGTCGATCTCTTCGTGGGCGTCTTCCAAGTGATTAACTACAGCCTACAGTGTCACACTCGTAATCTCAATATTACATAGAGATGACAAAACGGACCGTGGAAGGGCCGGTTTTAGTCGTGTTACTTTGGAACATGTCGATTTGTTATGTTTCATCTCTAAGGCGCGAGTCATATAGAGCATAGTCTTACTCATAAAAGAATTATCATTCAGGTAAAACCTGTATTAGTGATCATCCAACTTGTTTGACCTGTTAATTATTACAGGTCATACAAGTTGGGTTGAAACGAAAATATATACGTATATTATATAACAAAGTATGTTTTACCTGGTAACAAGTAACGGTCTGGAAACACCTTAACTCCTGGCTAAAGTCGGGTATCCCGATGGTATGATGGAGGATCCGGTTGGTCCCGAAATCATTTGAATTCGGGCCACCAACGATACAAATAACGGGCAGATTCTCGCTATTAGCACCAGCGATAGCATTAAGCACGCTCAGGCCCCCGACGGTGAATGTAACCACACAGGCTGCAGCACCGCGGGTCCGAGCATAGCCATCGGCTGCATACCCGGCATTGAGCTCGTTGCAGCAGCCGATGTTTTTAAGGCGAGGCTCGGCGATGAGGTGGTCGAGGAGGGTAAGGTTGAAGTCCCCGGGGACGGTGAAGATGTCGGTGATGCCGATCTCGACGAGGCGGCGGGCCAGGTGGCGACCCATGGTGGCTTCCTTGTTGATGACTTCTGTTCCTTCCATGTTATTGGGTTGTGGGAGTTTAGTGAGAGAAGGAGAGTGGTGTGGAGATAGGGTGATATAATGGTGGTGATTTGAGTGAGATTCGAATTTGTAGGGTGGTGTGAGGTGGTGCTTTATGCTAGTTTCTTGTGGATGAAGGCTTCTCTTTGCATGTAATAAGAGCAAATTAATGCGGATTGTTTGCTTAGCAAGTTTAAACAAAACAATATTCAACTTTCTTTTATCTCCTAACTATAATGATTAGATGTGTTTATGGTTTTTTGTTCTAATTAAAATAAGGTTAAATTACATACTATACGCACCTCTATACATATGCATAACTGCATAATCTGAAATACAAAATAAACTTAGTAAACTTAAATGACAGTAAAGTGAACTGTGAAATCTAATTTTGCGACCGTGAATCGTGAAACTACGGTTTAGACGGTTTATACTCGAACAATATAAAAACATTCCTATATATACTCTTAACTTTTTTTCGATTTAGACGGTTTAATCAGTTTTGAATTATTATAAAAACACAATGGTTTTGTTCTACTTTGTCCCATTTCTTGTGGCTTTATATGAACCTATACTGCATCTATTACAATCCCAAGTTATGATTTTGAAAGTTATAATAATCATTTAGAAAAACACATTCAAACAGTCTCAAAATTGCTTACACCAGAGCTTCAACTATTTCGTAAAGAGAAGCGGGTGAAATTTATTTTTTTTAAAGTGGGCAAACACGATATTTATATAAAAATTTACACTACCGGGCTAAAAAAAGTTGTAATAAATAATTTTTTTAGTCATAAATGGATTGTTGTTCAACCTCTTTAAGTTAATAGGTTAAATAACTGAACACGGATGTATTTTTTTTCGCAAAACATGTCAACCTAAACACAATATTTTTCTACAAAGTTTACATATAACAACTCAAATCTATTATTTACGTGTCGTGTTAAGAAAAGTGACGAACCTGAAAACGATGTAAAATAATAACATTTTATATATTTAAGACCTTTGGTCTCTAGTAAGCAGTAAGAACCCTTAATGTCATGTACATTTTACCTTTCTATATTTATCTTAACATTTACAGTAAACCTTCTGGATGCTCAAAGTCTTTTAACATATACGAGTAGTCGTATACCCATAAACCATATACGTGTAAAATATACGTATCTCTTCTATTTATCGTCAAACATAATAAATCATACCAACTTCTAGCAAAGAAGTATGAGGCACATTCAAAACCACATCTGTTCCCCTGCAGTTCCTGCTCAAAAACGAGTACACGACATCAATCGCGAACTTCGTGAATATTGACGACGATTTCTTGGCTTTTGCGTATGAATGCCCGAGTATATAGGCAATCCCGGATTCCCGAGCTTTAAGTATTTGAACCGATTCATCTTTAAGACTCGGGGTGTTTCTAAACACCCTGAAAACGACTCCTCGATCTCCCTTATTGATCGAACCATCTTTTCTTCATAATCAGGAAGCGTAAACACATGTTCGGGTCGATTCTCGTCAACATTATCACTCTCGGTATCTCCAAACTCATCTTTGGCTTTCCCTTCGGTTTCAATAAACTCCACGAGTGCTGACACTAAACGGTTCTCAAAGTTGTAGTTCTCGTGGGGAACGTCTTTGTAACCATACCTAACAATGCACCTAAACATGTGATACTCCTGCGGCCCGACCCGACCCATCAGCATCCGTTCCTCAGCCCTGACATATGGGACTTGAACCGCTTTTACACAAACAAACACCAAAACTTGATGGAAAGCGGGTAGGTTGGTGACGAAATGACCAATATAGCCGGGATGCCCGTTGCTAGATTAGTGTAAACAAGCCCGATCCCTGGGACCCGAACCATCCCGAGGCTTGGGCCTAGTGAGAGGATTCGGTTCATTGAGACTTGTTCTCTAGGTCGAATTCGTGCTTCTTCAGTTTCCCGTAGTTCCATACAAACATTACTGACATAAAGGTTAAAGAGAGGAGAAGAGAGATCCACCCGCTTTTTGGGATTTTGAAGAAGGCGGCTGAGAGATAAAGGAGTTCCACGGACCCGAAAAGTACAAGAAAAGCAGCAGCCGTTAGAATCCGTTGCTTCCACACGATGATCATCACCATTGTCATCAAGCAAGTTGTAACAAACATTACTGTTGTCACTGCTAGTCCTACACCATTGAAACTAGAAACAATTAATCCTTTTGCTCCACGTAAATGTGAATTTGACTTTTGAGGTCAAACCGACCAACTTTTGACCCCTAATTACTATAAATAAAAAATGAACCTTGACGACGATTTTAAACACATAAGTTCTCATACAAAAGCCTTAAGAGTATACATTATTTTTTGACGAAGAACTTGCTTCAAAATGCTCGTGAAGATGATGTTTAACGTCAGAACTAGAAGGCGTTGCTCCTTTGTTCCAAATGGACACATTTTTTACTTTTGAGGTCAAATATACGTACATCTAACTTAGAATTACTACAAAATCTTGAATTTCTAGATAACAAGTACATTAGACTTCATATGAAAAAATTAACGTCTTTGACAGTGAAAATCCATGTGAAGATACTAATTTAAAGAATCTGTTTGACCAAAAAGTAGAAAGCATTTTTACTAGGTTCCAAATGAAAATAAATTTGACTTTTGAGGTCAAACATACTAAATGTTAACTTTCAATTACTACATTTACTTGACAATGATGTAACAGCATCAAACTTAATACAAAAACACTTCAAATTAACCTATCTGACCACCACCAACTAAAATATAAATCGATGAAGATAAGAAATAAAATGTCTAAGTTTGACCTCAAAAGTCAAATAGTAAGATATTATTGACTAAATGAAAAATATGAATACCATAGGCATGTCCTATCATGTTTGTGTCTCTTAATCCAATTGTCACGGCCAAACACAGGCTTAGCAACATCCAGTTTATCTCCGGTATGTAAACCTGCCCATATATTTTTCTTGAAGTATGAACGATTTTCACATGGGGAAAACAGTTAAACGCACAACATTGACTTATGATCGAGAAAGTGGCAGAAATTGCAGCTTGACTTCCTACTACAGCTGCAAAGGTTGCCACTATGAACACTGGCCAGAATACAGCTTCTGCAAAGAAAAAATAATAACATAAGAACACAATCAAATTTCAAAATAAATAGTTTTAACTGTTTGGGTTTCGTGACGATTATATTCTTGCCTGGTATGGCTTTATAAAAGCTTCTCTGGATATCTTCATGATGCCTTGACAAAAATGCAGCCTCACCCAAGTATGCAAGAACCAAGCATGGGTACACAAGAAACGTGAACGCTATCTGAAAACAAGATAAAAATGCAAACTTTCAGCATGCATTCGTGCAATTGTGTGTCTTTGTATTGATTACCTTAACAGATAATGTTGAAAAATGGCCTAAATCAGCGAACATGGTCTCGACGCCTGTGATTGAGAGGACAACTCCACCTAAAGATAACCAACCTTCTTGACGAGTCCGTTTTAGTAGCTTTAACATGTAAACAGGTGAAAGAGCATGAAATATTTGTGGGTTCCATTGAACTATGTTGTATATTCCAATGCCAGCAATTGACAGCAGCCATGCTGTGACGATTGGAGCAAACAAGAAAGCAACTCGGTGGGTTCCATGATGTTGAATCGAGAAAGCCCGACTAAAAGAACACATGATATTGCAACAACATAATCTACGCAAGAAAAAGTAAAAGAAATTAGAATAAAAACAAATAAGAAAAAATGAAACATCGCAAACAATGAGGATCTGTTATCCAACTAAGCTGGCTTACTCTCATGAAGGCCTGTAGCTTTGATCCTAACTCCCGAAACAGCTGAAAGAACTGAAAGAAAAGATCTTGACATGTTCAGAACGAATTCTAAGTTAACAATCAGAATCTTAATACGAGGTAGAGGTGGCAAGATGGGTGAGTTATGATTTCAAAAACAATTTCAAAGATAGTGATCTAATTATTTATACTATATATAAAACATATGAGAGAGGTATTTAAGATACCATAAAATTAAGAACAAATACTTAATTCAATGCATAAGATACAATCAATTTTGAGGGTAAAATAGTATTTATAACTTTATTTACATTTTACAGCTTACAATTAGTTATATAATAACCTTACACTTACTAATATTTACATAAAAATTGTCATTATCTACCCATAAATAAATACAAAACTTAATTTGTTTAAGATTTCAGCTATATCCTTTTAATCTATCACATTTAAAAACTTTTTGAGACTACAATTGTAACCTGTGTTTTTTTAAACGTTTGGTGTAAATTTTTTCCTAAACCGATCTGTATTTGTGAGGTACAATAAGTTAATGCGTAAATGTACAAGTAGTCATACATAACCCATTTATTTGGTATTTAAAATTTTAGTTTAGAAAAAACAAAATAGACTTTTAGAAAAAATACTATAACAATAACAAAATATTAAAAACACGTGCTGGATGTAAAATATCACCCGTAGCATTGCGCGGGCACCTTTTTAGTTTGAATAAATGATCATGTGTTTCAGTGGTTGTATATAATACAAACAAACTTTTGACGACTTAAACCTGTTTGAATAAAACACAACCCGAATTGACCTGGTTATAAGTAAGTGGGTTGATATTACCACCTCTAATATAAGGTAATTACCTGATATAGCAGGAGTGAAAACACCATCACCAATTGTCATACAAGTTCCAAGAAGAACGAAGATCAACAACCCTTTTCGAAACTTGGTGTGTTTTTCAAAGAAAGATTTCAAAGCAAAGCTTTGCCAAGTTTCTGCAGTCTTTTTGACACCATATGCAGATAGTTTTTCATCGGTTTCTTGTTGATTAGGAAGCATACTTAGTTTTGCTTGCCGGCAGAGTAACGAATACAGTGCAAACGTACCACCTTTAATACATGTCAAATGTCAATTTATAAACGATTTCTGTACTTATAAAACATGCAACTAAGGGGGTGTTTGGATTAGCGTTTTTAACTGATCACATGAGAATCAGTTTCTAATGTTTGGATAAACAGATTTTGTTTCTGAATATGTCCTTAGTTTTATACTAGTTGCAAGAACCTAATTATCAAAGGGCAGAAAATATACACATCTTTTAACCTGATTATGGAGATTTTTACTTATATTTTATGCCATTTTGAATATTTTATTATCAAGTTGCTAAACAATCAAAAGTTCCCAAATGCTCAAACAATTGTTTATTTTATTACTACAACTGCAAATTTTAAACAACAAACACAATCCAAACACCATATCCTACAACCTGATTTTATTACAACTAACTTTCTGATGTTAATTAAAACAATTCCCATTTTCACAAAATCCGGAAGGTATACCTTCACCATTGTCATCAGCTGACATGACAATGAACACATACTTAAGGAGGGCTATTAGAGTAAAAGTCCAAAAGATGAAGGAAAGAACACCATAGATTTCTTCATCATCTTCATGAAGACTAAGCTTTCCTGAAAATGTGGTCTTGTAAACATAGAGAGGG
The DNA here is from genome assembly GCA_025506515.1 of Flaveria trinervia. NCBI lineage: Eukaryota > Viridiplantae > Streptophyta > Magnoliopsida > Asterales > Asteraceae > Flaveria > Flaveria trinervia. Next base: position 13,727,912 of record CM046441.1, on the reverse strand, counting down.
GAGGTACTTAGATCCCCGTAAACAACCCCAAGACTTTGATAAGCCAAACTCAGCACTGCGGAACATGATGCCTTATTTAATTTCTGGTTCAATCAAACAATACCCGATTAGCCGAAAGAGCAGAGTTCTTTATAAGGATAAAATTTGATGATACAAGTATTGTGCGTGCTCGGGATGAATACACAACTTGAAACTAATAACTTTTCCTAGCATACATAGAACAAACCCATTACTTTATCCTCTTTAGTTGATGTGAATTAGAGTCAAGAATGTGCAAAAGTCAAATCTAGTCAACACCCGTTGCAGTTCACACCCAAAATCATCCAAAATAAAGACAAATATGTAAAAAAAGATCCAAGCTTTACCAGCCAATCTTGAATCTTGATAACCAACTACAAGAAAGCACTACAAAACAAACTTACCCATGAAGAAAAGCATCACAAAAGTGATGATAAACATGACACAAATCACAGACAGTAAATTTGGTAGAAAGTAGGTTTAACCTTTGCAGCATAAAACCTGCTTTTGAAGGTCAGATGATAATTATTATCTTATAAACAAATAAAGGAAAATAACAAGTTTTGTAGAAATCCCCTCAGTGTTTTATGTAAACCCAAATCTAATCAACAATCATTGCAAATCACATTCAAACACATCCAAAATAACCCTATGTACAAAATTAGCTCCATTTGCAAATCATTCTTAAATCTTGATAACACATTTACAAGAAAACAGTTAGAAAACAACTCAACCCATGAAGAAAAACAATAAAAAAATCAAAGAAAAAATGAGCACAGAATCAAATACATGGGGAAATTCATCTTGTTTTGTAGGAAATACTTTCTGCGCATTGAGCAACAGTCAAATCTAACACACACCCATTGCTACTAACACTTTAAAAACAAGCCCAAAACATACAATATTTTCAACTTCAACAACCCACAAATGGATGAAACTAACACACACTTCAAGATTCATATCCTCCAAGAAATCTACAGAACAATAACAACAAAAGAAAGAAGATAATGATACCCGACTCTGCAGGCCATGTTCTAGGGATTCAAAAGAAGCTTTGGGATGAAACATTGGTTATGAAAATGGGTAAAAAGATGCAGGAAGAAAGGAGGTTGAAATGAGCAAAAGAGTGAGTGTGTGTGTAGGTTAAAAAGGAATGTAGGATGTGGGCAAAGAGGGAAGAAAGTAGTCAACAATCATGTGTCACACCCTCTGCTTTCTGCAAATCTTTTTTTGTACTCGTTTTCTCCGCCTAGGACCCCCAATTTTCTTGGATGAACAAAATCTACATGAACTATTATGTAATGTGGTATTTCTTAATCATTATTACCATAATTATATCTTTTTATTTGGATTTGGAGATGATTAAGGAATTAATGAGGTTTTGTATTTGGATATTCTTTTTTATATATGTTGAGGCTAAGTTTGAAATTACATGTACTATCATTTAAATTTAATGATTAGGCTTAATGAGCATTTGTAGAAAAAAAATCAATAACACCTATAAACATGCTTATGTGACAACAGTACCTATTAATATGTCTACAAACTTTATAGATAATATATATCACTAGCTTTTATATTTATTTTCCATAATCTTTTTGTTTATTATTCTAACTTTTTCAGTTCTTAATGCCATATAAATAAGTATAACACATTATTTCTAAATATTGCATGATATACTTAAATCAAACATAACCTTTAACTTTAAATATATACAAATTTCATATAAAATTTATCGATTTTAACAACATTAAACTGAAATTAAATTTTATCAAAATGAAAAAGAAAATTTAAAATAAAAAAAATAGAAAAAACCAGAAGAAAATGATTTATGAATGACCCATCAAATTACGTTTGTAGCCATTTGCCCACAAAAACTTATAGTCTAGAAACATCCACAATAGACTCGCACAATGGGGTTGTCCATGACAGATGTATTAGTCACCTCCACATCATCATCATCCGTGAGAACTCATCGATGCTTATTGTTGGTTGTTTAAAGTCTGAGTATGAGCCTAAGTACATGTATAGTGGACCGGCTAGACTTCATCGGCTTGTATTCGCTCCTTGAGGTGCACCAAGTTAATGAAAGATCTCTTTGTTTGATATGATTTTCTCCATAATAATGTAGGTGATCCATACTTGACTATAAGACCTGATCTGATTTTTGTTGTAACAAACAACCTTTACTTATAAATTGGAAATTTTATATCAAGATATTTTGCTCATTGCCCTTTATATTGGATTAAAAGTTATTTTTGTTCAAAATTGTTATGAAACAACGTTAACATGTAAGACACATTATTACTTCTAGAAGGAAGATACGACGGTATATAATAATATCTATATTCTATGATATTAAAAGTAATTATTGCTCAAACCAATCTTTTTTAGAATAAATATGGACCCTTTGTGTTTAAGTCTAGTCATGGGTGTTACATAAAACTTATCACATGGGCTCTTTCACGTCTAGAACTTATCGTAAGAGTTTAATCTACCTATTAGTAAAAAATCTCATAACTTTAGTAATATCACATTCAGTAATATCGTGTTGTAAGAATTTAATCTATCTATTAGGAAAAAAAAAAGTCACCATTAAGAAAATGTTATTTAATTCTTTCTTTTATTTTATTTCTTTTCTACTTTTATAGAACCAAATTGGAAACAAAATATAGTTTCAATAACGGTAGAACCTATAAATGTGCTATGAGCTATATGTAGAACCTATTTCTAGGATCTTTCTATATCTAACTCATAGCTGTAAAATGTGCATTGCGTATAGATTATAATATAATATATCTAAAAATAATAATAAAAACACAATTGTTTGAGATGAGATTAATATGGTAAAGAAGAAAAATGATACACAATAATTAATATTGATATAAAATAACACTACGTAAAACTATAAGAATACAATATTTCAAACACTAATAAAAATGCATAATTACTTTGATCTATCTATTATTTTAAAATCACTTTATAATAATTTTCAGCTTAAATAATTGTTATAATATGTGACTTGGGTATATAGAAATTTAAAAAAATAAAAAGAAATAATAAATATATATGGAGCGAGAAAGACATATAAACATGCTAAATTATTGTTATAATAATGTGACTTTGGTATATAAAAAGTCAAAAGAGAAATATAAATAACGAGCGAGAAAGACATATAAACATGCTATTATCTAAAGAATTACTAAAATGTGAAAAATACATTACTTGCTAAAGAATTACATGTGCATTAGAGCGCTATATATAGACAATTATGGAAGTAAACACTAGATGTGATATCAGCCTACTTCAATCATACCTACTATAATCATCATGTGAAATTAATGAAATACGAAACTGAAACCAATAGAATCATTTATTCGATTATAAAATGAATAAATCATTTTTATTTTTATATAAGTTATAAATCTTTATTTGTCAAGAAAAAAATGTCCTCACACAGAAAACTTATATTTACAAAATAAAAGGTAACTAGTATTAAGTCTCATGTTACGACGGGACCGTAAAACTATTGTACTTAGCATCAATGACATACTACTGTTAGTGACCATCAATATCGAAAAACTCACGAAAATAAAATAAAACAAAAAGAATAAACCGGACAAAAAGTAAAAGTAAAAACGTTGAACCACCCAGGCAACATAAAACATATAAAACAATAGTAAGTTAATCTCGGACCAGCGCGCTATGACAAGTCTGTCAAAAGGGGAAAAAATAAGCGTACAAATGTCAAACCCACATATACGCTGCGACATGTCAACACGCGACATTTAGACTAAAACGTAAAACACAAATTTTCTAAATATGAAAAATATAGGTGACCAAATTTGAAAGTAAAATTGTTGGGATTAAATTGTCAAATATATAAAAGTAATGGATTAAAATAGAAAAGTTAAAGATTAATAAAAAAGAAGATGAGTACAACCCATTTAAGCATGTTGTACCACCAATTATACAAACAAAACTCGCAGTTAGTATTATATAACTAAATTTAGGTTAAAGAAATATCATTATAATGCCACACCATGACACCAATGTATAATGGTTGTAGTTAATGTTAATTAATGCTATCTTAACTACATTATTTTCTCGATAAGTGGATGTTTGAAAACTTTTAAATGATTAAATACTTAATCAATAAGATGTCTAAATTTTTAAATGTTGAACCCTTAAGATATCTAAACTATTAAGATGTTTGAACCATTAAGAGATAGTATATCATTTAACTATACAAATGAAAATTTCTGACCAATTCAAATAAAAAATCTTAACCACTCAGCATTAAACATCTTAACCATTCAGCACTATTATAATGTTTGACCATTCAGAGGCAAATGTTTGAACCATTTAGACATTTGCTCACGAAAAAAACCAATCTGAACTATTAAATGTTGAACCATTTAGACATTTGAATTATTAAAAAACTGATTAAGAGACTGTTAAACAACCCTAAGTTTAAAGAGTACAATTTTCAAGCAATAATAAAAATTTCCTTTAGACTCTTAGGTGCTGTTTGTTTTTCTACCGGAAAACGTCTGCATCTACGGACCACATATGCAAACACCTGCAATAGAAGAGGTGGACCAAATGTCTGCAGTCTGCAAGAAAAAAGTTCGTTTGTTTTTAACATCTGCAGTCCGTAACCAAAACATTCCTGAACAAAAATCAAAACCCCAAACACCCAATCGGTCGGTGGTGTTAAGAAATCTCCGACGAAGGGGGATGGTCGCGAAGGGGTAGGGCAACGGAGGGAGAGTGCAGCGAATGGAGATGGCAACAGAGGGGAGGATAGCTACAGCGGTGGGGGAGGGGGAGGCGGTTTGGTGGTCGGCGATGAAGTTGGGGCAGTATTTCATGGCCGGCGGTTAATATGGGGTGTCGTTTCGATAGCCGACAGTGAAGTTTCGATGGCCCTCGATGGGCGGTTATGAAGCTGCAGAGGCGTATGACGTTCGGTGGATGACCATGAAGCTGCAGTTGTGTCTGGTGGCCGATGATGAAGCTGCGGTTGTGTCCGATGGCCGATGATGAAGCTGTGGTGGCGTTCGGTGGCTGGCGATGAAGCTGCGGTGGCGTTCGGTGGCCGAAGCAGAAGAGGAGCGGCGCGACAGCGTGAGCTAGACGGTAGGGTGAGCAGAGGTGGCGGCCGGAGAAGGGCTTCAGTAAAGATAGGAGAGGAGAGGGGTGGTGAGTTGAAGGCTTGAACAATAAGAAGAAAAGTCTGGGTTAGGAGGTAAAGAGGAGAAGAGGTTAAGAAGACCTAAGAAGTGGTAACACCACATCTTCTCCATGCAGACGTCAGGAATACATTTTTTAATGAAATGTCTTGCAAAAAACAAACAGTCTGCACACTCAAAACTTCTTCCCGCGTCTGCATGCGCGCAGATAAAGAGATGGAGAAAAGGTTTTTTCAAAAAACAAACACCACCTTAGCATAGGTAGATATCACTTTAAGATGTGTCTTCAAAGTACGCTTTGGCAGGGATAATCGTGTGGTTTAGATCAATTGCTAATGATTATTATAATATATAACTCACTCCACATTTTGCTAATTCTAATTTATAATATCTTTTGATAGACGGTGGAGTTATTCTAAAAATTAAAAAAAACTAAAAATTGTGCAAAATATTATTATTCATTATATCTTTAGATCTAAGCGATAAAAAAATCCGATAACATAATGACAAATAACTGAAACTTTAGCATAAACCACATTATAATGTTCCACCTTCTTTATAACGCTCGTAAGCTTTACATACAACATTAGTTTAAAAAAATACACCATAAAAATAAATGCTTTTTTTTATTTTTAAAATGCTTGTAATTTTGATAAATAAAAAACGGATTGTTTAACGTTATTTCCGCTCATTGTGTAATATTCAACAGCTAATTACATAATATAAGGTCATTGTGTAATATTTATCGAATTATTGTGGCTTATGTTTACCATTTTGTTATGTATTTTGTTTTTTTAAAGTGATGATTTTCAAATAACATAATACTAAAAATGTAATTTTAGTATGTTTTTCAGTTTATTGAGTAATCTTAAGCAAATCATTGTATAATACTCATCAAGCAGCTTATTGTTTTTATTGATAATCATTGAGTCTAGTGATAATTATTGTATTACTCATTATGTCTAATGTTAACCATTGTGTTTTATAAACTGATGATTCTAAAATAAAACAATACTAAAAATTTAACTTTTTTTTATGTTTTTCTAATTTATTGTGTAATTCTAATTAGGTTATTGTATAATACTCGTCAAACAACTTGTTATGCCTATTATTAATTATCGAGTCTAGTGTTGATTATTTTGTTACCCCTGGTGTCTAATGTTGACTATTGTATTAAATAATTAGTCTAGTGCTAGTTGTTGCATAATAATGAGCAATTCATGTCACTATTGTGTCTAATATTTTTACATTAATAATGAGCAATTCATTGCATAATACTCATCAATCAACTCATTATATCTATTACTAATCATTGAGTCTAATGTTAGTTATTGTGTTATCTATTGTGTCTAACGTTAATCATTATGTTTTTTAAAATGGTGATTCTCAAATAAAATAATACTGAAAATTAAATTTTTTATATGTTTTTCTAGTTTATTATTTAATCCTTATCTTACTATTGTGTAATACTCGTCAAGCGAATCATTGTATCTTTTGTTAATTATCGAGTCTAGTGTTGGTTATTGTGTTACTCATTGTGTCTATTGTTGACTACTGTGTTATTTAATATATTTTTTTAAAATGATGATTTTCAAATAACACAATGTTTAAAATGTAATTTTTTACACTTTTTTCAGTTTATTATGTAATCCTGCTCTGGTCATTGTGTAATCGTTAAATCAGCTCATGTTCGATTGCTAATAATCAAGTCTAGTGCTAGTTATTGTGTTATCAATTTTGTCTAATGTTGACCATTGTGATTTTTAAAATGATGATTTCGAATAACACAATTATAAGAAATGTAAACTTTTTATGGTGTAATCCTGATGAGCATCCACGCCCCTCCTTGAACTTACAATCATTTTTGTTTGTCGTAAGGCATGGGTTTGAAAAGAATTTGTTTTTTTATATGAAAGTTTTGAATGTTATCGATAATGTATGTGTTTCGTTTTCTTATATAAAGTCAAATATATTATCAACACCATTTCGGCGCACGGGTTTAGACAACGATACATAATTACTTTTATGGCTTTATGTCTTCGTTGTAATGCGGTATTTTTTTTTTTTATATGAAGATGCAAATGTTATCAATAACGTTGAAATTTTATTTTTTTATATTTTATTGACAATTCATTTAACGTGTGATTTTACAATGTATCTACATTAGGTTTTTAAATGGTTTCAACATGTGAGTCTTAATTCTAGTTATAAACATGTTTATATTTATATTGGTAATAATAGACGTACAATCTTTTTCCTATCCTTTCAATGATAAATTATTGTGTTTGGTTTTTATTGTTTATTATGATCCATAAAATACAATTTTCTAAAGATAGAAGGCTTCGTATTATAATAGGGCCCTTTTGTACTTCTATCGTCTCTTCAATCATTGGAGTCGATTAACATTGTTGATAATAATTTAAACGGTAGAAAACAATTTTTAATTTGGCAAACATCTCATCTTGTCTCATCTCATTAATTTAATAAAATTAGTTTCAAAAACCACGTCACAACATTACATTCATCCTAATCAATTTTTTTATTATTTTTTCTATTAAATAATACTAATAATATTATTTAATTAAAAAAAATAACTTTTTATAAAAATAAATTTTTTCTAAAACATCAAATTTTTAAAAATAAAAATATTTTAAAGTTGGTGTTTTTAAAAAAGTAAAATTTTCTAAAACATCAAATGACATTTTTATAAAACGTTTGTTTTGAAATAAAATTTTTATTCTATTTATACAAGAACTATCTCAATCATATCTTATTTTAAAATATCAAATTTTAATTAGAAGATTTTCAAATATTTAATATATTTTATTCAACTCGTTTAATACACACGTATAGTCTATATATATATATATATATATATATATATTAACACACACACACACACATATATATATATATATTGTATATACATGTGTACCTAGTTTATGAGCTTAAAAGTAAAAGTCTTTCATGTCTTACACATATGTAACGAATTGGTTCGATGAAATAAATATGTGGTTGATGTTTATTAATGTTTAATGTTTCATAGTATTATTGTGTTAAAGTATAATGAACTTATTATATAGGTTCGAGGTTGTTGTACACAATTCTAAGTCAATAATGATTAAGTAATGTGATGAACCTAGTCGGATGAGTATTCATGCTAATGGCCCATACTTTTGGACCATACGTATGAATACATCATGCTTATGGATCAGTCGTATGACTGAACCAGGAGACTGGATCAGTCGTATGATTGAGACATAAGATTGACTCAGTCGCACGACTAAACCTTCAGTCGTGCGTATGACTCAATCGCATGATTCAGTCGCACGAATGTACCATGCTAATGGTTTAGTCATACGAATAAAAACCAATAACCTATAAATACACTTAATTCGTGAAAAAAAAAGAATTTGAAACAATTTAGAACACTTGATATTATCATGAACCCTAACCATCCAAAACATTCAAGAAAGCCTGTCCAAGTTCATAGATCGTTCCCGATCGGTTTCTATTCGTTCATAACGTTTAGTTTCAATCTTATATCGATTGGGTAATCGTTCTCACTGATTGGATCGCCAATCTATAGGATTCCACACTATTTGCTTTGGTATAAACGTAGAATCTGTTAGTATTCCGTACGTACACGATCCTGACAAGTTGTATCAGAGCTTAGTCTCTTGATTTTGCGTTTGATTCAATTAGATTTGTGTCAAAACTCACATTTTAATACAAAAAAATCATCTTTTTGACTCCACAGGTGTTTATCGACGTTTCCAGGATACGGCAGATTAGGGTTTCTGGGTAAATCGTATTTCGTGTCTAAGTGCCAAAAATTCAATTTTTTCAAACACAGCAGCCTTTAGTCGCATGAATAGCTCATTCGTACGATTGAAGTCATTCGTATACTCCATCCGCACGTCTGAACTCAGTCGTATCCTTCATTCGCACGACTGAACAACTTTAGTCGTTTGAGTCCATTCGCCCTGTTCATACGCACGACTGAATCCAATCGCACGATTGAATTCATTCGCAAGAGTGATCCATACGCATTGTCCATCCGCACGATTGAAGCTGTCCTATTCTCCAATTACTAAGTCTATACAAATGGAAGATTAGTTTTCTGTGTTTACTGCCGGGAAGGACTCACGCATCCAGAACCTTCTTCTTCTGGAGAATGAGATAGGCAATCACAATAAACCGCCGAAGCTATAACGTTAGATAACTATCCACAATGGAAACAGCGGTTCGAGATTTACCTAAATGGAGTGGATCCCAATCTCTGGACTCCTATAGAGACTGGTTACACGGTACCAGACAGTGCAAATGGAGTAAAGTTGACCTTGGGTGAAATGAGCGAGGCTCAAAAAATACTTGTTAGGACCTGGTATTTGAACGAAATACCTAGTGATTAGCGTGTAAACCAGATCAATAGTGCGAAATCCTATTTGATTGGCGATCCAATCAGTGAGAACACACGAAGAATCAATAAAGAATTGAAACTAACGTTAGAAATCAATCTAATTTGTTCTATGAACTTGGAGAACAAATTGGGAGGCTTCTGGACAGCTAGGGTACGTCTGGAATCATAGTGAATGAATGCTCTACGTTTTTCACGAATTAGATTGTATTTATAGGTTAGTATTGTTCATTCGGGTGACTGGACCATAAGCATGGTTCAGTCGTGCGATTGAACCATGCGGTTGATCCATCCACACGACTGGGTGTTCAGTCGTGCGACTGAGTCAATCTTATGTGTCAATCATACGACTGATCCAGTCTCCTGGTTCAGTCGTGCGATTGAGTCAATCGTATGATGTTATTCATGCGTGTGGTCCATTCGTATGGGCCATTCGCATGAGAACTTCATTATGTTAAGTTTGAATGTATTAATTAATAAACATTATGTGTAACCATTCACACAACTACTATCCTAATTAATCAGTTCAATATCTACTCATTAATAAAATATTAGTCATTACAAATCACAAACAATCAATATCATTTCATTAATCATATCAAATTACATCAAAATCAGGTAAACAAGATCTATTACATTTCATATCATGATCTAGGGACATACATGTATCAACAAACTCCCCCTTGGACCTAAATCTCTCTAATGTCTTGTTTTTTGTATCACCTCCGCATATTTCTTGTACTTGTTCTCTTTTGTGACTCCTGCGTGAATCTCAAACGTGAAGCAGAGTCTTATGACATTTAGGAACTAGAGGGCTTGTACAATATCTTGCGTATCATAGAACAATGGTCACTTGTATAGCGTGTAGACATCTTTTTCTGACAAGTTGGTAAGCCACATTGGGTCGAATACCCTGATCGTATCCATTTGGCCCTCCTTGTTTAGGACTATGACCGCTTCTGTTGTTCTCCAATCGTAGTACCACCACCTAAAGTGTGGAGTGAAGTCCTCATTTCCCTGAGTGGGATTCTTGACATTGTGCGCGGAGGACTCCACCTCAACACTATCTTCGGCTTTCCAGTAATGGCATCAACCTCAGACCTTCTGATATACCTTTTAGACTGTTGGGGTCTGAAGTTAACCCACCTGGTGTGGTACTCCTTCTTTAGGGCAGCCTCGAACCTGCCTGACATCTTCCTCGGGTCAGCATACAAAAGCTTCAGTTTGGCCAGCTGGTTGAGCTCAAAACCTGGTAGAGTCTTCAGATCATGTGGGAATTTGAAGTACTCTATGCCCTTTTCTCTCTTAACTGCATATATGTTAAGATCCTCAAAATATGCCACACTATGATCCTGCCAGTCACCTTATGATGTTTCTTGACTCTGTAGAGTTTGGTGTAGGCATCCTGTTTCGGTGCAGTGCGTTGGGATCTAACTTCTTCAAAACACGCAGCCCACTCAGCCTTTCGAATATCTACATCATCAATGAGGCTTGAGTCGTTTCCTCTACTTTCTCCGACTCTAGCTCCATCTTTTCAACACCTCAAAAGTATTTCTGATGAGGGATTCACCCAGATTGGGGACCACATTTCCCTCATTGTCAGCGTACTGAGGGTAGTGCTCGGCAGTGACATCTTCAATCTCGATTTCATCAACATCGTTGAGCTCTTCGTCACTAGTCGAGTCGCATGTCGGAGCATTCTTCACTATCTCATCTGGATTGAGCTTGAAAATTTCTGCGAGTTGCTCGTTTGATAAGTCGTGAATTATTTCCCCTTCTTCAGGGGTATAACTCACCGACCTCCTTACGATCCCTTGCAGATCAAGAATCATTGTTAGCTGAGTCTTGACCTGCTGAAGGGGAGCAACATCAAACTCATCCCTTTGGTAATTTGGATCTGTTTGATTTACACATTCAACATATCAACCATTAGTAATTCATCAAAACAGAAATGCATTAAACTGAATTTAAACATTAAATACATAGATTGCAATACATGAGTCCAATACAAAAGTAATTTAGTACATAAACATCTAATCTTTACTTTTGTCCTGTATCATCGTCTCGTCACTTGGTGGAGCTGAGGAAGAAGCTGGTTGGTCTTGTATGTTCTTGGACCTCCTTTCTTGACCTGAAGCAGAGGCCGATGCAGCTGCATCTCTCCTGATGTATCTTCATCATCCTTCTCCTCTGTCCTTTGTTCTTCTGTCCCCTCATCCTCTTCTGTCTCATCATCCTCATCATCACTTTCATCATCATCATCATCTCTGTCTCCTTCTTTGATCTTCAAGGGCTCTTCCTTATATCCCTTTAACTTTAACATGATTGTCTTCTTCGCCTTCTCCAACTCCTCTATCTTCCTGTTTGATGTGACACTCTGTGCTTGGAGTTGGGCTATCTCAAGGCTCTGAGCAGCCATCTGTTGGGCCTGCTCCTTTATCATTCTAGCCTGCTCTTCTATCTGGTGAGACTGAGCAGTAGTAAGATCAGCAAGCTGACGGATCTGAGCCGCCTTCTCCTCATCTGCTGCAATAGGCGCATCACCATCCTGTTGAGCGCAGACAGATGTTCCTCTACCACAATTGGAGGTAGAGGTGATACATATGGATGAGATGGATGGGCTGAGGATCCAGCTTGGTGGGTAGCGGTGGTGGTGGTGTTGTAGTGAAAATGGGTCTGTGAAGTGGTGGAGGTGATGTGGGAGTGAAAGATATGGTGGTAGATGGAATCTGTACAGTGGGGGAGGTGTGGTGGTGGTAGTAGTAGCTGTGGTGGCTGTGGTGGCTGTGGCTGTGGAAGTGGTTGTGGTGGTGGCAGATGTGGTGGCTACGGTGGTGGATGGTGTGCTTGTGGAAGTGGTAGTGGTGGTGGCAGATGTGGTTGTGGAGGTAACGAAGGTGAGACGTCTTTTCTTCTTCTTCTGGCCATGGGGTTGAGCCATCCTTTTCCTCCTCGTTCCCGTTGAGGTGGATGCTCCCCCTACAACCCTGCTAGCTGGCTCCAGTACATAACTCGGATTCGTGGCTGTCTCTCTTGAGTCTCATGGGTGTTCACCAACCACGCTTAGCCCATGTTTCGTGGGAACAACCTTGCTTCCCACAGTCCGTGTTAAGGGCTCCTCTTCCGACTCCTCTTCCCTCTCATCAGGAACAAAATCCTAATGGAAACCAGCAGACTCAGTTCCATCGTGGGTGGATGGTGGAGATGGTATATCAGTGGTAGTGGCCCTAGATGGAATGGGGCCTGTATCTCCACCATCACCACTATCGTCATCATCGTCGTCATCAACTGGTAGACCTATAGGTTCAGAATCAGAGTCACTGTCATCATGACGCCATTTTCGTCTTCCCGGTGCCACATAGTTCTCGTTTGCCAAATGGCCAATCAACCTCTTCACTAGGGGCTTCACTTGTTTGCCCCTATACACCCTCATTCGACCCAAGGTCGTGTCATCCATAATTTCCAAAGTAACTGCATCATGACTCTCCTTTGGGAGAAGTGGCAGCTTGTCGTTGAAGATTAGCTGTAGAAACTTGGGGTACATACAGAATCCTTCCTTCCCTTTTGCTTCCAGGTTCTCTATCAGATAGGAAAAGATCATACTCGAGAAGCTGAAAGGGTGGTTCAGCACTAGTGCCACGAAGGCATTTTGAATCAGATCTGATAGATCATCGAACCCACCCCTCCTCGAAGCAATGCACTTCAGAATCACATGTGCCAAGTATTTGTACTGAGGGCACAGGTTGCTCTTATTGAGCACACCCGAGTTATGTCCCCCGCGTACTTGATTCTGAGGAAGCAGCCCCTCACAGTCAGTGGATGTAATTTGGTGGGGTGATTCGTATCGTCCCCAAATTCAAGAACTTTCTGGAAATCAGCAGCAGTAACCTCGATATCCTGACCCAGAATGGAGCTCCGTATACTGTACGGCTCACGAGAGCGATCAACTGAGGCATTCTCCCAGAATGCCTGGTGTAATGACCTGTAGGGCGTGCAAGGTGTAGATATAGCCTTATGTATCCGGGAGCGTCTAAGGAAGGCTATAATCTCTGTGAACTCGGCCCCGTTCCGAGTAGTATGATCCAATTGAGCACATATGTTGTGCTTTGGGTTAATGGACCATCTATCAGCCATTTTTCTGAAACACAAGACACAGAATCATTAGTACATAATACATCAAAATTCAGTTCTAAGTGTAATGTTTAAATTCATTCTGATTCATTCGTGCGAATGAATCATGCGACTGGAGTCAGTCGCTTGTTCTTTCGTGCGACTGAGCTTGTTCGGGTGAATGAGACATGCGACTGAGTTCAATCTGCTGACTGAGTCTGTGATTGGGTCAGTCGGCCGACTGAACTCATTCGCATGGTTCATTCGGCCGATTGACCCAATCGCAAGATTCAATCATGCGATTGGAGTTCATCCGGACGACCAGTCGCTTGTCCCACTGTTTAGTCGCTTGTGGTTCGAATCTTGACCAATTCAAGCAATTTAACATGGTTTAATGGTCTATTAGACTCGCCATCATGTCACTAATAACCTATTAAACTTAATTTTAACATTTTGCTAAGTTTATGTAGGTTATTAGGGCATTTTTCAGTCCGGTTCTTGTTTCATTCGAATATCACATATTTGGATTCAAGATCTTCTGATTTCGGTAAGATTTAACTACAATATACCTGTATAATCGTCAATCGAGCGTCAGAGAATCAACACAATGTGAACACAAGATCTCTAGAAATTTTGGCAGAGTAACGGGAAAAAATGCGATTTGGGTGCGATTGAGAGTGATGAGTACAACGCGATCGACTAAGGCCCTTTAAATACTGAACCGAAGTTCAATCGGCCGACTGGCCTCATTCGCTCAGTTCATTCGGGCGACTGAGGTTCAGTCGTGCGATTGGCTTAATCAGTCGGTTGACTGAGTCTCAGTCGGTCGACTGACTCATTCGTGCTCTTTCATTCTCACCCTCAGTTAACCGACTGAGTATCAGTCGGTCGACTGACTCATTCGCACCTGTCATTCGGTTGAATGGATCATTCTTATACGCCATTAGGGTGAATGACTAAATTTCATGTCCAGTTGTGCGAATGGGATCCATTCGCATGGTTGGTCCATATTCATGGTCCAATCATGCGAATGTGTCACACTTGGTGAATGTTCTGCCATTTTGAACATTTTACTTTTAAGACCCTTTTAACTTTTTGAAATAAACATTGTGAGTGTTTATGATCATCTTAGACATGATCATTTTAACCAATTTAGTCACCTCAGACATGACTCTTTTAAACACTTTGTCACCTCAGACGTGACTGCTGTAAACTTGAGAATTCATGTGGTCATCTCAGACATGAACCTTTTAGTGAGTTAATCCTTTATCTATTTTCATGATATAGTCTGGCAAACAAACAAAATCAAAAGACTAAGTGAATAATAATAAAAAGTAAACTAACGTACCAAAAATAAAGACTTGTTTTTTTTTGCTTTTTGTGAGAGATAAATCCTAAGATAGAAATCTATGAGATTTGGTTCCGGAATAGGCAGCTTCAACTTAGATTTCCACACCTGGACCAATTCAATTTTGGAATCATACAGGCAAGTCAAATCATTTGGGACTTGTTGTCAAAATCTTTTGATGCTCTATTCTTGGTTTTCATCCAGAGTCGGTAGCAACTTTTAGGAAATCATACTGGAACTATTAGATTACCACATTGATTTGAACTTTCAAGAATTGCAGCCACAATAATTGTCAGTATATTTGTCCTCTTAAATCCATACACAGACTTTTGACACAGACTGGCGATAGGTTTAGGTTTAATTATTTCAACTAACATTTGTGGATCCCACACTTATATGGTAATCAACATTCCTCAGGAGCTTTTGAGCGGTCTACGGGTATTTTTACAAGAAGAGACTATTCTTAGAGATTTCAAAGAGAAGCCAATCCTCAGGTCAGTGCCATCGCACAGCAGAGAGGTGACAAACAACAATGAATTCTAGAATATCTAGGTTATGCTTATCCTCAGGTAAGTGCCATTGCACAGCGGAGAGGCACACAACCTATCTCTTTGTTAGAGCAGCTTGATTTTATTTTTCACAAAATGCACCAACAACATAAGTCAGTAGCTTGATAGCATTTTTCTTTCATTTTTCGTGCTTTGCTCTATTTATGGTCATCCGCACACATTTGTGGCGTTTACAAGCTCATTACCCCTTATTGGAATATTGTTGGAGTTAACCAGTGATAATATGGAAGCCCACAGTCAGTTGAACAACTTAGTTTGATCTTGAAATCACCAGTCAGGTCTTCTCATCTATTGTGCTGAATCTACAGACATATCATTTGTGATCTAGCAACCTCTAGGTCTACTCTCTGTGTGTTACCTTCATAGTTACCAGTTTTTCTATCATCTTCCCTTTTTGTATTGCTTAGACTACACAGACTTATACTTTGAATTTTTGCATCTTTCTAAATTAAAATTTTAAAGTCCCTCTTGATTTGTTCCTGTGTACTATCATATTCCAAAGGGTTTGAATCGGTATCACAGATACGATCTACCTTATATCAGCTTTCCACTCCTTCTCTCTCGTCTTTTTTTTATAATAATGTTACTTGCTGACTTATTCTCCCCCTAAAATACTAACATCATAACTGGTATAATTATTTTAGGATTTTAATAAACAGCAGAATACCATTAAAACAAAAACTGCATAGTTGGGCTAGTTCTTCTCATATAGTACAGAACTTAGTGAAAGAACGAAACAATGAGGAAGGTTTGGGATAAAAATTAGTTCCACCACCACATGAGATCCTTTTGAATACAAAATGTAGACCTATTAATAACAACCCAATTAAGGATCATGTGGTGTCTACTCCTCTAGTTAGTGATCCTGATTCCACAGGTAAGCCTGTGAAATCTGACACTAAACAAAAGGAGTCTACTTTGAAATCAAAAGGCGAGATGCCAGTTGAGAATTTAGATGATGCATTTAAAAGGGTTAATGTAAGGTCAGGTTCACCAAAGTCCATGTCAGAACCCAAAATGACTAAACTAGTTAACCACAAACGTATTAATAATCAAAGTCCAACCAAAGTGCATGTTAAAGATGTTCAAAACTTCAAAACAATTAATGTTGTTAATAAGGATGAAACATCTAAAAGGGTAGTGACAAAACGAAACCAGACACACCTCACACCTTCACTAAGCTCAACATCACACAAAAGTTTTCTTCAATATGTAGAAGCAAGATCTTGCTAAAGTTATGGAAAACGAGGACATATTTCTACTAATTGTCCTTACTATCAGATACCTAGAAAGAAAATTAAAATTTATAATACAAAACCAAGTTCTTCTAAAACAAGATCTAATACTCCACCTAAGAGTGTTAGCGAACCTAAAGTTCAAACCATAAGTCAGTCATCTGTTTACCACAAATAAGCCTTACACAAAACTGGCATATGTAAGGAAAAATCAAGTATAGGGTTTAATAGTGAGAATGATAAGAAGAAAGATATGCCCTTATCCTCTAAAGGACAATGGGTTGAGTTTATGATGTGTGATTCCTCTGGGTCACCTAAGCCAGTTAAAGCTTGGGTCCCAACACTGAACTAACAAATTTCTTTGACTGTGTAGGGTGTCCGCTACAACACTATCATTAATACCTAGATTATTGATAGTGGGGCGTCCAGGCACATGACAGGGAATTCGTCATTCCTTTTCAACGTCAAACAAATCTGCAGGATCATTGAAAGGTGTAAGTTACAACACAAAAACACAAAAAGGAGATTAACTAAACTTTAATCAAACAGTAAATTAGATTAACCAAGTTGAGACACTAAGAACACAAGTAATGCAAGAGACAGAACACAATGAACACAAGTGTATGGTTTTCAAGAATACAGTATATTGCTTTCCCTATGTTCTATTACAAGTTTTACAAAACATATTCGAAAGATACAAGAACATGAGATACTTATACTACATCCTACAGCGGCTATACTTTGCAAGCCAGCTGGATACAATTGACTAGACATAAACAAAATCAATTGTAGAATCAAAAGGCATATTGCCTTTTGACTTGTGACTATGACATGCCATAGCTCACATCCTTATCTATTATAAAAAGGATAAAGTACATAAAGTAGAAAGTTACAGACTCAAGACCTTAATGTATAGTTACCAAAAGCATGGACCTTTTCACCAACTCATGTAAGTTGGTGACTTGCAGAGATGCAGCGGAAAGTAGTCCAGCTTTATGGAACAGTACATCAGATAAAGCATGTTACTAAAAGTCTTCGGAAGAAATCTGTCTTCATGAACTTGAAGCTTCGGAAGACTTTGTCTCTGAGGCTTCGAAAGACTTCATGTTTGGCTTTGGAAGATATTGGTCTTGGCTTCAGAAGATTTCACACTTAGAGTATTTTCTGTTTTATGTGTGAAACTTCCTAAGCTTCTTCTTTAATGCACTTGTGCAGCATGCATGATAGACTTAAGATGTTTAGGTTGCATCAGCCTCTTCATTAATCTCTAGAAACTCCCCCTAGACTGATGCTACCAAAACACTTACGAGACTTCAGATATCAACAGTCCTCATTAGGATGATCACCAATCCTTTCTTCATAAGGTGATCAGGATCCTTCAGACTGTCAAAGTGTCTTCTCTATCAAAGAGGTCATGCAGAGGCAACTAAAACATATCTTGCCATGTATAAGTGTCTTTAATGCCTTGATCTCTAATGACATGCCATCTTTCTGGATTTGTGGTGTATGTCCAAGACAAGATGGGTCTTCCTGATGCTAGAGGAGATGTTTGAATTGGAGTTGATGTAGCATCCTCTGGTTGCACAATCTCAAGATGTTCTGACTCATCCTGGGATTTAGAAGATGGTGCAGTCTTCTTCTTCTTTGGCTTTGGTTTAGAAGCCATCCTCTTCTTTCTCTTAACAGATTTTAACTGAGAAGACTGGCCTGCAGCACCAGATTAATCTTCACTGTCTTTCTCAGTTGGGAATTCCTCTCTCTCAGGCTCTGAAGGAGAGGGAGGTTGACCCTGCTATGGATCAGAAGATGAAGCTTGATGAGTTTCAACAGTAGGTCCAGGTTGTGTTGTCTCTGGTTGTTCAACCTTAATCTCCACTTCAGGTGGGGCTTGACTTGGGGTGGAGTGTAAGTCAATGAGCTCTCCACTTTTGATCTTCTTCTTGATCACCCTAATATGCTCATCCATAGTGGATAGAGACGTGGGGCCAGTCTCCTTCCAGAGAATCCATATAGCTTCAAGAAGCTCATCATCCTCTGCCTATCAGCAGAATTCTTCATGCTCTTTTGGATGATGGCTCTTGATTTTGCAGCTTCTTCCCTTAGTTTCTTCTTAGTTGTCTTTTTATCCTTGATTATCTCAAGTTCAAGCTGTTTTAAGTACTCAAACTCAACATAATCATAGGACAAGGGAAGGAGTGCATCTGCCTGATAGAAGCCTGTGGCACTCAAGTAGTTGATCATCTTGATCCTTTCTTCTCTTTGTCTACCTGAGGTTCTTGTTGAACCACATCTTCTTGTGCAGGACTTTCCTGAACTGGGGAGAGGGTAGGCATATTCTTGTACAGTCTTTTTCTTCTTTTTTCTTCTTTGACTTGCACTAGGAGTTCTGTATCTTCTGCCTCCTTCTTCTCTCTTGACCTTTCCAGGTCAACCAGTTCATTCAACTCATCTAAGGGGAGAGAAATGACATTGTCTATGTCATAGTTCCTAGTCTGCAAATAGTTTATCCTGACTACCCTTAACTTATCATTCTGAGTATCTGGTCTGGGGGAAGCCCTGATAGCAGACTCCATGAGTCTTGAAGACTCAGCAGAGGAACTTTCTCCCCTTAGCCTCCTTTTCCTCTCTCTCCTCCTCCTCAATCTCCTCAGTTCTCAATTTTCTTTTCCCTTTGTCACTCACAGACCTTTGTGACTCAGGGTGGAGAGACCTTTGGCCTTCATTGCTTGTTGCATCATCTGAGCTCAGGCCAGAGAGAGGTTGAGAAGCACCTTCACCAGCAGGTGTCTCAGAAGAAATATGGATCTCTGCAGCAGTTGATGATGATGAGACAGGGCTCTCAGGTTCTGCCATTGGGCCTTCAGTCAAGGATTACCCTATGAAGCTAATCTTATGGTCCTCCTCAATATCCAGTTGACCGATGGCATTGCCCGATTGCCTAAGTCTCCTTCTTAAGCTGAACTCTGTAGTGATCCTGTCTTGGATTCTTTTAGCCAGTCTGTCAGATTGTCTTGATTGGCTTGGGTTGACAAGTGGCATGTTGACTAGATCCAGACCTTCATAGTAGTCCAAGGTCTGAAAATTTGAAGACTTCTTGTTGTCCTTGAACTCTTATGATGATTAGGGCTTTCCTGATGTTGTTATACCTCCACCCAATGATGTGATTGGAAGATGGTGAAGATGACATAACCCTTGGTATCCCATCCTCAAACAGACTCTGTATGAAGGAGTCTGTATAGTCCACATCAATGTGAACTTGAGGAGGTTGCTGAGAATGCACAATTGCAAGTAAGGATGGTGAGTCCTCAGTGTCCATTCTCTCTGAAGAACACCCAGGTTCTGTGGCTGTAATGACTTTCTCCCCCTTTTTGGTAGCATCACCCACTTGCATAGGTGAGCTAGAGGATAGGTCAATCACATCCACAGCTTCTTGTGTTCTTGGTTGAGCTCTTCTTAAGGGTCTCCCAGCTAGTTTTTCCTTAAGATATGAAATCTCAAATTGCTGATCATTGATCCTATTGTGTAAGGTAGTCACCTGAGATTCAAGGTGATTGACCTTTAAGACTAAGTAAGTGTATGTTTTGGACAGTTTTTGCACCAGTAGTCTCAAATTCCCATCATCTTCATCAGAAGACTCATTGGGGGATGAGATGATTGGACCAAAGTCCTCTCTCTCACAACCAGCTTGAGGTTCTTGGCTGCTGGTTTTCTTCTGCTCACTGGCAATCTCAGTTGAGATGTTAGTGGGCTAAGTTTCCATGGTTGAGGTCTTAATGATGTAATCACTTTCAGAAGTGAGAGGCTCTTCCATATGGACATCCTGAACAGGTGCAGGAGTGTCCACCTTAGTTGTAGGTGACTGATGTGGGATAGATGTAGGAGACTCAGGAGTATTCATCTCTCTTTGAGTAGAGGAAAAGAAGAGAGACTCATTATACTCACTGAAACCTAGATCTTCATCAGTATAGAAGTCAAGGTTGGGAATTGGTTGGTTGAGATCTATAGGTTGGGGATGGTAACTGTCCCCTGAAGGTTGATCACTTGAGTGTCAAGACTCAGAGTGATGGCTTAAGGTAGTTGGGCTAATGAGCTCATCAGGCTGAGCATGAGGAACCTCAGCACTGATTCTTGAAGAAATAGGAGTGGTCTGCTCCTCAGGAGAAGTGAGAGCTCCAGTGTCCACTTCTTCCTGTATGGGTGAGTATATGGGGGCCTCCACAGACTGAATAGCCTGAACAGGGGTGCGTTTGGATTTTCTTTGGTAAGTGATGGTGATTTGAGGCTGTGAGAGTGGTTGGGAGATAGCAGGTGTGGGCTCAACACTAGCTTGTGCTACTAGGTTGTCACCTTGAGCAATGAGCTCTAACATTTTTGGGACTAGGGCTGTGTCTACCCCAGAGAATCCAACAATGGGCTTTCTTAGAATTTGAAAGATGCTGGGCTTCCTCTGTCCCAATTTAAGAATGTTACCTGTTTCCCTCAACTGTGAGCCCAGTTCACAGTTAAGAATGTACTAGACATATCTAGGAAACATGTAATACTCTAAGGAGTCTAAATTAGCAAGTAAATTTGTATACACAAATTGAGAGTACCTGAATTTGATCCCCTGAACCATTCCATGGATTAGGAAGGAGAGATCCTCAGGAATCTAGTCCCATACACCATGCTTGTTTGATAAGCTGTGGATGACAACATGGAGCAGTAATCTCCATTGGGATGAGACCTTCCTTTTCCTAAGGTCTTTACAGAGAAATCTCCTCATATCCCATCTACTCAAAGGAATGATTTACAACTTCTTTTGGAAAGAACACTTCACCTTCTTCATCATCCAGTTGAAGATGCCTATTGATGATGGCCAGAGTGATGAAGATTGTTCTCCCCTGCACTATGGCAGACAGTGCCTTCTCCCCATCCATAATGACCTCTTGGCAGGTCTTCAAGAATTCAAGCAACTTATCCTCATATAGTGGAGGATCAATGGTTATGGAGGTGAAGTAGTTAGACAGAGATAAGAAACGGCAAACCTCTGAGAAATGAGGATCTTTCTCAGAGCTTAACAGAGCAACCTGATTGTGTTGTCTGTGTAGCTGCATGGTAAAGTTGGGATCATTTCTGTGAGCAAGGTTGGCCATTTTGAAGTAGCTTACGGATGAAGAAAGAAGAGAGAAAGAAATTTCAGAGAGAAATTTGGGGTTTTTAGGTTTGGAGGAAGAACAGATGATAGAAAGAGGGGGAAACCGTTGGGTTTATATGTGAGAAGGATTTCAGATAAAGTTTAATGAAAGAGGATAAACTTTGAAATCCGGATGTTGGTCCCACCTCTGAAAAAGTAGTTTACTTTTGCTCAAGAAGTTGTTTTCTTAGAAGTCAAAAAGCTTCCGAAGGTTAATTATCTTTGGAAGTTTTAATTAAAAAGCTTCTGAAGCTAAAAATGACTTCGAAAGAATTTCCTGAGAGTTTTGAGAATTTTGCTTCGGAAGAGAAATTAAAACTTGAGTGCTTTGTATATAAAACAACAAAGCTTCCGAGAGTTAATTTTGCTTCAGAAGTAAATGGTCCTTGAAAATAAGTAAGTGCCTGAGACAAGTATTTAAAGCTTCAGTAGATAATCTGAAAGCTCTTCCGAAGGTAAATTTCTTAGACAATTATTTATTTTGAAGGCATGATTTGCTTTCGAAGTTAAAAGCATAACTTCCAAAGTATCAAAAATTTTCAAAAATCTAAGGAAAGTCTTCAAAAACAAATTTTCATCCAAAGAAAACATGAGCTTATGAAAGTGATGAACTAGACAACTTAGGACACACATATTTTTTAAGAAATAATAAAAATTAGTTTTAAGAAAAGCTCACTCAAAGTTTATCATCCCAATAGCTGATATTAGATATTTAAATCTCTGTTCATCAAAAGCCTTTGTAAACATATCAGCATATTGTTCATTTGTGTGAACTTTGACTAGTTTAATTAATCCTTTTCTTAGTTATCTCTTATTAAATGATACCTGATATTAATGTGCTTTGTCCTTGAGTGCTGCACAGGGTTCTCTGTGATTGAGATAGCACTGTTGTTGTCTATGTGAATGGGAGTCTCCTTGAAGTTTAACCATAGTCCAACATCTGATTTTGAATCCAAAGTACTTGAGCACAGCAGCTTGCAGCAGCAATGTATTCAGCTTCAGCAGTTGATGCAGAGACATATGATTGTTTCTTGCATTGCCATGAGACAACCCTTCCACCAAGAATTGAGATCCCCTAGATGTAGACTTTGCAGTCATATTACAACCACCATAATCACTATCTGTATAGGCATACAGATTGAAGTCAGAATTCTTGGGATACCATAAGCCAAGTGTTGATGCACCTTTGAGGTATCTTAGAATCCTTTTGACAGTGATAAGGTGAGACATCTTAGGGTTGGCTTGATATCTTGCACAGATGCAAGTAGCAAACATGGTATCAGGCCTGCTAGCAGTAAGATACATAAGAGACCCAATCATAGCCCTGTATAAGTGCTCATCTACACACTCCCCCTCAAGATCGTGTCCAAGGGAGTGGTTCCTAGTTATGGGTGTCTTAGCAATCTTACAGTCAGTCATGTTGAACCTCTTAAGTATGTCTTGAACATACTTTGACTGACTTATGAAGATGCCATCTTCAACTTGCTTCACTTGAATTCCCAGAAAGAAATTAAGTTCCCCCATGGCACTCATTTCAAATCTGTCTTTCATCAGCTTCTCAAAGTCTTTGTAGAGCTTTGGATTAGTTGAACCAAAGATGATGTCATCCACATATACTTGAACTAGCAATATGTCTTTTCCTTGTCCTTTGATGAAGAGAGTTCCATCTATAGTACCTCTCCTGTATCCATGTTTACAAAGATACTCAGATAGTGTCTCATACCATTTCCTGGGTGCCTGATGCAGCCCATAGAGAGCTTTGTCAAGCTTGCAGACATAATCAGGATGATCAGGATGATTAGGATCTACAAAACCAGGTGGCTGTTTGATATAAACCTCTTCATCTATCACTCCATATAAAAATGCACACTTCACATCAAGTTAAAAGACCTTGAAGTTCTTGGATGCAGCAATTGCTAGGAATATCCTAACAGCTTCTAATCTTGCCATTGGAGCAAAGACATCAGTGTAGTCAATCCCTTCTTCTTGTGTGTATCCTTGAACAACCAGTCTAGCTTTGTTCTTGATAATGATGCCTCTATCATCTTTCTTGTTCCTAAACACCCATTTGGTTCCAATGGTAGTCTTCCCAAAAGGAAGAGGACAAAGGTTCCAAACTTTCTTCCTTTTGAATTGAAGCAGCTCTTGTTGCATAGCTTCAACCCAACTTCCATCCTTTAGAGCTTCATCAACTTTCTTTGGCTCTATCTGGGATAGAAAACAAGAGTGAAGACAAACATTTGCTTCATGGGTTTGTCCTCTTGTCTTTACCCCTGAGACAACATCTCCAATGATGTTTGTGGTGGGGTGAGACTTGTGGATCCTAAGCTGAGGGATCACAGTAAGTTGCTAAGAGAAATCTAACTTAGAGAAATTTAGATCTGGCATGGATGTTTCTCCCACCACATCAGCACACTTTTCAAGTGAAACTTGATCCAAGCAGTGTGTGACATCATTGATGTTCTTATCTATGGTGTGGTTAGTGGCATCAAGAAATTCTTGGTCACTGTCACCACCACCATTGTTGTCTTCCACAATTAAGGTGTTCTTATCTGGTTGTGGAGCCTCTGAGCTAGAATTTGAAGGTATACCAGATGTATCAGCTGAGTTTTTCATTGTTGTGCTGATAGAAACCTCATTTGCAGAAGTAGTTCCAACTGGAGCTGAAGATGTATGACTTGAAGGTCTTCCTAGCTCAAATCTTGGATCAAGATCACCTGTATTTAAATTTTCTACAGATCCTGAAACATTCTCACAAGATTTGTTAAAACAGTTGGTAACTAAATCAAGATCAAATAACCAATCTGGACCAGAACTAGCAACATAGGGTGTGTGTTCATTGAAAGTCACATTGACTAACTCCTTAACAATTCTAGTTCTGAGATTGTACACTCTATAAAGTGTCCATCATCTGATTTCTCAGCAAACTTGGCAATTTGATCTTTGGTATTCAAGATGGTGCAAGGACATACTAATGACCTGAGAAAACCAATGGAAGGTTTCCTCTTGTGCCAAAGTTCATAAGGAGTCTTGCCATGAGTCTTAACTACTAAAACTCTATTCTGCATATAGCAGGCAGTGTTGACTGCCTCTGCCCAGAAAGTGCTGGGCAGCTTAGAGTCAAACATCATGGTTCTTGCAGCTTCAATCAGTGTCCTGTTTCTCCTCTTAGCAACACCATTTTGCTGAGGAGTCCTGGGAGCACTAAATTGTCTTGAAATACCTTTTCATCACAAAATGTTGTAACACCCGGTTATTTTTAAAAGACAAGATATAAAGAATAAAAGAAGGAAAGGCAATTAAGTCCAAGTGGATGGACTAAAAGTGTAAGAAGGATAAAAATCTTTGAAAAGTTGGTGTAAAGGTGGGCATGGCCACCCACCCTCACTTCACATCAACATCTTCTTCGGCTTTAGAAAGAGAAAGACAAGAGGAGAGTAGAAACTCTCGGCTTGTAGAAGAAGAAGAAGAAGTGAATGAATTCAAGGTAAGAATTCGTGATTTTTACATGTTTATGATGGGTTTTATCCTGGTTATGTGTTTATGTGCTTATGTGTTTGTGTTTGTGCTCTGGTGTGTGTGTATGGTATTGGTTTTAGGTGTTTGAACTCATTGCGAGTGGGTTAGAAAGGAAGAAACACCCAAGTTGCATCAGGTGAGTTCTAGTCCCTGATTTTTACTTGTTTTCAAACATCTTTGTGGCTGAAAATGTATTTAAATGATTTTTACAATGTTTGAGTATGTATGCCCGTATGTATTGTGCATGATTGGATGTGATTCCTAAATGCTTATAGGTTATTCATGTTTAGAATAGCCACATTAAGCTTAGAATAGATGGATTTGATGATTGGGTTGAAAACATACTAGAAATATGTTGAACAGAAGGTCCATGCGCCTAGATAAGGCTCATGCGCCTGAAAATGCCTTAGAAAGAATTAAGTGTAATCCATGCGCCCAAACAGTAGCCCATGCGCCTAAGATTACCTTAGAAATGATTAAGTACAGCCCATGCGCTTGAACAGTGGCCCATGCACCTAGAAATGTTAGCTGGAC
This sequence comes from Flaveria trinervia, assembly GCA_025506515.1. NCBI lineage: Eukaryota > Viridiplantae > Streptophyta > Magnoliopsida > Asterales > Asteraceae > Flaveria > Flaveria trinervia. The sequence goes on along the minus strand of CM046441.1, from coordinate 13,701,791 downwards.
GACTAAGTGTAGGGCCATGCGCCCCAATAGTGCCCATGCGCGCAAGTGGCTCATGCGCCTAAGTGTCCATGCGTCATAATTACTCATGCGTCTAAGTGTTCATATGCACAATAGTGCCCATGCGCCTGAATAGTTCATGCGCCTAAAGTGAAAATGCTTAAGTGTTGGCTGATGCGCCTACATAGTGATGAAACGCCCGAACAGGGCTCATGCGCCAAATAGTTCCCATGCGCCTAAGCACTTAGAAATTTTTACAGAATTTTCTGGGAGTCTGTGTTTTAGGGTTTTGACCGATGTTGACTAAGGGCTTATTAATGATGATGTTTCATGCATGATATGATTACTTATAATTGTTCCTTATTATTGTTACTACTATTATTATTATTACTTATAGTATGTGACTTTACGTGGTATGTTATTATCGTAACGTAAAATATATCGTAATAATAAAGTGAAAGAGCAATAAAGAAAAGAAGAGGAACATTAATGAAAATGTTAACAAGTCTTGCAAGCTTACAGGAGGTACACGACCATGTTGTCGTTAGCTCAACTGTGCTGCGGGTTAGCTACCCTATTATGCACACAGGGTCAATCAATTGAGATTGGCAGGACCTTTGCAGCGTGCCCTGGGTGATTGGGTTGGCCTTGTACATAGTACACAGGACCCTTTCGAGGGATACAGTTGACCCTTTTGGGGGATATAGTTGACCCTTTCGAGGGATATAGTTGACCCTTTCGAGGGATACAATTGACCCTTTCAAGGGATATAGATGGCCTATCACCCGTTTTCCATCGCGCATATAGTTGGGGTATTGCTCACTGGTCCATACAGAAAGTGAAACATAAAGATAAAAGTTTACAGAACAGACAAGGCATACAGTAAAGAGAACGGACAATACTTGTTCATATAGTTGATGCGTGCTCGCATATATAGTACAGAGTTGTATTTTACAGAAAAGAGTATTTTCTTATACAACATATAGAAAGTATTTTATTACTTCCAAAACTATAGCTCACTCAGCAACGCTGACTTTTATATATTTTCAGTTGGCAGGTAATTATTACTGAGGATGGCACGAGGGTGAAGCTACTCGGCAGGGAAAGTCTGACATCCATTCGTATTTTATGTTGCTGTTGTTTTGTAATGCAGTAAAACAATTTTTTGTAATCAGTTAAACGATGATGTATTACTCAACAACAATGGTTTAAATGAAATGAATGGCTTTTGATAAATTATTTCCACTGCTTAAGTTTGTTTAATTGTAATGTTTAATGTTTTAATTGCTATGATTGACCAACTGTGAGGTTTCCAGGAACAGGGCCTTACAAATGTATCAAGGATTTGGTTTTTAAATTCAGTTCCTTGATCACATCTTATGATTTTGACCTTGTGATCAGACTGATTCTCAATCTTTAAGATGAAATTCTTCAGAATCTCAGGAGTCTCATCCTTAGTACTAAGGAAAAAAACCCAAATGAATCTTGTAAAGTCATCTGTGATCACTAGATAGTATAAGGTCCTTCCTAAACTCATTACACTGGTGGGGCCAAAGAGATCCATATGTAACAAGTGTAGGGGTGTAGTGATGGAGTTCTTTTCCTTAGGCTTATGAGATACCTTATGTTGCTTCCCTTTCAGGCATGCAACACAATGGTCATCACTTGTAAACTCTTTCTTTGGCATTCCAGTTACTAAATCATGCTTAATTAATTTGTTCATGTTCTTAAAGTTTACATGGCACATTCTTTTATGCCATAGGAAAGACTCATCACTATTGGCTTTAGACAAAAAGCATGAAACTTCTACAGAGGGAGAGGTTTCTTGCAAATCCATCTTGTACATGTTTCTTTTCCTAGGGGCTCTAAACAGGATATGCTCATGAGGAATGACCACACCAGGCTTAAGAACAATGCACTCATGCTCAGTAAAGAGCATGTTATGACTCTGATCACAAAATTGAGATACACTTAGAAGATTGTATCCAAGCTCCTTAACAAAGTTTACCTTTTCTATGCTGAGCTTACCATTTGTGACCTTGCCCCTTCCAGAAATGTAACCACCTTTATCTCCTCCAAAAGCAACTGGTACTCCATCAATCCTTACAAAGTTCGGGAGTAGTGACCTATTGCCTGTCATGTGCCGAGAACAACCACTGTCTATGATCCAGACATTTTTGTCTGTCTTCAGCTATCCCTGCACAAAGAGAAATACTAGTTATATTTGGAAACCCAAGCCTTGCTTGTCTTGGTCTCATTTGCAGAAGGTAATTCAACAGTAATAGATCCTATGGTTGTTCTAAGAGGATCTTGAGCTGTTGTTGATGGAGAATTCTTAGTCACTTGGTCTTTCTTAGACATCCACACCACCTTTGGAGTATTGGACTTGACCTTCAAAAGAAGCTTTTGGAACTTCGGAAGTTTTGATGACTGAACCTTTGGAAGATTTTGCAGACACTGCAGCAAACTTCAGTGCTTCGGAAGAACTCCTTTCTTTCGAGACCAACTTTTCTTTCGAAGGAAATTTTCCACTTCCCTTCTTCTTAGACTTGGAGCTTCCGAAGGAAATAGGTTTTCCTTCCGAAGCTTGAATCTTCTTAGAACTCTTTGAAGCCTTTGTTTTGGTCCTATGGATAGTACCTTTAGGATTGAAGGGACAATCCTTGGCAATGTGAATGGTAGTTTCACACATGACATAATTCATCTTCTTCTTCACAAAAGCCTTTTCCTTGGAATAGGATTGTCTTTGGTCACATCCCTTCTCCATCTTCATCTTTGCAGATGCTGAGACAATCCTCTTGGGCTGAGGACTGTGCTTGGAGTTTGATGGTCCAGGCTGTGCAGCAGTGGTACACAGTAGATCAGTCTTCTTCTTGCTACTAAGATGAGTTGAACAAGAACCAGAACTCTTAGCAGAAGAGTTTTGGTTGATGTCTTCAGTCCTTACCACTTTAAACCCTACAGAGATAAAAACTTGTTCCTGCTTAGACTCAAAAGTAGTCTTGATCTCTTGAGCCTTCCTTGCCTTTCTTTTGCTCTTTTTGATCAAATTCTTTCTCATGGACTTGGTCATCACAGTCTTCTTTTTCTCCTCAGAAGGATAGTGGCCCTTCTTGGAATCCTCCTCTTCACTCTTCTCAGAGGGATTCTTCACTATCACTTCTTCATCCTCTTCACTCATAGGATCTATGAGAGGAAGCTCATCTTCACAAGTTCCACACCTAGGAGATCTTACTGACAAGATTGTATGTGGAGGAGCTATCTCATTGGATCCCAGTCCCTGCCTGTTTTGATAGCACACTTTGTTGTGCAGGGATGTGGATATCATGTTCTTGAAGGTCTCTTCTTCAAGAACACTCTTTTCTGCCCTGGCTTTGCTGATCACAAGCTCAGCCTGGCATTCAGTTAACTTGGTTATGAGATCTTTGATTTGAGTCCTAAAATCTGTGTGTTCATGTTTTAGAATTGAAATGGTTTTCTCTAAGTCCTCTATCTTTAGTTTATAATCATTTTCAGACTTTCTAAAATCCGATTTTAAAATGTTTAAGGACTCAAGGTCAGATCTCAGTTCCAAGTTGTAGGACCTGTATCTGTTAACTTTAGCAATGCATTCAGGAGTACAGAGATGTTCTAATACCTTGTCTTCATCATGATCTGCCATTAGTGCTTGGTTTGGAGAAGCATCTTCCACGTGAAAGCTCCAGTCAAAGCCTCCTTCTTCAACAGCAACAACAGCTTGCTGCTTTGACTTCTCATTCTTGAGAGCTTTGTTAGTGTAGTTTGGTCTGGATTGTGTTTGGCCACCATTGGTTTTAGGTGCCTTACACTCTCTAGCAAAGTGGCCCATCAAGTTACAGTTGTAACACTTGACTTTGCCTTTGTCCAGTCCAAACTTTCCACTAATTGTATTGCTTGGAAACTTCCTTCCAGTCCTCTTGTAGAACTTCTTGGCTCTGTGAGTGAGAAGAGCCATCTGCTGGACTATTTCCATGTATTCCAGATCATCTGGATGGATACAATCCAGGTTTTCAAGAGTGAAAAGAGAGTTGCCACGGCTTTTATCAGAAGACACAAAAGCTTGAGAAGAGCTTGTCTCTTGGAATGGGCTTCGTTGAGTGTAGTTCTCCCTTGATGTCTCTGGGAAGGTGATGAAAGGACCTTTTGGTGAATTTTTAGGGTAGCATAAGAGATGATGTTTGGGTTCTATGCTATCCCTTTCAACCACATTTTTGGATCAAGAAGAAGGCTAATGCAACCAAAACTAGATCACTTAAGTTATTTTGGTGGTGCATGCAAAGGCTTCCAAAGCTTGTCATGGAACTTCTGAAGGTTGTAGAGTTCTTCCGAAGACAAAAGGGAAAGTTCAACTTCCGAAGACAGAATTCTACTTCCAAAGACAAATGCATACTTCCAAAGTTCAAAACTTAGAAGAATAAAGTAAAGAACACTTCCGAAGTATGATGAAAAGAAGAAGTCTCCAAGCCTTGGAAGAAGCAGCCTCTTCCGAAGTATAAAGTGGCTTCGGAAGTACTTACTCTTCCGAAGCCATTTAACCTTCGGAAGACACTGCTATAACCAGTGGACACAAGTATGGTCTCTAACACTCCGCTGCAGACTTCTGATACACCATGGCTTTTTCCTAAAGAACCATGTGTTGACCATACTTTATTCCACTGTTTACCTTTTCATGATAGTACAGTTGCCATCTTTAGTTGGTGACAAAAGGTAAGTTAGGGACATGTCCTGACTACCAAATCTCAGATAAGACTTTATCTGAGATACCTTAACTATAGTCTTGTAGTATAGGCTTTAGCTAAAGGATCCCAACTGGTATCAAAGTATATCCGGCTATAGATAGTATTATATATAGGTTCTCCTTGTAACTCATAGAGGCAAGATTATCATCTGCTTGTAAGAGTCTTTGTATCTTGAGTTGATAATCAATATATAAAAGTATCTTGAAAATTATCTTTCTGTGTTCTTAGTTACTTTTCATATTGTGATCAACTCTTATTGATTCTTACCCGAGTGTGATTCTAGGTGAGTTTGAGAGAAAACCTTTGTGTTTAAGTGACAAACACCGATCCTGCACACATGTAGGGCTGAACCCATTTGATTGTTGGAGTTGCCAGATGAACCTTGCATGTTCATCTCCATCTGGTAGCCACTGAGAATCCCATATAACTCTGTCAGAGTAAGAGTTTTGAGATTTTTAGTTCTCTTGATCACCACATAGTAGTGTGTCCATTTCCTAGGAAGTGAGGACATGAACTTCCTTACAATGTCTCTGTTTTCAAGAGAAACTGCTCCATCCACTAGGGTATCCACAATCTCAACATACCTGAAATACTGCTGAGTCATGGTTTCACCTGTTTTAAAGGTGAAGTTTTCAAACTGCTGCTTCAGAAGATCCTTCTTGTTCTCCTTGGCTTTAGAGGAAATCTCATACATCAGTTTCAGTGCATCCCACAGCTGCTTGGCTGTTTTGCACTTCTTGAAACCTCTGTACACAGAGTTTGGAAGGGCAGTTTGAAGGGCTATCATGGCTTTTCTGTCTATCTCTACTCTCTTCCTATCTTCATCAGAGTAGTTAGCCACATCTTTGGAGATCATACCAGCACCAGTAGCAGAAGGGGTGCTGGGTATGAAAGGTCCATTCTTAGTAGACTCCCACATTCTTGAATCAAGAGACCTGATGAAACCTTCCATTCTCAAAAAACAGGTGTCAAACTCATCAAGAGTGATCAGTGGGGACTTGTTCATGGTTCCAGTTTCCATATCAGTTTTGGAAATGGCTGCCATTTGAAAAGTTTAGTATTTGTGTGTGTGAGGGATCTTAAGATGGTGAGATCTTATATCAAGAGCCTAAAAAGCTCTGATACCAAATGCAGGATCATTGAATGGTGTAAGTTACAACACAACAACACAAAAAGGAGATTAACTAAACTTTAATCAAACAATAAACTGGATTAATCAAGTTGAGACACTAAGAACACAAGTAATGCAAGAGATAGAACACAAAGAACACAAGTGTATGGTTTTCAAGAATGCAGTATATTGCTTTCTCTATGTTCTAGTACAAATGTTACAAAGCATATTCGAAAGGTACAAGAACATGAGATACTTATACTGTTGGATTCTGTGTGCCCAAGACACGTAGAATATTGATGTGGTTAGTACGTTATGATCCAAGTCGGGTTATACCCAATAACAAGCTTAGAAAACACCAATTAATATCAATTGATGATATGATCATACAATTAAATGTTTACACCAATTTAGAAAATGGGTTTTCTAAATAAGTTGCATATGAGAGGGAACAACTTATTAGGATATTTTGTTCAATAATATTATTTGATGTGTTATTTAAATTGGTTAGATGACACCAAATAATAATGAGAGATTATAACTTATAAGTTATTTTATTAATTGTATAAGTTATATAACTTGTACATACAATTAAATGGTTAATTGTATGTCTAGTTACAAAACATTTTAAGTTATGTGTATGTGTTCAATCAAAAAAGGGGGAAACCCTTTTAAAACCCATTTTTCGGCCCCCCCCTTGTTAGGGGATTGGACCTTTTTCCTTGATGAACACACACATAACAAGTCTTGTTCAATTGATTCTCTCCATCCAATCTCTTGACAAGCAATAGATAAAAAAGCTCTCTCCTCTCTCTCCATAACCACGGTTTCAGTAGCTTGTTATTAGAGGGTTTTGAAGCTTTTTGGTGGTGAATCTTCCTAACAAGAAGGTGATTGCAAGGAGGCTTGGGGTATACAAGCTTGAGGGCTTCTTCCTTGGAGTCTTGGCCGATTCACAAGCATATTCAACCCTTTCTTGGTTGGTTTTTTTTGGCTGGAATAAGGTAGTTATCACAGCTCATTGAAGCTGTGATTTTATGTTGCTTAACTTGTGTTCATAGCTTGTTCATTCACATATTTAGATCCATTTGTTCTGGGTTTGTTTTTCATCTTAAAACATCATTAAGAACATGGATTTTTCAGATTATAAACATGTTATAATTCTATACTTCCGCTGCGTTTTCAGAAAGTTTAAAAGGTTGAACTTGATTACTTTGTCTTCTATCAAACCCAACAATGGCATCTAGAGCCGGTTATGTGGATAACTTGCTTGTTCCTTGTCTTTAAAATCGGTTTTAGAAGGTTATTATCAACCTATTAGAGGCTGATTTTGGCTGATTTTGTAAACCCCAAGTGTTTCATGGTTATATCTTCATGCTTGTGATTAAACTTTGAAAGATGGAAATGTCAATGGTTGATAATTTTGGATGTTGTTTGTTTGGACAAACAAACCCAAATTTTCAGTTTATGTTGGCTGAAAATTTGGGTTTAATGGGGTTTATTTAGTTTGTTGATATGATGTATGTTTATGTTGGTGCATAACCTAGCTTAGACCTTGTGTTGTTATGGTTTGGATTGAATGTTTTATTTGGTTGTATTCATTCAATGGGGTTGTAAATAAACTTGTGTTTTGTTTAAGATGTATTTTATCTATTTATTCATTGGGATGTAATAATAGATTAGGAGTAATTTCTTTTACTAGAAAATATGTATTAGGATATATATTTTGTAAAAGAAGATGCTCGGGAAGGAAGCACAAGAAGAAGACACAAAAGAAGGACTTGAAGCATATGGATGCAAGTTCAAGTGGGAGTCTATATTGATCTCATTTTGTGTTATTTTCAACCCTAAGAAAGACCTAATGACCCCACTTGTGATGGCAAACAAGTGTGGTCACAATAGTAGCTATGGTTATGCACATTATGGTTGTTTATGTTTATGCTTGTTTGTATGTTTGTTATTTGATTGTATGGTTGATATCTTGATATGCATTACAAACTAATTAACAAACTTAACAAGCTATAAAAATGATGGTTCTTAATCATTAAAAGGTAATAAAATGTTATTAAAATGATTTAATGATTTTAAGGATTAAAAGTTGGTTTTAATCAAAGGACCATAGGGTACCTTGTATTTGAAAACATGCAAATACAAGTACATAGAGTTTTCTAAAACTTGTATTGTGAAATTTCTAATTTTTTTTAACAAGATCAACACCGTCCTTTTACACAACACTTGAGTCACTTGGGAACTCTTAGTGGGATAAAGGTCACCTAACCATTTTGAGGGAACTTGTGACTTGAGGTGAGAATGCCTTATTTGGGGATAAAGGTCACCTAACCACTTATTTTGGCAAACTCACACATAGGTGCAAGTAAGGTATCTTGATTTGCAAACCATGTCAATGGATCACCTACGGTGTGGTTTCCAAATGGTGTTGATGGGATTAACATTCCGACTTTACATACGATGTTTAAAGTCGATCCCATACCTCTAGAAGTTGTAAATGGTTGCAACCGTCAATCGTTGACCACCTTATTAATTTAAATCGTGGGATAAAGGTCACCTAACCACAATTTAAATGTAATGTTGGGTTCTAGACTTTAATATAAAAATGATCTTAAAAGGCATTAATTATTAAAAATAACAATATCGAAAATACTAAAATAGATCTTTGTTAAATTTTGTAGATGGCCACCAACAATGAAAATCACGATAACTCATCCGCGTCCAACCAATCATTACGAGCGATTCTCCAAAAGGAACGTCTAAATCATAACAACTTTATTGATTGGTATCGAAACTTGAGAATCATTCTCAAGCAAGAGAGAAGATCATATGTTTTAGACGACCCTATCCCCGATCAACCTACTGAGGATGGTGAGGAGGCCTACAACGATTGGCTCAAGTACACTGAGGACTCTGTCCAAGTGTCCTGTCTCATGCTAGCTAGCATGACTCCGGATCTCCAAAAGGAGTATGAACATCACAGAGCATATGACATGATAACCCAGCTGAAGGAAACGTTCCAAACGCAAGCAAGGGTTGAGCGTTCGAAACGGTTCGAGCACTCCATGCATATCGTATGGATGGCAACCAATCTGTTTCATCTTATGTACTTAAGATGAAAAGTCATATTGACCGCCTCGAGAGGCTTAATTGTCCTGTCTCAAAGGAACTGGCCACGGATTTGATCCTTAATGGCCTTACCAAGAAGTTCGAGACATTCGTGTTAAACTACAACATGAATGCTTGGGACAAAGGCATTGGTGAGCTTCACTCAATGCTGAAAACGGCCGAGGCGGCCATGGGTAAAAGGGTTTTACCCGTTCTCACCATCAATGAAGGTGGGAACAAGAAAAGGCCTCATCCGCACCCAAGGCAAAGGTTGCCAAGGGTAAGGGACCGTTTGGGGAAAGGGGAAAGGGGTGGCAAGGGTGCCACCCAAACCACAAGAGAAGAGGCAAAAGGTTGCTACCAATGACCCATGCTTCAAGTGTGGGGAGATTGGACATTGGGCAAGAAATTGTCCTGTCCATCTCCAAGAGTTGAAAGCCAAGAGGGATGCCGGGCAGACCTCAGGTACAATATACATGATTCATATTGATCTTAATGTTACATCTTCAAACACATGGGTATTAGATACCGGATGTGGAACTCATATTTGCAATTTGTTGCAGGGGTTCAAAAGAAGTAGGGACTTCAATCAAGGGGATGTTAGCCTCTTCATGGGCAATGGAACCAAAGTCCAAGTTGAAGCTCGTGGGGACTACATCCTAAAACTTCCAAGTGGCTTGGATGTTATTTTGAAGAATATTTTGTATGCTCCTAGTTTGACTAGGAACATTATTTCTGTATCCCAATTAAGACTTTATGATTATGTATTATCTTTTATTGAAAATGATATTCATGTTTCTTTAAATAATATGTTCTATTTTAAAGCTATAACCATTAATGGTATTTATGAATTGGTTCATGGAAATGCTTTAAATAGTTCATTGTACCATACTAACACCAAAAAACTCAAGTTGGACTTGAGTGATACCTATTTTTGGCATTGTCGTCTTGGTCATATAAACAAGAAACGTATACAAACTCTTCAAAAGAATGGTCTTTTAAAAACAAATGAATGTGATTCATTTGATGTGTGTGAATCTTGTTTACAAGGTAAAATGACTAAGGCACCCTTTAGTGGAACTAACGAAAGGGCAAAAGATTTATTAGGAATCATACATTCGGATGTATGTGGTCCTTTTAAGCCAATGACTAGGAATGGTGAGAGATACTTCATTACCTTTACCGACGATTATAGTCACTATGGGTATGTGTACTTATTAAGACACAAAGATGAAGCTTTTGAAATGTTCAAAATCTTCAAGAATGAGGTGGAAAATCAACTCAACAAGTCAATTAAAGTTCTCCGTACCGATAGAGGAGGTGAATACCTAAGTGATGCTTTCCAAAATCATCTTAGGAGTTGTGGGCTTGTCTCATAACTCACTCCACCTGGAACACCACAACACAATGGTGTGTCTGAGAGGAGGAATCGAACCTTATTGGATATGGTCTGATCTATGATGGCTAGAAGCACATTACCTCTATCATTTTGGGGTTTCGCTTTGCTCTCCGCGGCCCGTATTTTAAATATGGCCCCAACCAAAAAGGTGGAAAGGACACCTTTTGAGATATGGCATGGAAGAGTTCCATCCCTATCATACTTAAGGGTCTGGGGTTGTGAGGCTTATGTTAAGACTCCCACCCCAAACAAATTGGAAGTCCGATCCACCAAGTGTATCTTTATTGGATATCCTAGAGATTCTATGGGATATTATTTCTATGATCCACTGGAACAAAAGGTATTTGTTGCCAGAAAGGGTGAGTTCTTAGAAGCAAAGTTCCTTATGGAAGGAACTGGCAGTAGAACAGTGGATCTTGAGGAGGATCAAGAACCACAACCCGATGCACGTTTAGTTGAAACTAGCACTCAACATGAGGAGGTTGAAGTTGATCAAGTGGTTGATCAATACACACAAAACATTCGTAGAAGTGGTAGAACTAGTAATCCACCTGAAAGATACGGATTTTTCATGGATGGATGCTATGTGGTAGATTCAGATGAACCAACCACATACCATGATGCAGTGTCCAATTTGGATTGTGATAAATGGCTTGAGGCCATGAACGTTGAGATGCAATCCATGTATGATAATCAAGTTTGGGAACTTGTTGTACCACCTCTTAATTCCAAGGTAGTTGGGAGTAAGTGGGTTTTCAAGAAGAAAACCGATATGCATGGAAACTTGGATACTTATAAAGCTAGACTTGTAGCAAAGGGTTTCACTCAAACTCAAGGGGTTAATTATGATGAAACCTTCTCACCTGTTGTGATGCTAAAGTCTATAAGGATATTGTTTGCCATAGCTGCTCATTATGATTTGAGATTTGGCAAATGGATGTCAAAACCGCTTTCCTAAATGGATATCTTGAGGAAGATGTTTATATGGTTCAGCCTGAAGGTTTTGTCGATCCAAATTAGAAACTTTTGAATAATTCAAACATCTGGTAACTACATTGGAATCACTCTAAAAGCTCAAAGTTAGGCAGATTCGATCAGACAATGACACTAAATTCAAGAATCAGTGAATGGAGGCATATTGAAGAGAAAGAGGCATTGTTCATCAATTCACCTCTGCCTACACTCCACAGATGAACGGTGTAGCTGAAAGGAAGAATCGAAGTTTGATAGAGACTGCCTGAACAATGCTAGTTGACTCGAAACTGCCTATTCAATTCTGGAATGTGGTAGTGGCGAATGCTTGTTACATGCTCAATCGAGTCTTAGTGGTCAAACGACAATGGAAAACATGTTATGAACTACTCCAGCGACGTAAACCTAACTTGGAGTATTTAGAACCGTTTGGCGCACCATGCACATTGTTGAAGAAGACTCAGATTGGGAAGTTTAGTGACAAAGCAGAAGAAGGGATATTTCTCGGATACAACATACCAGACAAGAGAGTTTACAACAACTCAACAGGTCAGGTAGAAGTGTGGTGTAATATTGACGTTCAAAGATACACCACCCCTCAACTAGGAAAGGACCCTCATTCTTCTTTGAATATGATGGATTCTTTAAATCCTTCAATCTGCCACCTTCACATACTGATGACGAGCTTTCTACTAGGATGATATACGATGTTCTTAACACTCCTCCACTAGACTTGACATCAACTGGTCCATTAGATGATTCTTCTAGCCCTTCAGGGGGAGAACTTGAAGTGAGTGAGTCTTCATCTGATGATGAGGCAGTTGAGACTACTAATATGGACCAAGAGGAACAGGTTCCTACCAATGAAAGTACACAAGCATCAAATCCTGATGCCTCTAACACTATGGAACCTCATACTCCAACTGCTATAGATTCTGAACCTAAGTTTAACAATCTGGATAATGAGGTGGCTGTTCTAACAACTCCCGGATCTTGGCTAAATGTTTATCATCCCTTGGACAATGTCATTGGGGATGTTCGATCGGGAGTACTGACCAGAAATCAACTATACTCAGCTGATTATTCCTCGGTAATGGAAAAGGGATATCTTTACGATGGAGCATATTGATGTTTTGTGTCTCAATTTGAGCCAAAATATGTAAGTGAAGCCTTAAACGATGAGGCATTGGTCAGTGCAATGCAAGAAGAACTCTTACAGTTCAAGAAGTTAGGAGTATGGACCTTTGGTGGATAAACCATAAGGTGCTAAGGTGATTGGCAGGTGCTGAAATGCAAGAAAGATAACCAAGGGGTCATAATCAGGAATAAGGCCCGACTTGTAGTTTAAAGATTTCAACAAGTCAAAAGCATAGATTACAATGAAGTGTTTGCACCAGTGGCTTGGATGGAAACAATACGTATATTTCTAGCCTATGCATCCTACATGAAGATTAAAGTCTATCAACTAGACGTAATGAGTGCATTCCTTCATGGTGAAACCCGTGAGACGGTCTATGTCAGTCAACCCAAAGGATTTAAGGATCCTTATCATTGGGATAGAGTTTACAAGCTGGACAAGGTTCTCTATGGGCTCTATCAAGCCCCTAGAGCCTGGTATGAGAAACTCTCAACTCATCTTGTGAAACACGGTTTTTGTAGAGGAGTTATTGACTGTCATTGTTCATCATAGAGAAAGATGGGGATTTACTGCTGGTACAGATTAATGTTGATGATATAATCTTCGGTTCCAAAAATGAAGAATTATGTAAAGAATTCGAATTTGTAGTGAAAGCAGAATTTGAGGTGAGAGCCATGGGGGAGATGAAGATCTTTCTAGGGTTATAGGTGGATTAGACACCAAAGGGAATCTTCCTACATCAGACCAAGTATGTAGGTGATATCCTTAGTCGATTCGACATGGAGAATGCTTCAGCAGCTGGAACTCCACTTGCCACGAACCATGACATGGCACTCGACGAAAATGGTGATCTGGTTGATGCCACCATGTACAGAGGAATGATCGGATCTGTCATGTGTCTCACAGCCTCACGTCCTGATATCGTGTACGCAAAGTGTCTTTGCTCCAGATATCAGGCGAAACCAAAAGTAAATCATCTCATCGGGGTCAAAAGGATTTATCGTTATCTAAAGGGTACTCCAACACTCGGGTTGTGGTATCCTTATGATGATGACTTTGAGCTTACAACATATAGTGACTCGGATTACGGTAATTGCAAGATGAATTACAAGTCAACATAAGCCGGATGTCAGTTCTTTGGTAGACGGTTAGTCACCTGACAGTGTAAGAAGCAGATCTCCATTGCTCTGTTAACATGTGAAGCTGAATATGTTGCTGCCTCTTTTGAAGTATAAAGTGGCTTCGGAAGTACTTACTCTTCTTAAGCCATTTAACCTTCAGAAGACACTGCTATAACCAGTGGACACAAGTATGGTCTCTGACACTCCGCTGTAGACTTCTGATACAGCATGGCTTCTTCCTAAAGAACCATGTTGTTGACCATACTTTATTCCACTGTTTACTTTTCATGATAGTACAGTTGCCATCTTTAGTTGGTGACAAAAGGTAAGTCAGGGACATGTCCTGACTACCAAATCTCAGATAAGACTTTATCTGAGATACCTTAACTGTAGTCTTGTAGTATAGGCTTTAGCTAAAGGATCCCAGCTGGTATCAAAGTTATCTGGCTGTAGATAGTATTATATATAGGTTCTCTTTGTAACTCATAGAGGCAAGATTATCATCTGCTTGTAAGAGTCTTTGTATCTTGAGTTGAGAATCAATATATAAAAGTATCTTGAAAATATCTTTCTGTGTTCTTAGTTACTTTTCATATTGTGATCAACTCTTATTGATTCTTACTCGAGTGTGATTCCAGGTGAGTTTGAGAGAAAACCTTTGTGTTTAAGTGACAAACACCGATCCTGCAATTGGTATCAGAGCGTCTCAGGCTCTTGATTACGTGATCTAACCATCCAAATCAACCTGCTTTCACTCCTCCCTACCACTCACTCACTCAATGGCCCTCAACAAATCTGAATTAGAGATGGGGACGATGACCAAAGCACCAATCATCACCCCTGAAAACTTCAGGTCTTGGAGTAGAAGAATGGAAGGCTTCATTAGATACCAAGACAACAAAATGTGGAACTCTATTGTCAATGGACCGTACAAGCCCAAGGTGGCTTCACCTGGTGGAAACGGTGCCATGATATAGAAGGCTATCGAGGACTATTCAGATGAAGCAGAAAGAAGATGGACATCGATAGCAATGCTATGACTATTCTCATGACTACAATACCGAACTTTATTATGGTGGGGTTCAAGCATTGGAAGACTGCTAAAGAATTGTTTGATGCACTTGCTTAGATGTATTCTTGCTCCAACGACTCAAAGAAGGACTCACTGAAGCAGCAGTTCGAGAACTTCACTCATATTGCTGGAGAGACCCTCAGCCAGCAGTACTTCAGGTACATGGATCTTATCTCTTCCCTTCAGTTTGTGAAGATCACTCCTGAACTTAGAGATCTCACCAGAAAGTTTATGAGTGCTCTTCCAAATGAGTGGACATTCTACCATGTCTCTATCAAGAGAACAGAAAACTTGAACACTCTTTCCATGACTGAGCTCTATGGCATCCTTGATGGATACCGTCTAGAGATGGAGAGTAAGAAGGGCCACCTAACAACCAGACCCATGAGTCTTCCTGCTAGCAACGCTTTAATGGTTGCTAAAGGCTCATTAACCCCTTAACCTCAGCACTTCTTGACTTATCAGCAACCATCCTGCTCTTCTGGTCCCTATATCACTTATCCTGAGACTCCAAGGTCTCAACGGGCTCAACACAATCCCTTCCAGGAAAGTTGTGCCTTTGTTTTAGGAGGTGGACACTCAGAAGATTTTCAATACTGCTTTGATGATCTTGAGTGTTTTAGCCCAGATGACGTAGAGTACGTGGACATTGTCAAGCAAATAGCTCTCTTAACTTACAGAGCAAAGAAGTTCTTTAAGAGAACTGGAAGGCATTTCCCACAAAACCCAACTACCAACAAGTTCGGGTTCGACAAGACCAGGGCAAAGTGTTACAACTGTAACCAATTGGGTCATATTGCAAGGGAATGCAAGGCTCCCAAGACCAATCCGGGAACCCCACAGGCCCCCACACATCCCTCAACCTCAAAGCCCACTGAGAAGTCGATTGAAACAACCGCAATGGCTCAAGAAGTTGACTGGAGCTTCATGGTACTTGATGTGACTCCTGCTCAAGCTCTCATGGTCGGAACAGATGATGCCCAGGTATATGAACATCTCTGCACTCCAGCCTGTATAGCTAAAGTTAAAATCTATCAGGATTATAATATGGAAATTAGATCTGACATTGAGTCCTTAAATATTCTAAAATCTGATTTTAAAAGAGCTGAATCTGACTATCAAAAGAAAATTGATGAGTTAGAGAAAACTATTTCTCTTTTGAAACATGAACACACCAACTACAAGACTCAAATCAAGGATCTGATATCCAAATTGTCTGAGGCTCAAGCCCAGCTTGTCACTGCTGAGGCTCAGGCAGGAAACATGCTATCTCTGAGCGGAACTTCCAAGCTATTCTTGCATCATCCTCCCATTCCAAACTCTGTTATCAGAACAAAGGAGGGTAGGAACCAATGAAATTGCTCCACCACATTCCTATGAGTCTATTAGATAGCCTAGATGTGGTACTGAAGAGCAAGAGGTTCCAACTACTGACCCTTTCTTTCCAGAGTTAAGGATGAGGCACCAATAGTGGCCACCACAGGGAAGGAACAGGTAGATATACCCATCGCCTCTTGTGATGATCAAATCCTAACCACTAAAGCCAGAAGAAGCAGAGCTAAAGCTGCTAGGAGAACTGCTAAGAAAGTGGCTGAATCCAAACTGAAAATTGACCCCAAACAGAAGGGTGTCTTTGTCTCAGCTGGATTCCAAGTTTTAGGTACTTCTGATTCAGGAAAGGAATGTAATACCAGCATTCCTGTCCTACCAAAGGATCAGATGTTAAAGGGAAAAGTTTCTGACGAAGAAAAGAAAACCAAGAAATAGCAACCCTCACTTTCCCAAAAGACTAACATTGCATGCATCATGTATGGCCTACAAAATCACATGGCAAAAGATTGTTACTACAATCCTGCAAGCACTCATTATGCAAATAATGTTAGAAAAGAAGGAGTCAGGGAAGGTTTCACATTTGGACCCCTCCATATGGTTCAAGAGTTGAAGAAGGGAAAGCTAGTTTCCAAAGCCAAATTGCTTTCGGAAGAAACTCCTTCTTCCGATGGGAAAATGGCTTTGGAAGCAAAAGATACTAAGGTTCGGAAGAACAAGAAAGCTCCCTTGAAACCATCCCAGAAGAAGACTGCTTCGGAAGAAAAGGTGGTGAGGACTTCTTTCGAAAAGAAAGAAGCTTCGGAAGAAGACCATGCTGGAAAAGCTTCAACAAGCTCATCCTCCAAGATCAGCCAAAGGGTGGACTAGAAGATCAAGGAAGATGTTGCAGCCCAAACCTCTTCTTCAAAGACCTTTGTTGAACCCCCATGCATATCATTTGGTTCACTCATGTCATTATCTTTGGAAGAACCCAAGACCAATAAAGCTTGGGTTTCCAAACAAAACTAAAATCTCATCTTATGTGCAGGAACATCCATTTGACAAGAACAACAATGTATGGATTGTAGATAGTGGATGCTCCAGGCACATGACAGAGAACAAATCTCTCCTTCAACAATTTCAACATTATAATGGAGGTCCTATCCAGTTTGGAGGTGAGGCCGGAGGATATATTTCTGGCAGAGGGAGTATATCCAATGGTAAGTTAACAGTTGACAATGTTAACTTTGTCAAACAGCTTGAACACAACATGTTAAGTGTTTCTCAATTCTGTGATCAAAAGCACCAAATGCTTTTCACAGAACATGAGTGCATTATCCTCAAACCAAGGATGACAATTCCTCCGGAATTGGTGCTTCTTAGATCTCCTAGGAAGGGGATATGTACAAGCTTGATATGAACAATGCTTCCTCAATAGGTGAAGTATCATGCTTTCTTTCCAAAGCTGATAGTGATGAGTCAACACTGTGGCATAAACGTATGTGTCATGTAAATTTTAAGACAATGAATAAATTGGCTAAAAATAACTTGGTACATGGTTTGCCTAAAAAGAAGTTTTTCTGCAAAGACAACTGTGTTGCATGCCTGAAAGGGAAACAACACAAGACGTCTCATAAATCCAAATGTGTTAACTATCACTACTCCATTGCAATTATTGCACATGGATCTTTTTGGTCCCACAAGTATAATGAGCATTAGAAGGAAATCATATTGCCTTGTGATAGTTGATGATTTTACAAGATTCACATGGGTATTCTTTTAAGAACTAAAGACGAAACTGCTGAAACATTAAAATCTTTTATTCTTAAAATAGAAAACCAAATTGATAACAAGGTTAAAATAATTAGATGTGATCTAGGGACTGAGTTTAAGAATTTCTTTCTTGACTCATTCTGTAACTCAAAAGGATTGCCAGACAATATAGTGCTCCCAAAACTC
Organism: Flaveria trinervia; assembly: GCA_025506515.1. Classification (NCBI taxonomy): domain Eukaryota; kingdom Viridiplantae; phylum Streptophyta; class Magnoliopsida; order Asterales; family Asteraceae; genus Flaveria; species Flaveria trinervia. Next base: position 13,683,837 of record CM046441.1, on the reverse strand, counting down.
CTCAACAAAACGGTGTTGCTGAGAGGAGGAACATGACACTTATTGAGGCTGCTCGAACTATGTTAGCTGATTCAAAGCTAACTCTAACATTCTGGGCAGAGGTAGTCAACACTGCATGCTATGTGCAGAACAGAGTTCTTGTAGTTAAGCCCCATGGAAAACCCCTTATGAGCTATGGAACAAGAGGCCACCGTTCATTGGCTTTCTAAGGTCCTTTGGCAGCAGGTGTACCATACTTAACACAAAGGACAATTTAGCAAAATTTGCTGAAAAGTCGGATGATGCTATCTTTGTTGGATACTCTTCTAGCTCCAAAGCTTACAGAGTATACAACATTAAGAATCAACAATTTGAGGAGTCATCCACCTTAGAACATCATAGGGAATGTCTCTGAGGGTGTGAGAACAAGAGGACAAACTCATCAAGTGAATGTTTGCTTGTACTCATGCTTTCTATCTCAGATGGAACCTAAGAAAGTAGAAGATGCCTTGAAAGATAGTAGCTGGATTGAATCGATGCAAGAGGAGCTGCTTCAATTCAAGAGACAGAAAGTATGGAACCTATGTCCGCTACCATCTGGTCAAGTACCTATAGGCACCAAATGGGTTTTCAGAAACAAGAGAGATTATAGAGGCTTGATCATCAAGAATAAGGCAAGACTTGTGGTTCAAGGATACACTCAAGAGGAAGGAATCGATTATACTGATGTCTTTGCACCAGTTGCAAGACTTGAGGCAGTTAGGATCTTCCTTGCTTATGTTGCATCCAAGGACTTCACAGTATACCAACTTGATGTCAAGTGTGCTTTTCTATATGGGGATATAGACAAGGAAGTCTATGTATGCCAACCTCCAAGATTTGAAGATCCACAGCACCCCAACTATGTGTGAAAATTGGATAAAGCTCTATATGGCTGCACTAAGCACCTAGGCTGTGGTATGAGACTCTGTCTCAGTTTCTTCTGAAGAATGGCTATACTAGAGGTACCATTGACAAGAATCTCTTCATTAGAAAGTCTGGAAAGGACATTTTGCTCGTACAAGTCTATGTTTATGACATCATATTTGGTTCCTCAAATGACCAAATGTGCAAGGACTTTGAGAGCATTATGAAGAAGAAGTTTGAGATGAGCTCCATAGGAAAAATGGATTTTTTCCTTGGAATTCAGGTAAAGCAACTAAAGGAAGGGTTCTTTATTAATCAATCTAAATATGTCTCTGACATCTTAGAAAGATTTGAGATGAAGGATTGTAAGCCTGCCAAGACACCCATACCCAGAAACCATAATCTTTGTCCTTACCTCGAGGGGGAGGATACTGATCAACATCAGTATAGAGCAATTATTGGTTCTCTGATGTATCTTACAGCCAGTAGACCTGATATCATGTTTGCTACTTGCATTTGTGCATGATATCAGGCTGCTCCTAAGGTGTCTCACCTGGCTGCTGTTAAGAGAATCCTCAGATACCTCAAAGGAGCACCTAAACTAGGTCTCTGGTATCCCAGAAACAAGGATTTCAATCTTTATGGATACTCTGACAGTGACTATGGAGGCTGTAATATTAACAAGAAATCAACATCAGGAGGATTTCAATTTCTTGGTGGAAGGATTATCTCATGGCAATGCAAGAAGCAATCCTGTGTCTCTACATCAACTGCTAAAGCTGAATACATTGCTGCTGCTAGCTGCTGTGCTCAACTGCTATGGATTCAAAATCAGATGTTGGACTATGGATTCAACTTTATGAGTACTCCTATCCATATTGACAAAAACAATGCTATCTCCATTACAGAAAATCCGGTGAAGCACTCCAAGACTAAACACATTGACATTAGGTATCATTTCATTAGAGACATTCATGAGAAAAATCTAATCAAGTTAATCAAAGTTGATTCAAATGAACAATATGCTGATCTGTTTACCAAAGCTTTTGATGAACAAAGGTTTAAGTATTTTACATAACAACTATTGGGATGATAAACATTGATTAATCTGATCTCTTTTGAAAACCTTCTAATATGTAGGTCTTGTGTCAATACAATTTAAGACCTGTTACAAGAAGTCCTCTCTGGAAATTTCTAAGTGTAAGTTCCTTCCGAAAAGAAATTAACCTTCGGAAGACATTCTCATATCTTCCGAAGCAAAATTTCTTAAAGGATAACTTTCTTCTCGGAAGAATTTTTGGCCTCGGAAGAAGCGATTGATTGTACATCAGATCTACTTCCGAAACTTACAAATTCTCTGTTCGAAAGCAACTCTAACCTTCAGAAGCGAAGATTTGGCTTCGGAAGTAAGAATTGCCTTCGGAAGACAAGTTACCTTCGGAAATGTTTTACACTCGGAAGAGAGATTTCACTGTGTAACGTAAAATTTCTTGGGCCCCACACTGTAAAAAGCAAATATTTTGTTAATGATGTCGGATTATTTAACTGATTTTTTACCTTACCACCACTATCATTTCATCCACTAAACCATCACATCACCTTATCCTAACCCTCATTACCGCCATTCGACAATCTTTTAAATAATCTTGACTATTCACTTTCACTCTCTTACTTGCAAATTTTACAGCCCTAGAAATTTCTCCCACTCAACTTTACCCAGCTCAAATCATCCCCATTCACATTTCCAAATGGCCTTCAACCCTCAGCACAACCAAGTCGCACTTCTTGATTCTTCAAGAGATGCTGACTTCTCAGATATCATCTCCTTTCTAACCCAATCTTCTTATTACACCGCTCTGACTGTAAACCCCACAATTTACTCAAACCATATGTCTGAATTCTGGGTAAATGGTCAAATTGAAACCCTAAATAGGGTTCGTGTCATTCGATCGAGCATCTGTGGCCAGGAGTTGGTCATTTCTGAATAGATCATCAGGGAGCATCTAGAGCTTCATGATGAGGGCACTCCAACGGAATTCCCGAAAGAAGATTTGGACAATTCTTATCTCCAAATGGGATATGGTGGAGACGTTAGCAGGTCAATTGTCTACAAATTAACTTCTCGTACAAATGGAAGTTCCTGCTACACGTGGTCCTTCACTGCTTGTCGAATAAATCTGGGGGATGGGATCAAATCCCATATGAACTTGGGTGCCTTGTTCATGGGTTGGTGAAAAGCCTCCGCTTCAACTATTCAAGATTTGTGCTGACTAACCTCATGGGAAATCTTCAGAAGGACACATTCTTCATGTATCCCAAGTTTCTCCAGAACATAATCAACTACGAACTGGAGTAGAGCAAGCTTGTCTGTGCAGCTGCTCTAACTGCTCCTCAAATGAGGCCAACCGTCTTCAAGACTTTGAAGAGAGTGTCCACCAACTTCAAAAGAAAAGATACTGCACTTCTTCCAGGTATGACTGAGCCAACGGCTCCTGGTGACATCACTGTTAACCCCACAGGTGATGAACCCACACCAGAAACTACCCCCACAATGCCAACACTACCTTCTCCACCCATCACCATCACTTATCAGAGATGCCCCAAACGAACCCTTGTTCAATCTACTTTTATTGAACAAGCCCCTCCTATTCAATCCAAAAAGACTTGAGTGGAAACAAGGGCTCCCACTCAGTCTGAGGTCTCTCCATCCTTCTCTTTTGACCTCAATTTGGGTCTTGAGTCTCCTTAGTCTTAGACCCATGAGCCACAAGCTAAAAGCCCTCAGGGTGAGTCTCTATACTCCCCTGAGCAGCAACAAGGGACAGCCCCACCAGAGGCTCAATGCCTGTAGACATTAACCAATGTCCCGGGTTAGTAGGTTTACCCATCCTATCTTTCACTGACCTTTTGTATAAAACTGATGAAGAGATAACATCTCTCCATGGCAATGAAGTTGATCTACAACACCCTCTCCAAGATCAACAGAGCCCGGAGAAATCCCTTATCTCTAGCCCCATCAGCAACCAACAACTGAGGTGAGTCCCATTGATGTGGATGGGACTCATGTAGATTCAGCTGCCACTACAAAAGGGGCCTCAATGGACCTTGTGGACAGTGGTAACATTTCTCAGACTGAATCTACGGCAACCGAGCCCTTTGATGACTTAGAAAGAGACATCATTGAGCATGGGAAACTAGGGTGCCAAGAAACCACATCTGATGGTGAGGCTGAACATACTAGGTATGTTACCTCATCTTCCCGTGATTCTTCAAAAGAAGATGAGGGAAGCATGCAACTCCTCATTCAAGATCTTCTTTCTAAAGTTTCAAACCTGGAATCTCAGGTTAGGACTTTAGAGGCAAGATCTGCCACTCAGCAACTTGAGATTACAATCTCAAGGCTCAACTAGCTGAGAAACAAATAGAGAGGTCTGTTAGGCATGTACGTATTCAGGTCTCCCTGACTTCCTCCTCCAGCTCATCTAGCTCTCAAGATGATGTTACCAAAAAGGGGAGAATGTTCAAAGACAAACACACAAGGAACCATAGAGCCGGCCTTCCACTTCAAAATCTTCCTCTCCCATCATCTCTGCGCCTGAAACATCTCAAGTCACTCTTTAGATTGATCCAAGAATGCTCAATGATCTCTACAGACTCTTCACCAAGTTTCTGTTAAGATCTTCCTTTGAGCAGCCAAGCCATGATGCTGCAATGATCTACTTTGGAGCAGAAGAGCTTCAAAGGCTGACTGCACCTTCTACCACTATGGATGAAGTTGGTCAACCTAAGCTCCTCATGGAACCTAAGATTCAATTCAAAGGGGAAATGGGAGCTGATGGCCCAACAACTGAAATAGTTGGGACATAATCTGCATCTCCTTTAACTTCTGAAGCTGAAGTTAAAGCTTCGAAGAACAAGCTGAATCTTCTAAAGCTGAAATAGAAGCTGCGGAAGGACTATTCAAAATGTACGAGGAACTGATCATCATAGATGTTATCCTAGAAATGGCATCTAAAATGAGCAGTGAGGACTTTCCAATTGCACCTCCATCTCAGACACCATCTTTGACTCTCTCACAATCAAAAACCTCTCTCCAAGAACCACCACAGTCAGCATCTTCAAAGGATAAAGGAAAAAGGAAGATGACTACAGAAGAGATTCAGGAAGAGGAGAAGATTGAGAAACTTAAGAAGAAAGGAAGACTTCATATTGAGAAGTTGCTAGCTACCAGCATAAAAGCAGCTGCTTCCAATCAGGAGGTTGTCATCAATAAAAGAAGAGAGCAGATCATATGAAATGACCAGCTCATTGAAATGGGAGCTGCCAATAAAGAAACACTCCTGCTACCATTAGAGGAGTTGGTGGATCTGGAGAAGGCAACCAGGCTGAGACTTGAAGAAGAAGCCAGGTTGGCCTTAGAGTTAAAGGGAAAGAAACAGAAGGAGGCCGAATTGCAGCTGAGGAGAGACAGGATAAACTTCCTACTCTCGAGAGGCTTTGATCTTCAAGAACTCTCTCCACACACGATGATACGATCCTCTAGCTCTACAACAAAGAGCAGGATCAAATGGAGAAAGAAAGGAGGAAGGATGCAAAAGAAAAGACCAGAGAGAAGAAGAAGAAAGAAGAAGAGGCTAGGGTCACTGCCTCTAAGAAGCTTACTGAGAAAGCCTGGATGAAGGACTATCTTCAGGCTCATGGCTTCTCTGGTAGGCAGGTGGGTCCTATGTCTGAAAGGACACTCCACGGATTGTCAGTGAAATTAAGGCTGACATCCAGATGGGGAAAAGGAAAGAGATGTATAAAAGGGTAAAAGGGATGACCTTCACTGCTTCTACCCAACCACAACCTGAACCTTTCACCCCTGAACCCACATCACTACCTATTACTAATCCCTCACCTTAACCACCCAAACTTCCCATTATCCAACCCAAAACACTAACCAGGACCTCTGAACCTAAACCTACCTAATCACCCTCCAAACCATCCCTTTAGCCTTCTCAACATCTCTCCCTTGAGGAGTTTAAGGCAATCAAGATGAAGCTCACTAATTGCACTACTTTGAGCGAAGTCTCTTGTGTAGAAGACTCTGTTAACATCACCTATGTAAACAGATCTTCAAGTTCCCTCACAAGAGACAGATTCCTTGATTTTCCTAGAGGAACTTTGGACCAGGCTACAAGACTTTTGGGCCTCAATTCAGACTCTTTATATGAGGAAGAAAAGAAGCTCAGAAGGAAACTGGTGACTCTGCTGGATACAAGAAAAGATGATAGATTCCTAGTCAATCTCTTGTGCCTAGAAGGAAGATAATCCAGTGTAGGTTCGATGACCTTCTCACAACTTTGTTGTGGAAAGAGAGAATGGTGAAGTCAACAGACTCAATGCAACCTCTCTGTTACACTCCAGCAGATTTGACATTGCTGAGTTAGCAGAGAAGCCATTCTCCTACCCCTTCAACTCTGAAACTACTGCACTCGTCAAAAATCATCTTAGCAGTCTTCATTTAGTTGAGCTAACTGCAAAAGCAAAGATTGAAGAAGAGTTGAAGTTGAGAAGACAGGAAGACAAGGAAGATCTCCCACCAAAGGTGCTGCCTTTCTACAGATGGTGGAAGGTCCTGAATTGGAACCTATAGTTCGATGGGAATATGATTACAGTGCCCATCAACTAACTCTTTTCAGAGGGCAACAACAAAGGGTACATGTTATCCAAGGTGACAGACTGGTTTTTCTGTCTACCAAGGATTTGTACAAGCTTCTCAGCACCACATCAGGTAAGAACAAGGAGACAGACAAATATTTGCTCTCCTTGGTGCTGAAAGTTTTGAGAAGTCAAGATAATTGAAGTTTTGGTAGCATCAGCCTAGGGGGAGTTTGTTGGATCAAGAAGAAGGCTAATGCAACCAAAACTAGATCACTTAAGTTATTTTGGTGCTGCATGCAAAGGCTTCCAAAGCTTGTCATGGATCTTCCGAAGGTTGTAGAGTTCTTCCGAAGACAAAGGGAAAGTTCAACTTCCGAAGACAAAATCCTACTTCCGAAGACAAATGCATACTTCCGAAGTTCAAGACTTAGAAGAATAAACTAAAGACCACTTCCGAAGTATGATGAAAAGAAGAAGTCTCCAAGCCTTGGAAGAAGCAGCCTCTTCCAAAGTATAAAGTGGCTTCGGAAGTACTTACTCTTCCGAAGCCATTTAACCTTCGGAAGACACTGCTATAACCAATGGACACAAGTATGGTCTCTGACACTCCGCTGTAGACTTCTGATACAACATGGCTTCTTCCTAAAGAACCATGTTGTTGACCATACTTTATTCCACTGTTTACCTTTTCCTGATAGTACAGTTGCCATCTTTAGTTGGTGACAAAAGGTAAGTCAGGGACATGTCCTGACTACCAAATCTCAAATAAGACTTTATCTAAGATACCTTAACTATAGTCTTGTAGTATAGGCTTTAGCTAAAAGATCCCAGCTGATATCAAAGTATATCCGACTGTAGATAGTATTATATATAGGTTCTCCTTGTAACTCATAGAGGCAAGATTATCATCTGTTTGTAAGAGTCTTTGTATCTTGAGTTGAGAATCAATATATAAAAGTATCTTGAAAATTATCTTTCTCTGTTCTTAGTTACTTTTCATATTGTGATCAACTCTTATTGATTCTTACCCGAGTGTGATTCTAGGTGAGTTTGAGAGAAAACCTTTGTGTTTAAGTGACAAACACCAATCCTGCACGCATGTAGGGCTAAACCCATTTGATTGTTGGAGTTGCCAGATGAACCTTGCATGTTCATCTCCATCTGGTAGCCACTAAGAATCCCATATAACTCTGTCAGAGTAAGAGTTTTGAGATTTTCAGTTCTCTTGATCACCACATAGTAGTGTATCCATTGCCTAGGAAGTGAGGACATGAACTTCCTTACAATGTATCTGTTTTCAAGAGAGACTGCTCCATCCACTAGGGTATCCACAATCTCCACATACCTGAAAAACTGCTGAGTCATGGATTCACCTGTTTTGAAGGTGAAGTTTTCAAATTGCTGCTTCAGAAGATCCTTCTTGTTCTCCTTGGCTTAAGAGGAAATCTCATACATCAGTTTTAGTGCATCCCACAGCTGCTTGGCTGTTTTGCACTTCTTGAAACCTCTGTACATAGAGTTTGGAAGGGCAGTTTGAAGGGCTATCATGGCTTTTCTGTCTATCTCTACTCTCTTCCTATCTTCATCAGAGTAGTTAGCCACATCTTTGGGGATCATACCAGCACCAGTAGCAGAAGGGGTGCTGGGTATGAAAGGTCCATTCTCAGTAGACTCCCACATTCTTGAATCAAGAGACCTGATGAAACCTTCCATTCTCAAAAACCAGGTGTCAATCTCATTAAGAGTGATCAGTGGGGACTTGTTCATGGTTCCAGTTTCCATATCAGTTTTGGAAATGGCTGCCATTTGAAAAGTTTAGTATTTGTGTGTGTGAGGGATCTTAAGATGGTGAGATCTTATATCAAGAGCCTAAAAAGCTCTGATACTAAATGCAAGATCATTGAATGGTGTAAGGTACAACACAACAACACAAAAAGGAGATTAACTAAACTTTAATCAAACAATAAACTGGATTAACTAAGTTGAGACACTAAGAACACAAGTAATGCAAGAGATAGAACACAAAGAACACAAGTGTATGGTTTTCAAGAATGTAGTATATTGCTTTCTCTATGTTCTAGTACAAGTGTTACAAAGCATATTCGAAAGATACAAGAACATGAGATACTTATACTACATCCTACAGCCGGCTATACTTTGAAAGCCAGCTGGATACAATTGACTAGACACAAACAAAATCAATTGTAGAGTCAAAAGGCAGATTGCCTTTTGACTTGTGACTATGACATGCCATAGCTCACATCCTTATCTATTTATAAAAAGGATAAAGTACATAAAGTAGAAAGTTACAGACTCAAGACCTCAATGTACAGTTACCAAAAGCATGGACCTTTTAACCAACTCATGTAAGTTGGTGACTTGCAGAGATGTAGCAGAAAGTAGTCCAGCTTTATGGAATGGTACATCAGATAAAGCATGTGACTAAAAGACTTCGGAAGAAATCTGTCTTCATGAACTTGAAGCTTTGGAAAACTTTGTCGCTGAGGCTTCGAAAGACTTCATGTTTGGCTTCGGAAGACATTGGTCTTGGCTTCGAAAGATTTTGCACTTAGAGTATTTTCTGTTTCATGTGTGAAACTTCCTAAGCTTCTTCTTTAATGCACTTGTGCAACATGCAGGATAGACTTAAGATGTTTAGGTTGCATCAGCCTCTTATTAATCTCTACAAAATCAAATGTGGACATGTTTCATTTGCTGGGAACATAGGAGGTTACATCACAGCGGAAGGCGAAGTAGGAACAAGAAAGTAAAGGTTGACAAAGTAAACTACGTTCAACAACTTCAAAACAACTTACTTTCAGTCTCCCATATCTGTGATAAGGGTTTTAAGGTTGTATTTGACAACAAGAAGTGCTACATGTTGAAGAAGGACTATGTGATTGAGGAGGATAAGGTTCTCATGTCAGCTTTAAGATATAACGACCTGTATTTCTTGGATCTATCAAAAGCATCCACAACTGATCACATGGTTCAATGCTTCTTGTCGAAGGAAACTGAGAGGGACTCAGTCTCGTGGCCTAAGAGAATGGGACACATCAACCCTAGGAAGATAAATCACTTGATTCAGAATGATCTAGTGAATGGTGTAAATGTCAAGAACTTCTAGCTTCCAGACTTCTACATAGTATGTTAAAAAGGGAAACAAACCAAGAAGGCTCACATGGCAAAGATAGTTAATTCTATTGATATGCCTCTCGAGCTTATGCACATGGATCTGTTTGGCCCTGTTAGCATAAAAAGAATTGCTGGAGATCTATATTGCTTTGTAGTAACAGATGATTACTCAAGATTCTCTTGAGTGATGTTTCTGAAAGCTAAATCAGAAACTTTTGAATCATTCAAACATCTGGTAACTACATTGGAATCACTCTAAAAGCTCAAAGTTAGGCAGATTCGATCAGACAATGACACTAAATTCAAGAATCAGTGGATGGAGGCATATTGTAGGGAAAGAGGCATTGTTTATCAATTCACCTCTGCCTACACTCCATAGATGAACGGTGTAGCTGAAAGGAAGAATCAAAGTTTGATAGAGACTGCCTGAACAATGCTAGTTGACTCGAAACTGCCTATTCAATTCTGGAATGAGGTAGTGGCGAATGCTTGTTACATGCTCAATCGAGTCTTAGTGGTCAAACGACAATGGAAAACATGTTATGAACTACTCCAGCGACGTAAACCTAACTTGGAGTATTTAGAACCGTTTGGCGCACCATGCACATTGTTGAAGAAGACTCAGATTGGGAAGTTTAGTGACAAAGCAGAAGAAGGGATATTTCTCGGATACAACATACCAGACAAGAGAGTTTACAACAACTTAACAGGTCAGGTAGAAGTGTGGTGTAATATTGACGTTCAAAGATACACCACCCCTCAACTAGGAAAGGACCCTCATTCTTCTTTGAATATGATGGATTCTTTAAATCCTTCAATCTGCCACCTTCACATACTGATGACGAGCTTTCTGCTAGGATGATATACGATGTTCTTAACACTCCTCCACTAGACTTGACATCAACTGGTCCATTAGATGATTCTTCTAGCCCTTCAGGGGGAGAACTTGAAGTGAGTGAGTCTTCATCTGATGATGAGGCAGTTGAGACTACTAATATGGACCAAGAGGAACAGGTTCCTACCAATGAAAGTACACAAGCATCAAATCCTGATGCCTCTAACACTTTGGAACCTCATACTCCAACTGCTATAGATCCTGAACCTGAGTTTAACAATCTGGATAATGAGGTGGCTGTTCCAACAACTCCCGGATCTTGGCTAAATGTTTATCATCCCTTGGAAAATGTCATTGGGGATGTTCGATCGGGAGTACTGACCAGAAATCAACTATACTCAGCTGATTATTCCTCGGTAATGGAAAAGGGATATCTTTACGATGGAGCATATTGATGTTTTGTGTCTCAATTTGAGCCAAAATACGTAAGTGAAGCCTTAAACGATGAGGCATGGGTCAGTGCAATGCAAGAAGAACTCCTACAGTTCAAGAAGTTAGGAGTATGGACCTTTGGTGGATAAACCATAAGGTGCTAAGGTGATTGGCAGGTGCTGAAATGCAAGAAAGATAACCAAGGGGTCATAATCAGGAATAAGGCCCGACTTGTAGTTTAAAGATTTCAACAAGTCAAAAGCATAGATTACAATGAAATGTTTGCACCAGTGGCTTGGATGGAAACAATACGTATATTTCTAGCCTATGCATCCTACATGAAGATTAAAGTCTATCAACTAGATGTGATGAGTGCATTCCTTCATGGTGAACCCGTGAGACGGTCTATGTCAGTCACCCAAAGGATTTGAGGATCCTTATCATTGGGATAGAGTTTACAAGCTGGACAAGGCTCTCTACGAGCTCTATCAAGCCCCTAGAGCCTGGTATTGACTATCAGTCAACCCAAACTCTCAACTCATATTGTGAAACATGGTTTTTGCAGAGGAGTTATTGACTATCATTGTTCATCAAAGAGAAAGATGGGGATTTACTGCTGGAACAGATTAATGTTGATGATATAATCTTCGGTTCCAAAAACGAAGAATTATGTAAATAATTCGAATGTGTAGTGAAAGCAGAATTTGAGATGAGTGCCATGGGGGAGATGAAGTTCTTTCTAGGGTTACAGGTGGATCAGACACCTAAGGGAATCTTCCTACATCAGACCAAGTATGTAGGTGATATCCTTAGTCGATTCGACATGGAGAATGCTTCAGCAGCTGGAACTCCACTTGCCACGAACCATGGCATGGCACCCGACGAAAATGGTGATCTGGTTGATGCCACCATGTACAGAGGAGTGATCGGATCTGTCATCTATCTCACAGCCTCACGTCCTGATATCGTGTACGCAACGTGTCTTTGCTCCAAATATCAGGCGAAAGCAAAAGTAAATCATCTCATCGGGGTCAAAAGGATTTATGTTATCTGAAGGGTACTCCAACACTCGGGTTGTGGTATCCTCATGATGATGACTTTGAGCTTACAGCATATAGTGACTTGGATTACGTAGTTGTAAGATGAATTACTAGTCAACATAAGCCGGATGTCAGTTCTTTGGTAGACGGTTAGTCACCTGACAGTGTAAGAAGCAGATCTCCGTTGCTCTGTCAACATGTGAAGCTGAATATGTTGCTGCTGCTAGTTGTTGTTCTCAAATATTTGGATTTAACAGCAAATGCATGACTATGGTTTGCAATTTTCTAACACTCCTATTTTTGTTGATAATTCTGCTACTATTGCTGTAACCAAAAATCCGGTCCAACATGCTAAAACTAAACACATCGGTATTAAGTATCACTTTATATGTTACTGTTTTGAAAAACACTTAATCGATGTTGTTAAAATAAATACTGATTTTCAATGCTCCGACCTCTACACAAAAGCATTTGAAAAACTAGGTTTTTATATCTATTAGAGGTTAATGGCGTGAAAAAGAAAAGTGATGTGATTCAAGAAGAAGATAGTTCATAGTCCGACTAGTGTACTTATTTTATTTTATTTTCTTTTCCTGTTTATTAAAATCCAAAAACACAAAAAGATTTTTGGTTTTAGAATTTTAGGGGGAGAATAGTTTAGTTTAGTATTTAATTCGTGCAGTATTTATTTACTTAAAAAAACGACGGGGTGGGCAGCTTAGCTAATAGAAGTGAAATCAAATCTATGATTCTGGTTCAAAGTCTATGGAAAATGATAGTACATAGGGAACAAATTGGTTGGGACTTCAAAACTAGTGTGCTCAAAATGTGAAATTCAAAGTACAAGTCTGAGAAGTCTAAGCACAACTAAAGAAAAATGATAGTTAAACTAGTTTGCTACTGAGATAACATAGAGAATGTAGACCTAGAGGTTGCTAGTTCATTATATGATGTGTCGGTAGATTCAACACAATAGATGAGTAGAATTCATTGGTGAATTAAAAAATTCAAACTAACATGTTCAACTTGGTGTGGGTTCTCATCTTATCCCTGGTTAACACAATCAACACATTTCCAATAAGGGGTGATGAGCAAAATAAACGTCACAAATGTGTGCGGATGACCATAAATATGAGCAAAGCACATGTAAAAAATGCTAAACGCAATTAAGCTGATAAAATATGTTGTTGGTGTGTTATGTGCAAAAAGAAAAATAAATGCTCTAACACGAAGATAGGTTGTGTGCCTCTCTGCTGTGCGGTGGCACTGACCTGAGGATAAGCATAACCTAAATATTCTAGAATTCATTGTTGTTTGCCCCTCTTTGCTGTGCGATGGCATTGACCTGAGGCTTGGCATCTCTTTAAAAGTTTTTAGAATAATAACTTCTTGTCCAATACCCGTAGACCGCTCAAAAATCTTTTGAGGAATGTTGATTACCAAATAAGTATGAGATCCACAAATACTTGTTGAAATAATTAAACCTAGTTCATCAACATTGTAAGTTAAAAGTCTATGTATGGATATAAGGGGACAAACATACTGACAATCATCGTGACTGCAATTCTTGAAAGTCAAAATCATTGTGTGCATCTTATAGCTTTAGTATGATTTCTTGAAAGTGCTAATGACTCTCAGACAAAACAAGAATCTAGCATCAAAGTGCATATTAATAAGGGGTTCCCAAATGATTCTATTATACCAGTCTTGTTTTCTGTTAAATTTCTAAGTTATGTTCTATTTTCTAGTTATTTGTAGGTTAATCGTTGGACTATACAACTGGATGTACTATGTGAATCACTTACTAAAATAGGTCACGTTTGAGGTGACCAATCAGTTTAAATTAAAAGGATCACGTCTGAGGTGATCAATCGGTTTTAAACTAAAAGGATCACATCTGAGGTGATCAAATGTTGTTAAAAGGTCATAATGTTTATCAAATGTTAACATTTTAAAGGGTTGAAAGTGTAAAGAGGTAAAACTCATAAGCATGAGCCAATTGCACGATTGGACCATAAGTATGAGCCAATCGCACGATTGAACCATAATTATGAGCCAATCGCATGATTGAACCATAAGTATGAGCCAGTCACACAATTGGACCATGAGTATGGAACAACCATGTGATTGGACTACAAGACTGAACCAATCGTACGAATGGATCAAGGAGTATGAGCCAGTCGCACGACTGAACCCCAATCTCACGACTGAAGCATGAGTATGGCCTCAGTCGCATGACTGGAGCATGCGTATGGGTCCAGTCGTACGACTGAACATTAAGACAGTATAAAAAAGAGGGGTGAGTCGGTCGCATTTCTCACCACCCTTCAAAACATTCAAACAAGTACTCATACATAGACACCCAGCCAGAGTTTCATCTTACCTTGATTACTTGCTGATTTTGTTTCTAACCGATTTGTGATTCATATACAGGTATTGTGAGCATAATATCGATCAAAATGACCGGTGAAATCAAACCCTAACTGACCAAATCGACTAATATCAAGAAATCAGTAAAACTACTCAAATAGACCACTTAAATGGACATAATCATTGATTTAAAGGACATTAGGTGCTATTTAGAGTGTTTCCGAGTCAAATGAGTCTAAACACGATGTCTAACATCAAGACTTCACCAAGATTCGGGGTCGGAGTGTCGCCGGAGTCTTCTGCGAATGGACACTCCGAATCAATTTCAGTCGCATGATTGAGCCAGGCACAAGATGAATCGCACAATTGAATCATTTGGTGACTCAGTCGCATGACTGACTCAACCGCATGGCTTAAAACATGCCTAAGTTCAGTCGCAAGCTCAATCGCACGACTGAACCCAGCCGCAGGCTCAATCGCACGACTGAACTCAGTCGTATGGTTCAATCGCATGATTAAACCAGTTTGATAAAAAAACAGTTAAGATTCAATTGTCATCTCCTATACACAACTCTAATGTTTATGTTTCTTGTGTTATAGAAACATGGCTGATAGATGGACCATGACCCCTAAGCACAACATCTATGCCCACTTGGATGCCACCACTCGGAATGCTTCTGAGTTTACGGGGATCATTGCATTTCTTAGGAGATCGAGGATCTTCAAAGCCATATCGTCACTGTGCACTCCTTACAGATCACTCCAGCAGACCTTCTGGGAAGGGGCTTTTGTTGTTAGGTCCACTGAGCCCTATAGCATCTGGAGCTCTATCTTCGGACAAGATATCCGTGTTACAATAGCCGATCTTCGGCAAATTTTAGATCTAGGTGAAGGCGGAGACCACCCGACCAAGCTACACCCTCTCATAGTTAGGGGCTGTTTCCTCCGGATGAGGTACACTAGGGACATCAACCCAGGTCTGCTCAACAATAGAAACCTGTGTCCCCAGTTTAAGTACTTAGCTCACATCATCCTGACGTGCATAGTGTCAAGGAGGGGGGGATTTGACAAGATGTTAGATCAAATCCAGAATGCATATGTTGCACTGAAGCTGAACCATCCGTTCAGTTTCTCCCAGATGATATTCTCATACATGGTCGAGAACATAGAGGCTAAGGGGAAGGAAGGGTTCTCCATGTACCCAAGATTTCTATAGATGATCATTGACCAGAAGCTTCCTTCCGTACCGAAAGAGAGGGAGGATGATGTTGATTTAGAGATTATCGATGATACAACACTGGGTCGCATGAAGGTCTACCGGGGGAACCAAGTAAAGCCCCCGTTCAGGAGACTGTTTGGCCATCTGGCCAACGAGGAGTATGTGGCGTCCTCTCGTAAGAAGTGGCATCACGATGACAGTGACTCCGACGTCGAGCCCATCATGGCACCCACTGAAGAAGTTGACAACGACAACGATGATAATCAAGGTCAAGGTGCTGAGGCACCTGATGAAACCGAAGGGGCTACCTTCCATCAAGACATCTTGATAGATCAGGATGAGGAGTTGGATGATGAGCCTTTGGTAAGGACCATTAGGAGGTGGGTCGTGGCCACCAACAAAGGGATAGAGGCGGTTGGTGGACATCAGGCTGAGTCGAGGGGTGCTGTTGATGATGTTATTGATCCTACTTACACCCCTGACCAGCCCAGCAGCCAAGGGGGAACACTTATTGCTAAGGGCTCCAGGAAGAGAGAATGGCTCATCCCCATGGGAAAGAGCAAAAGGCCTGGGATTACTTTGATCACATCTTCTGCTACTGCCACAGCCACTTCCACTACCACAACCACCACCACTGCCACAGCCACCACCACCACCATTACCATTCCAACTACCACCACCACTCCTCCCACAACCACTATCACTCCTCCCACCATCACTACCACAGCCACTCCACCATATCCCACTCTGATTCCACCTCCTATATTCACCCACATCCACTACTACCACCACCAGTCACCAAGTAGGTCCCTCCACCCACTTTACATTCACAGCTGGACCCACTCTACCCCACATCGGGTTAGAGGAACAGCTGGTTAACCTTAACATCATTATGCTAAGGCTGCTTGCCACTGATGAGCTAAGGGCTACTCAGCTACACAAGATGATGGAAGTTAATGCAGCTCAAGCAAAGAAGATCGCAGAGCTCAGCAAGAAAAGTGACAAATATGAGAGAGCTCTAAGCCGAGCCCACCATGCACTTACAAGTCAAAATGAGCTGGTGCTGGCTTCAGTGAAGAAGATAGAGAGCTAGAGAAGAAGAACAAGAAGATACTACTACAACTCAAGGGATCAAAAAGCGAGCCATTAAAGATAAGGATGGTGATGATGGTGATGATGATGATGATGATGATGATGAGGAAGAAGATGAGTCTGAGGAAGATGTTGAGGAAGGAGGACCGAGCAGAAAAGATCACGAGGATGATGATGATCAGGAAGGTGATGCATCTGCATCAGCCTCAAATCCTTAAGCTCAGGAGAGGCGCACAAAAAGAAACCAAGATCAAGGAGCCTCGTCCTCTGCTCCTCCGACTGAAGAATAAACTGATCATGACGAAAGTAATTATTAGATGTTTTTTATTTAAAAACTTTTGTACTTGAATTATATATTACATTAATGTAATTAACAATCATCTATGTTTGTTTATGTTTAAATGCTTTATATGATGACTTGTGTGTGAAGTGCTTAATGTTTAATCAAACAGATGAAGCTCAACAGATAGACGAGTATGATGTAGAACCCCTTCAGCAAGTTAAGACTCAACTTATGATGATTCTTGACTTGCAAGGGATATTTAGGAGATCTGTGAGCTACACTCCGAAAGAGGGAGAGATCATTCATGATCTAACGGATGAACAACTCGCTGAAATATTCAGGCTGAATCCTGACGATCTGGTCAAAGACGCTCCAGAAGTAGATGTTGCGAGTGATGATGAGCTGAACGATGTTGATGAGATTGAGATAGAAGATGTCACTGCAGACCACTATCCACAGTACACTGATCTGGAAGGACATGTTATCTCCAACTTGGGTGAAACATTTGATAGTGGTACTTTTGACAAATTGGATGAAGTGGAGAAAGAAAAAGAGAAAGAAGAAAGCTCAGCCCAAGCTTTGGACGCTAATGTCGACTTGAAGAAAGTTGAATGGGCAGCTTGTTTTGCAGAAATGAAAGCCCAACACGCGGCGCCAAAGTAGAATGCTTACACAAAGCTCTACAAAGTCAAACATCATTAGAAGGTGTTTGGCAAGATCATAGCAAGGGCGTATTTTGAGGACTTAGGAGTCTATGCAGTAAAGAGAGAGAAGGGGATCGAGTACTTCAGATATCCTCATGATCTGAAGACTCTTCCTAGTTTTGAGCTCAACCGTCTGGCATGTTTAGATCTTCTGTATGCAAATCCGACGAAGATGTGAGGATGGTTTGAGGTTGCGTTGAAGAAGGAATACCACACCAGCTGCGTAAACTTCAGACCTCAACAATCGAGAGGTACATCCATAAGTCTAAAGTGGATCCCATAACTGGAAGACCTAAAGTAGTGCTGAAGTGGAGTCCCCCGCGCACGGTGGTATAACGACTGGCGAACAGGCAAAGCGATTATAGTGCTAAATAGAGATGGAAAAATTGATACAATCTAGGTATTTGACTCAATCTGGCTTACAAACTTGTCATTTGAAGATGTCTACACATTATACAAGTGGCCACTGTTCTATGACACGCATGATATTGTACAAGCTCTCTAGTTCCAACATGTGATAAGACTCTACTTTGCATTTGAAATACATGCAAGAGTTATAAAAGAGGAGAAGTACAAGAAGTTTCAAGAACATGTGAAAAGTGTTAGATGATAGAGGAAACTAGGTCCAAGGGGGAGTTTGTAGATACATGTGTACCTAGTTTATGAGCTTAAATGTAAAAGTCTTTCATGTCTTACACATATGTAATGAATTGGTTCGATGAAATATAATATGTGGTTGATGTTTATTATGTTTAATGTTTCATAGTATTATTGTGTTAAAGTATAATGAACTTATTATATAGGTTTGAGGTTATTGTACACAATCTAAGTCAATAATGATTAAGTATTGTGTTCAACCTAGTCGGATGAGTATTCATGCTAATGGCCCATACGTATGAATAATCATGCTTATGGACCAATCGCACGACTAAACGAGGAGACTGTATCAGTCGTATGATTGAGACATAAGATTGACTCAGTCGCACGATTGAACCTTCAGTCGTGCGTATGACTCAATCGCATGATTCAGTCGCACGACTGAACCATGCTAATGGCTCAGTCGTACGAATGAAATCAAATAACCTATAAATGCCACTTAATTCTTGAAAAAAAATTCGAAACAATTGAAGAACACTTGATATTATCAAGAACCCTAGCCGTCCAGAACATCCAAGAAAGCCTGTCTAAGTTTATAGATCATTCTTGATCGGTTTCTATTCGCTCATAATGTTTAGTTTCAATCTTATATCGATCTCACTAATTGGATCGCCAATCAAATAGGATTCCGCACTATTTGATTCGGTATAAACGCAGAATCTGTTAGTATTCCGTATGTACATGGTCCTGACATATACACAAACCACACACACACACACAAATATATATATATAAATATACATAAATATATATATATATATACCTACACACACCTATATATATATGTATACATATATAAATGTATATATATATATACATACTATATATATACATACATTATATATATATACATATATATATATATATATATTATACATATATATATATATATATATATATATATATGTATGTATATGTATAGATATATACATACTATAGATACATATATACATATATACATATAGATACATATAGATACATATATATATATATATGTATCTATATGTATGTATGTATATATCTGGGATCTGGTATTTGAACGAAATACCGAATGATTATGTGTAAACCAAACCAATAGTGCGGAATCCTATTTGATTGGTGATCGAATCAGTGAGAACGCACGTAGAATCAATAAAGTATTGAATCAAATGTTAAGAATCGATTAGGAATCGATCTACAGCGTTCTATGAACTTGGAGTATCAACTTCGAGGCTTCTGGACGGCTAGGGTACGTCTGGAGTCGAAATAGAATGAATGCTCTCGTTTTTCCACGAATTGGGTTGTATTTATAGATTAGTATTGTTCATTCGTGCGACTGAACCATTAGTATGGTTCAGTCGTGTGATTGAACCATGCGGTTGATTCATCCGCACGACTGAGTGTTCAGTCGTGCGACTGAGCCAATCTTATGTTATAATCATACGACTGATCCAGTCTCCTGGTTCAGTCGTGCGACTGAGTCATTCGTATGAAGTTATTCATGCGTATGGTCCATTCGCATGGGCCATTCGTATGAGAACTTTATTTTGTTAAGTTTGAATGTATTAATTAATATAACATTATGTGTAACAATTCAAACAACCACAAACCTAATTAACCAATTCAACATCGACTCATTAATGAAATATTAAACAATAAATAACAAACAACCAATATCATTTCATTAATCATTCCAAACATTACATCAGAATCAGACAAACAAGATCTATTACATTCATATCATGATCTAGGGACAAACATGTATCAACAAACTCCCCCTTGGACTTAGATCTCTTAATGTCTTGTTTTCTTCATTACCTCCTCATACTTCTTGTACTTATCCTCTTTTGTGACTCCTGCATGAATCTCAAATGCAAAACAGAGTCTTCTGATATTCTGGAACTAGAGGGCTTGTATTATATCCTGCATATCATAGAATAGTGGTCACTTGTATAGAGTGTAGACATCATTAGTTGACAAGTTGGTAAGCCACATTGGGTCAAATACCCTGATAGTATCCATTTGGCCCTCTTTGTTTAGGACTATGACCGCTTCGCCTGTCCTTCAATCGTAGTACCACCACTTAAGGTGTGGAGTGAAGTCCTGTGGCATTTCCCTGAGTGGGATTCTTGACATCGTGCGCGGAGGACTCCACTTCAACACTATCTTTGGCTTTCCAGTAATGGCATCAACTTCAGACCTTCTGATGTACCTTGGAGGCTGTTGGGGTCTGAAGTTAACCCATCTGGTATGGTACTCCTTCCTTAGGGAAGCCTCAAACCAGTCTGACATCTTTCTCGACTCAGCATACAACAGCTTTAGTTTGGCCAGCTGGTTGAGCTCAAAACCTGGTAGAGTCTTTAGATCATGTGGAAATCTAAAGTACTCTATGCCCTTCTCCCTCTTAACTGCATAGACGTTAAGGTCCTCAAAATATGCCCTGCTATAATCCTGCCTGACACCTTATGATGTTTCTTGAGTCTGTAGAGTTTGGTGTAGGCGAGTTGTTTAGGTGCAGCGTGTTGGGCTCTAACTTCTTCAAAGCAGGCAACCCACTTAGCCTTTCGGATATCAACATCTTCATTTGAGGCTTGTGCTGGTCCCTCTGTCTTCTTTAACTCCTGCTCCATTTTGTCTAACACCTCAAACGTATCACTGACAAGGAATTCACCCAGATTGGGGACCACATTTCCCTCATTGTCAGCATACTGAGGGTAGTGCTCTGCAGTGACATCTTCTATCTCTATTTCATCAACATCATTGAGCTCTTCATCACTAGTCAAGTCGCACGTTGGAGCATCCTTCACAATCTCATCGGATTTAACTTGAAGATCTCAACTAGTTGCTCATTTGATAGATCATGAATTATTTCCCCTTCTTCAGGGGTATAACTCACCGACCTTCTGACGATCCCTTGCAGATCAAGAATCATAGTTAGCTGAGTTTTGATCTGCTGAAGGGGAGCAACATCGAACTCATCCCTCTGATAGTTTGGATCTGTTTGATTTAAACATGTAACACATCAACCAGTAGTTAATAATCAAAACAGAAATGCATTAATTTTAATATAAACATCAAATACATAAGTTTAAATACATGATTGAAATACAAAAGTATCAAATATATAGACATCTAATCATTACTTTTCTCTTGGATCACTGGATCATTGCTTGGTGGAGCAGAGGAGGAAGCTTGTTGGTCTTGTTTCTTCTGGATCTCCTATCCTGACCTTGAGTAGAGGCATATGTAGCTACATCCCCTCCTTCTTCATCATCATCCTTTCCTCTCCTCTGTCCTCTCGTCCTCAATCCCCTCATCATCCTCAGTCTCATCATCATCATCCTCATCATCATCGTCTCCCCCTCTTTAATCTTTAGTGGCTCGTCTTTAGATCCCTTAAGCTTTGCATGATGGTCTTCTTAGCCTCCTCCAACTCCTCAATCTTCTTAGTAGATGTGACACTGTGCTCTTGGAGTTGGGCGATCTCGTGGCTCTGAGCCTCCATTTGTTGGGCCTCCTGCTCATCTAGCAACCGAGCCTGCTCCGAGATCTGCTGAGATTGCGCTGCTGTAAGATTTGTCAGATGACGGATCTGCGCCGTCTTCTCCTCATCAGCAGCTAATAGACGCATCACCATCCGGTTCAGCGCAGAAAGCTGTTCCTCTACCCCAATTGAGGTAGAGGAGATCCATATATATGTGCGGATGGGATGAGGGTCCTGCTTGGTGGCTAGTGGTGGTGGTGGTGGCTGTGGTGAAGATGGGGTTGGGTCTGTGAGATAGTGGAGGTGATGTAGAAGTGAAAGATATGGTGGTGGTTGGCTTATGTACAGTGGTGGGAGGTGTGGTGGTGGTTGGCATATGTACAGTGGTGGGAGGTGTGGTGGTGGTTGGCATATGTATAGTGGTGGAGGTGGGTGGTGGTATTGTAGCTGTGGTGGTGGCGAAGGTGAGTCTTCTCTTCTTCTTCTTCTGGCCGTGGGCTGAGCCATCCTTTTCTTCCTCGATCCAGTCGAGGTGGATGCTCCCCCTAGAACACGGCTAGCTGACTCAGGGGCATAGCTAGGATCTGCAGTCGTCTCTCCCGAATCCCTAGGGTGTTCACCAACCGCCCGGAGTCCATACTCTGTGGGAACCACCTTGCTTCCCACAGTCCTCATCAAGGGCTCCTCATCCGACTCTTCTTCCTCCTCACCAGGTATGAAGTCCTGGTGGAAATCCGCTGACTCAGCTATGTCGCCTGTTGGGGCAGATACTGGGGGTTAACATCTAAAGCTGTGCCCCTTGGTGGAATAGGCATATCATCCCCAGCATCCCCACTGTCATCATCGTCTGAATCATGCTCTGGGAGCAATAGCCTCTCATCGTCTGAATCGCTGTCATCATGACGCCACTGCGTCTACCTGGCGCCACATATCTTTCATTGCCAGATGGCCGATCAACCTTTACCTTGGGCTTTACCTGCTTGCCCCGATACACTCTCATGCGACCCAAAGTGTGTCATCATAATCTCTAGGGCAACCGCATCATGGCTCTCCTTGGGAAGTGATGGCAGCTTCTCGTTGAAGATCATTGCAGAAATTTGGGGTACATACAAAAACCCTCCTTCCCCTTGGCCTCCAGATTCTCCACCAGATATGAGAAGATCATGCTCAAGAAGTTGAAGGGATGGTTCAACACCAGTGCCACATAGGCATTCTGAATCTGGTCTGACAGGTCATAACCCACCCTTCCAAGAAGCAATACACTTCAGGATCACATGCGCCAAGTACTTATATTGGGGACATAGGTTGCTCTTGTTGAGCACACCTGAGTTGATGTCCCCAGCGTACTTGTCTTGAGAAAGCAACCTCTGACTGTAAATGGATGTAGTCTGGTGGGGTGATCAGTATCGTCCCCAAAATCAAGTACTCTCTGGATGTCAGCTGCTGTAATCTCAATATCATGACCATGAATGGAGCTCCGTATGCTGTAAGGCTCATGTGAATGATCTACGGAGGCATTCTCCCAGAAAGCCTGATGTAACGACCTGTAAGGAGTACACGGTGTGGATATGGCTTTATGTATCCGAGAACGTCGAAGGAACGCAATAATCTCTGTAAACTCGGCCCCATTCCGAGTCGTATGGTCCAAATGAGCACATATATTGTGCTTTGGATTATGGACCATCTATCAGCCATTGACCTGAAACACAAGACACAGAACCATTAGAAAGTCATACATTCAAAATTCAGTTCAAGGTGTATAGTTTAAATTCAATCTGATTCATTCGTGCGAATGAATCATGCGACTGAAGTCAGTCGGTTGTCCTTTCATGCGACTGAGCTCATTGGGTGAATGAGACATGCGACTTAGTTCAATCTGTTGGCTGAGTCTGTGATTGGTTCGGTCGGCCGACTAAGTTCATTCGCATGGTGCATTCGGCCGATTGACCCAATCGCAAGATTCAATCATGCGATTGGAGTTCATCCGGTCGACCAGTCGCTTGTCCCACTGTTCAGTCGCCTGTGGTTTGAATCTTGACTAAATCAATTTAACATGGTTTAATGGTCCATTAGACTCACCATCTTGTCACTAATAACTTATTAAACTTAATTTTAACATTTTTGCTTAGTTTATGTTGTTATTTTGTCATTTACAGTCCGGTTCTTGTTTCACTCGAAAATCACAAATTAGGGTTCAATGTCTTCTGATTTCGGTAAGATTCCACTGCAATATACCTGTATAATTGTCAACCCACGTCAGAAGATCAATAAAGATGTAAAAACAAGGTCTAGAGGAATTTCGGCAGAGTAACGGTACTTGGTGTGATTCAGGAGCGATTGAGGGTGATGAGTGGAATGCGATCTACTATGGCCCTTTAAATACTGAAGCTGATTTCAATCGGCCGACTGGCCTCATTCGCTCTGTTCATTCGGGTGACTGAGGCTCAGTCGTGCGATTGGCCCAGTCAGTCGCATTCAGTTGGCCGACTGAGTCTCAGTCGGTCGACTGACTCATTCGTGCCCTTTCATTCGCACCTTCAGTTAACCAACTGAGTCTCAGTCGGTCGACTGACTCATTCGCACCTTTCATTCGGTCGAATGGATCATTCTGATAAGCCATTCGGGTGAATGGCTCAATCTCATGTCCAGTCGTGCGAAGGGATCCATTCGCATGGTTGGTCCATAATTATGACCAGTCGTACGAATAGGTTACACTTATGAACATTTAGCACTTAAAACCTTTTACCTGTTGAAATTAACATTATGAGCATTTGATCATCTAGACATGATCATTTTAACTTGAAAACTTTTTGATCACCTCAGACGTTCCTTTTAACAATTTAGTCACCTCAGATATGACCCTTTTAAACTTTGAAAACACATGTGGCCATCTCAAGCATGACCCTTTTAGGTGAGTTAATCCCATACTGATTTTCATGATATAGTCCAACGAACAAACAAACTAAATGACTATAACTAGAAATAAACTAAATACAAAATAAAACTTGTTTTTGACTTTTTGTGAGAGATAAATCCTAAGATAGACATCTACTGGATTTTGTTTCAGAATAGGCAGCTTCATTTAGTTTGACCACACCTGGACCAATTCAATTTTGGAATCATACAGGCAAGTCAAATCATTGGGACTTGTTATCAAAATCTTTTGATGCTCAATTCTTGATTTTCTTCTAGAGTGTTAGCAATTTAGGAAATCACACTGGTACTATTAGATTCCACATGATTTGAACTTTCAAGAATTGCAGCCATAATGATTGTCAGTATATTTGTCCTCTTAAATCCATCACAGACTTTAGAGACACAAACTGGTGAGTAGTTTTAGGTTAATTATTTCAACTGACATTTTTGGATCCCACACTTATATGGTAATCCACATTCCTCAGGAGCTTTTGAGCGGTCTACGGTATAGTTTTTACTAGAAGAGACTATTCTTAGAGCTTTCAAAGAGAAGCCAATCCTCAGGTCAGTGCCATCGCACAGAGAGGGCAGAAAACAACAATGAATTCTAGAATATCTAGGTTATGCTTATCCTCAGGTCAGTGCCATCGCACAGCAGAGAGGCACACAACCTATCTTCTGTTAGAGCAGCTAAATTTTCTTTTGCCAGAATGCACAAAACATATGTCATTAGCTTGATAGCATTTGTCTTTCATTTTGTCTCGTGCTTTGCTCTATTTATGGTCATCCGCACACATTTGTGGGTTTACATGCTCATTACCCTTATTGGAATATTGTTGATTGTGTTAACCAGTGATAGATGGCAGCCCACAGTCAGTTGAACAACTTGGTTTGATCTTGAGATCACTAGTCAGGTCTAATCATCTATTGTGTTGAATCTACCGAGATATCATTTGTGGTCTAGCAACCTCTAGTCTACTTTCTTGTGTTACCTTAGTAGTATACAATTTTTTATCATCTTCCTTTTATAGTGCTTAGACTACACAGACTATACTTTGAATTTTGCATCTTTTCTAAATTAAAATTTAAAGTCCCTTTTGATTTGTTCCGTGTACTATCATTTTCCAAAGATTTGAATCGGTATCACAGATACGATCTACCTTATATCAGCTATCCACTCCTTCTCCCTCGTATTTTTTTAAATTTATTAGACTGACCTACTCTCCCCCTAAAATTCTAACATCATATGGATTTAATTATTTTAGGATTTGACAGACAGCTAATAACATGAATTTAATTTAAACAGAATAAAATAAAAAGGAAAAATAAAAAATATAACTACAATGCATCGGACTACACATGATCATCATCAGGAATAACATCACTTTTCTTTTTAACGCCGTTAACCTCTAACAGATATAGAAACGTGGTTTATGAAAGGCTTTTGTATAGAGGTCAGCGCGTTGAAAGTCAGTACTAATTTTACCACATCGATTAAGTTTTTTCAAAACAAGTCTCTTATGAAATGGTATTTAATACCAATGTTTGGTCTTTGGATGTTGTACCAGATTTTAGTTACTGCAATTGCGTAGAGTTATCAAGAAAGATAGGAGTAAAGAAAACTTTAAACCGTAATCCCACATTTTCTGTTGAATCCAGATGATTTGTGAACAGCAACTTGCAGCAGCAACGTATTCGGCTTCACAGGTTGACAATGCAACCGAGGTTGGCTTCTTACACTGCCAGGTAACTAATCTCCTCCAAATAATTGACACCTGCCGATGTAGACTTGTAGTTCATCTTGCAGCCCTCGTAATCCGAGTCATATACGCCGTGAGCTCAAAGTCATCATCATGAGGATACCACAACCCAAGTGTGGGTGTACCCTTCAGATAACGAAATATCCTTTTGACCCCGATCAGATGGTTACCTTAGGCTTAGCCTGATATGTAGAACATAAAACATGTAGCATACATGATACAGGTCTTGAGGCAGTTTGATACATGAGGGATCCAATCATTCCTCAGTACATTATGGCATCTACCAGATCTCCATTTTTGTTAGGTGCTATATCATGATTTGTAGCAAGTGGAGTCCCAACAGCAGAAGCATTCTCCATGTCAAACCGACTGAGAATGTCTCCCACATACTTGGTCTGATGTAGAAAGATCCCATTCGGTGTCTGATCCACCTGTAACCCGAGAAAAAATTTCATCTCCCCCATAGCACTCATCTCAAACTCTTTCTTCATAACTGCTTCAAACTCTTTGCATAATTCTTCGTTCTTTGAACCGAAGATTATGTCATCGACATAGATTTGTACTAGCAGTAGGTCTCCATCTTTTTCTTTGATGAACAGTGTGCAGTCAATGACTCCCCTGCGAAAGCCGTGTTTCACAACATGAGTTGAGAGTTTCTCATACCAGGCCCTTGGAGCTTGATGAAGCCCGTATAAGGCCTTGTTGAGATTGTAAACTCTGTCCCGATGATAAGGATCTTCAAATCCCTCGGTTTGACTGGCATACACTGTCTCTCGAATTTCCCCATGAAGGAATGCACTCTTCACATCTAATTGATAGACTTTAATCTTCATATACGATGCATAGGCAAGAAAGATACGGATGGCTTCCATCCTTGCCACAGGTGCAAATACTTCATTGTAGTCAATGCCCTCGACTTGGCGAAATCTCTAAACAACCATCGAGCCTTGTTCCTGATAATGAGCCCTTGGTCATCCTTCTTGCATTTCAAGACCCATTTGGTGCCAATGACCTTAGCACCTTTAGGTCTATCTACCAGAGTCCATACTCCTAACTTCTTGACTGAAAAGTTCTTCTTGCATGACACTCACCCATACCTCATCGCTTAGTGCATCACTGACGTATTTTGGCTCAAACTGCGAGACAAAACACCGATAAGCACCATCATGAATGTATCCCTTTTCCATAACAGAGGCATAATCAGCTGAGTACAGCTGTACTCCTAATCTGACATCCCTAATGACATTGTCTAGGGATGATAGACGTTTAGACGTGATCCTGGAGTAGTAGGAACAACTACCTCATAGCCAAAATTATGAACATTTGGTCTGCATCTAAGGTAGAAGAGTTTTAAGTTTCCGAAGCGAAGGTGAATCACCGTTAGATGCTTGTGGACTTTCAGGAACTAGAACCTGTTCCTCCTGACTGTTCTGGTCATCTTCTTCAGCTTCATCTTAAGAGGAGGAGTCACTGTCGTCGACTACTCCCCCTGATTGAGTAGATGATTCTCCCTGTGAACCCGATGATGTTGAATCAAGAGATGGTGTATTCAAGATATCATACATCATTCGAGTAGCTAACTCATCATCAGAAGGAGAGATAGGGATGTAAGGACTTAAAGAATCCATCATAGTCAAAAAAGTAGGCGGGTCCTTTGCCAGTAGGTGGTGTGGTATATCTTTGAACATCAACATTACACCACACTTCTACTAGACCCGTTGAGTTGTTGTAAACTCTCTTGTTCGGTAAGTTGTATCCTAGGAAGATTCCTTCATCAGCCTTCTCGCTAAATTTTCCTTCTTGAGTCTTCTTCAGAAGTGTACACGGCGTGCCAAATGGTTCGAGATACTCCAGATTCGGTTTACGTCGTTGTAGTAGCTCGTAATATGTCTTTCCGTGGCGCTTGACTATCAGAACTCAATTCAGTGTATAACACGCATTAGCCACTGCCTCATTCTAGAATTGGATATGCAGTTTCGAGTCTGCCAGCATTGTCCGTCCTATCTCTATCAAGCTTCTGTTCTTTCTCTCAACAACACCATTCATTTGAGGCGTGTAGGCAGAAGTGAATTGATACACAATTCCCTTTCCTTGCAGTAAGCCTCCATCCACTAATTCTTGAATTCAGTCCCGTTGTCTGAGCGTACTTGTCTCACCTTCAGCTTGTAGAGAGATTCCAGTGTGGTTACTAACTCCTTGAATGACTCAGATGTTTCTGATTTGGACTTGAGAACATTACCCAAGAGAATCTTGTGTAGTCATCAGTAACCACAAAACAGTACAAGTCGCCTGCAATGCTCTTTGTACTGACTGGACCAAACAGATCCATGTGAAGAATTTCAAGAGGAAGTTCTATTGAATGAACTTTCTTTTACTTATTAGATTTCTTCGTCTGTTTGCCTTTCTTGCATGCTACACAAAAATCAGGAAGTTAGAAATTCTTGACATTAACTCCTCTCACAAGATCCTTCTAGATCAAGTGATTCATCTTCCGTTGATTGATGTGTCCCATTCTCCTATGCCAGGAGATGGAGTCCTTCTCAATGGCTTTTGATAGAAAGCACTGAACTTCAGGATCCGTTGTTGAAGCTGTTGAGAGATCCAAAACATAAAGGTCTTTATGTCTTGAAGCTGTCATCAGAACTTGGTCCTCCGGAATCACGTTGTCTTTCTTTAGGACATAACACTTCTTGTTGTCGAATATGACTTTAAAACCTTTATCACAGATTTGGAAAACAGAAAGTAAGTTGTTTTGAAGTTGTTGAACGTAGTTCACCTTATCAAACTTAACTTTCTGATTTCCAACTTCTCCCTGAGTTGTGATATAGCATCCCTTGTTTCCAGCAAACGAAACATGCCCTCCTTTTATTTGCTTGACGTTTGATAAAAGAGCCCTGTTTCCTGTCATGTGCCTGGATGCTCCGCTGTCTACAATCCATGTGTTGGTTTCAGCACTGTAGCGAACACCCTGCACATACAATGTAAAACATTAGTTTAGGTTAGGAACCCAAGCCTTTACTGGCTTGGGTTTCCCAGAGGCATCACACATCATGAATTCAATCCATTGAACCTGAGAGGGTGAGGGTAGCTCAGGTTCCTTCTTGTCATCATTTTTAGATGCGGAGGATGACTTCTCTTTCCATAAGCCAGATTTGTGCAATGCCTGTTTGTGATAAACAGTCCACTGGCTAGTGGGTGAACGTTAGGTCACTAGTTCTTCTAGGTGGAGTTAAAGAACTCCTCTTAGAATACCTAGGTTTTGAATCCTGAAGTTCAATCTTCTTCCTAGGTGTCTGATAGTAAGGACAAAAGAAAGCAATGTGTCCACACTCTCCACAGTTGTAGCACGACCTGCTATAAACTTTATGATTAAACTTTCTTTGTGGAGATGTGTGTGACACCCTAGTAACATCACTTAGTTTGGGTTTTGACTCTGTCTTTTGAGGTTTTCTTCTGTTTAACAAAATCAATTGTTTTAACATTTTTAACATCTTCTTCCTTTTGGTTAACTGGTTTTTGAGACGAAGCTTGTGAAAGATTAACATTAGCAGTCCTTTTAGATTCAGATTTGACTTTGTTTGACTCGGACTTTATATTAACCTTTCCAAATTCTTTTTCCAGATTAACACAAGGCATTGTACCCTTTGCCTTTAAAGTGGCCTTCTTTTGTTTTGTTCCAGATTCAATTGATGAACATGAGGAATCTGGATCACTAACAAGAGGAGTAGACACCACATGATCCTTGATGGGGTGTTATTTATTGGTCTACTCTTAGTGTTCATCATGGTCTCAGGTGGTGGTGGAACCACTTTATTACCCAAACCCTCCCCGTTGTTACGCTCTCTCACTAAGTGTTAGACAATGTGTGATGAACTTGTCCAACTGTGCAGTTTTTGCTTTAATGAGTTTACTTCTACTTCTAAGACTGCCTTTTGCTTCTTAGTGTCTTCTAGGGAGTTAAGATAGTACCTAATGTCATTAGCTTGGTTAAATGCAACTACTTCAGTTTCCCTAAGCTGTTGGTCAAAAGTCTATCTTTTCTTTGTAACTATGCTCATTTTGTTTTAAAACTCTATTAGCCTCAGTGCATAGTTGCAAATCCTTTACTAAGTTATCATTATGATCTAATAACCTAGCAAATTTCTCATCTATGCTATCTCTAAAAGTATCACAATCAAAACAAGCATGATTTTTAAACAATTGGTTAGTGGTACTTACCTGAGGAGGTTCAGAGAGTTAGCCATCAATGTAGCATCAGATGTCTCTGGTTCTGGTGATTCTGTCTTTGCTGTTGAAATCCCTTCTTCAGACTTGTAGCTGACCTCAGTTGCAGTTGTCTCTTCAATATTTGACATCGCTATCTCAACTGCAATATCTCTCTCACTCGCGTAATCATCATCTAAATCTTCTACACTGGCAATATTAGATTCCCCTGGAGAGACAAACCGAAAGCTCCAGTCCTGTCCTTCGTCATCATGAGTAGTAAAGGCTTTTGGATCCTTGCTTGATGAAGTAGAACTGCTAGCTTGCTTGTCTTGACGAGTGAAGGACGAGAATGGGTTCCCATTCCCTTCTTCTTTGGCTTCACACATCTCTCTCTTGAAGTGCCCCTTTTCTCCACAGTTAAAGCAGGTCACTTTACTCTTGTCAAAGCCAAATGTGGTATCCTTAGTAGCAACCAAGTTCTATCCGGTCTTTTTCACAACTTCTTCGCCCTCTGGACAACACTAGCTAAGGCCCACATAATGTCCATTCTCTCCAGCTCCATTTCATCCACCTGCTCATAGTCCTCATCTGCCAGATTGTAGTTTCCAATCTTCCCAGCAACAAGTCCATCATAAGAATGAACCACTGTTGCTAAAAGATCCATGTGCTCTCGAGCTACTTCCACAGTCACATTACCGAGGTTCTCGGTCTTCAGTCTAGTAGCATTCGCTTCAGTTTCAATGTAATGGGTACAAGAAGACCCTGACGTTTCTGAACCTGAAGGAGAAGCTTGTGAAGGACCCGATGAGCTAGACACAAATGCAGTCTGAAGAGGTGCTCCAGACGTCTTAGCTTGAGGCGTGGCATTGTACAAAGCTGGATTCTGAGTGTGCGAAGACTTCTGAGTTTTGTACTTCATCCTAAGTGCTTCTTCTCGCAGCTTTAGAATGAAGTCATTGATATCCAACTTTGCCAACATCTCATTCTGTCTCAGATTTGACACAAATGAAGCCCACTTTTCCGGCAATCCGTCTGCGAAATTTGACACCTTTTCTTCCATGGTAGTAGCAACACCATGTATATGCATTTCACTCATCAGATGGTAGAATCTATCAATAACATCATCCAAATTCTCGTTTCCCATCGATGAGAAGTTGTCAAATACTTTCTTCAGTTCCTTAGCTTTAATTGCCTTTAGCGAAGCATTCCTGTCGTATCTCTTTTCCAGCTCATCCCACAATTTCTTGGCCTGCTTATTCTCAGAGTATTGGTGGAAAATATCTTTAGGAATAGACTATGTAATCAATGCATAAACTCTCTTCTCTGCATTATACTTAACTTTCTGAGCATCAGTCATCCCTCCCAAAGTAAGCTTTACCCCATCTGCTCCCACGGCATACTATACCCAATCTCGATAGCTTCCCACAAATTTGGATCCACTCCATTGAGGTAGATCTCAAAACGTTGTTTCCAGTGGGGAAACTCATCTAACGTTAAGAGTTTTGGTGGTTTATTATGATTCCCCACTTCACTCTCAAGCAACAGTAGGTTCTGGATCCTTGAGTCCTTGCCAACATTAAACGCTGATATCTGATCTTCCATTTCGATTAACTTTTAAGTGTACTAAACATACTGTCAAACTAGTTCGACTGGGTGATGTGAATGGGCTATCCGTGCGAATGAACTATGCGATTGGTTCAATCGTGCGGCTGAACTAAGCAATTGGTTCAGTCGTGCGAATGAAGCTGATGCATATGAACACTACGAATGGATGGTTCAGTCATACGAATGGAGATGCGACTCAGTCCAATCGTGCGTCTGGTGTATGCGAATGAAGTCCAGTCGTGCGAATGGCTCACTCGTGCGACTGAAGCTGTTGTTTTGCGAAAATTTCTAGGTTAAACGTTGTTAGGATCAGTGATCTACGTTTGATTGATTAAGAGTATAGCAGCGGAATTCTAACAATGAATTAGCCAATTCACAAGAACGAAAAGATATTCAATGAAGAACAAAAACGGTTATAGATAGAGAGGATTCTGCAAATATATTTCATTCAATATTCGCTTTCGTGGTAACGGAATGTCACAATTACAATTAGGTTGACACCTCTTATATAAGAGATGTGACGTCTGCTGATGTCACTTGATAGTGACATCTAACAGAATTATTCCAACTGAAACACAACTACTGAAGATGTCAAAAAGCTGGCATCTTCTTACAAAAATACTAAGTGTTATCAGTTACTACAACTACTGAAAAACATAAAACTACTGACACTACAACGACTGAAGAACAAGCTCTTCAGTCGTTTTACAAAAATACTGAAAGTAAAAAAAAAAAAAACTACTGATATCACAACTACTGAAGAAGTACTCTTCAGCTGTTGTGACAAACTACTGAAACTTCAGTACTTGGACTTCAGACTTGAACTTCAGATGTTTCATCAGCTGATGACTTCAGTAGATATCATCAGCTGATGTCTTCAGTCTTTGTCGTTAGACTTTGTACACCAGTTGTTGATCTTCAGCACTTGTAGACTCTTCAGCTGTTGTACTTCAGTACTTTGGTCTTCAGCTTCAGCACTTGTGTTCTTCAGCTGTTGAGCTTCAGCACTTGTGTTCTTCAGCTGTTGAGGTTCAGCACTTTAGTCTTCAGCTGTTGAAGTCTTCAGGACTTGATCTTCAGCTGTTGAAGTCTTCAGCACTTGTCGAACTACTGATGAAGCCTTCAGCAGTTGTTGTGATATCATGTGGGACTTAGAGGTTTTCTGATCTTGGCTCATTGGTTCTTTTGGTCCAACAACTCCCCCTGAACCATGCAGCCAAAACCTCTAATTGATTTATTTTCCCACTTATTGTTGGCAGAATGGTTGGTCTTTTCCTTCTTGATCAGTTGAGAAGATGACCCATATAAGCACTGGCCTGGGAAAAATCTCAGAGATTTGTTTGGCAAGGTATGAATGGAACTCTTTTTGGGGAACTGGACACAGAGTTGTTATCCCATTCATGAGATCTACTTCCCATTATGAGTCTGTACGACTCTCGAACATAGGCCTCAAGGAGAACAACCTGTTCCTCCTTGGAGAGTTCTTCTACTCCTCCTTCAAAGAAGAACTCTAGACCATAGTACTCAGATAAGTACTTTACAGTCCTGCCATTTTTCAATTCCACAGTAGTTACCTCCCTAGACAAATTCATCAGGATGAGTGCCCTCAAGGAGTAACTGGAGCTCATTCTTCTTAATGTCTTCAAGCTTCTTATATAATAACCCCTTTTTGATCATCTTGTTTTCCAGTAAGGCTTGAGGGGTCATTTTTGATTGATGAGCCTTCTTGAATTCATCGATTATTTCCCATGGTGAGACTACAATGGCCAACATGATTGTAGAGTCTATTGTTTTTCTAACCTGTCCATTGTATCTATGAGGAATGGATCTTTTGTGGATTCTAGAACTCACCTTGGGGTCTGGCCATACTCTCACTCTCTCCTTCTGATACTGAAATGTGTGTCTGAGAGTGTACAGCCTCTGAGCATGCCCTTTCATGGCTTGTATAGATGATGACTGAGCAAAATCCTTGTCAACCATCTTCAGTAGTTGCTCATCGTGCTGCTTCTGCTGTTCTTCATCTTCTATCTTGACTCTAACCGTTTCTCTTTGTGAGTTAGGTGTGATCATGAGTTGACTCCTGGGTTCTGGTAGCTTTAGAACAGCAGAGAGTGGCAGACTATCATCTTCATCCTCCTCTTCTTCATCTTCTTCTATCCTCAGCACCCTTATCGTCCTTCTAGGTGCATCACTGGATGATGGTTGGGTTGGTTTTTGTGGTAAAGGAATTGGTTTTGAAGGTTGAGGATGTTTGGATTTGGGTTTTGAGATTGGTTTGGAGATTTAAGGGGTAGGCTGTTTTTGAGTGGGTGATTGGGAAGGTTGTTCAAGCATTTTGGTTGTGAGTTTGGCTTTTGTAAGTCTTGCCATTTCAAACCTTTTTCCAGCCCCAGCCTCATCAAGTGCTTCAATGATAATCCCCTTATGAAATTGCTCAGACAAACAGATTCTGGTGGCTATAGCCAGAATGCTGTCTCTGGTCCATGAATGAATCTCCATCAGTGATCTTCCTAAGTATTTGGCTATGAATCGAATCATGATCTCCAATCTCTCTTTCTCCAGCACATCATACCCAGCCCATCTGTTTTGAATTTCCTCTACTTCCAACCTCCTGATCTCACTGTCTAGTGTGGCTGTGTCAAAGCCTTGCTTGAAGAGTTGCTCAATGATTTTGTCCATGGATCGGCTGTGTGTATCATCTGCATCTTTTACCACTCTTCCAAGGATTTTTCTTCAGCATTCGTTTGATCACCAGCACTTTTCTTTCTTTTGTAAGTGATCAGTTTTGTTCCTTTTCTTTTTCCAACTCCTGGGTTTTCTCTTGTGCCTTCTCATCCTCAGTTCTTTTTCCTTTCTTTTCTTTCACTGCAGTACTCTCCCCCTTTTTGGATGCATTGGTGGCAGGGTTTGTACCGCAGAAAGTTTCTTTTGCACAGCATCATCAATGAGTGGTTGTAGACTTGAGGAGATCCTCTCATCAATGGCTTTATAAACAATGTCATTGATGATGGGAGTGATGAGAGGTAGGGATTGTTGGAATACAGCAACCATCTACTCAGGGGGGTTTTGTCCCGGAGAGATAGTGCCAAGCAGAAGCTGGAGGCTCAGTGAAGTGAGAGGGTAAAGTGTTTGGGGGACCTTCAAATGAAGGTGCCATCTGTGGGTTGGTGGAGGCAGATGGACTTACATCCTGAGACTTCTTGGCAAGCAGTTCTTGTAGTCTGCTTACCTCAGCCTCCAGGATGGTGTTGTGGGCTAGAACGTCATAGAAAAAGCCCAGGTCATCATCAGCAGATGCTGAATCACCTGACCTCCTGCTCGTAGCAGGATACATGCACTGGGTGTAGACCAGTTTTAGCATGTGCCCCTTTTTCTTGGAACTGGGGACTTCCAGCCTCAGGACTATGTCCTTCATCAGCTGTTGCCTCTAGTGAGGTCTTAGCTATGTTACCAGCCTCATTCTGATCATGTGCTGATGCAGAAGAGGTGGCAGCCTCACTAGATGTTCTAATCTCCCTATCCACACTAGGAGATAGAACTTGTAAACCCCGG
The DNA here is from genome assembly GCA_025506515.1 of Flaveria trinervia. Taxonomy (NCBI): domain Eukaryota; kingdom Viridiplantae; phylum Streptophyta; class Magnoliopsida; order Asterales; family Asteraceae; genus Flaveria; species Flaveria trinervia. The sequence continues at coordinate 13,648,037 of CM046441.1, read as the reverse complement.
TGCTGTGGGTTATCAGAAGCATGATGATCCTCTTCCTCAATGTCTGTGGTTCTCCCCTTTGTTGGTGGTTGTTGGGGAGGAGGAGAGGCATGCAACTGAGTCAGCACGTTTGCAATAATTATGGTTGGACTTTGGGGGGCGGTTGCATGGGGAGATGGGGTAGAAGCAGTGTGCACCTGGGGAGGATGGTGCTCTTCAATGGCAATCTCCTCAAGTGAGGAAGATCCCAGATGTGTGGGTACCCCTTGTGTGGTGGCTGCAGGCTCCTTTTGAGAGGAATCCTGAGCGGCTATGGCTGGTAGAGTCTGATACTGCTGGGGGGTTTAAGCCAGCATTATATCCTGCGTTGGTGGTACATGAGCATCTTCAGGGGACTCATCTCCCTGAATAGCTGTTTTGGGGTGTGTTGGTTTTGGTTTAGTGGGGACTTTGGTTCTGATGGAGGAAGCTGTGGGTTCCCTGTGCTTGGGCTTTAGCATTCGGGCAACTTCTTTGAGTGTAAGGTCTGAGTTGTGCCTGGAGTATACCTCAGCCAAAACAGCTGGTGCAGGGACTCCAAGGCTAACAAGGCCATCAGATTTTAATTCATCTAAAATAATGGCCATCAGAAACCTGGGATATGATGGCCATCGGTTTGCCACAGGTTTCTGAGCCAAGTTCTTTATTTCTAGAAACACAATTTCAGAAAAATTTAGCGGTTGGTGTTCTAGAATAGAATACAATACCTGTTGCCATTGGGATGACATTTGATCCCAAGAAGATGTCTTGGAGGCTAAGCAGACATTTACCATGTGAAAAATAACTTTCTCAGCGTCATGGAAATGTTTCTTTAGAACAGTTGTAGCCCGAAGATCACCTTCATACCCATGATTGATAAATGACATATATGTTATGCCCTTTGGGTATGCAGTCACAACGGTGGAGTCGTGTAAGTGTAATGCCTGACAAATGCTGTCGGCTGTAACGACCACTGGTTTCTGGTTGATAAGGGACCGAACAGAGATCTGATCGGTAGACTCATCAGTATGAACAAAAGCATTTGACCAGAATTGACTGAGGGATTCAGGGTAGATGGTCGGATTCAAGAGAAAGGCTGTACGATATGGGGAATCCACCATTAAGTCAATGGCATTATCATATTTGTTCTAGAAAGCCGACTTTGTAAGGTAAGCAACGCTGTTATGTCGTGGTTTCAGACTCATGGTCGCCATGTTTGAGAGAGAGTTCAGAAAATAACGGCTAATGAAACATTAGAGAAGAGGACATGTATTTATAGGGTAGGGGTGAGAAAATGACTAAAGGCTTTGGTGTTAGTCATCAGTAGTTTTAAACCGACTGTTGACATGGTATTACCCTATCAGACGTTGAAACAGCTGAAGTCGTGGTTTTAGGCATTAGCAGTTAGAAAACTACTGAAGACCATGGTTTTGACTTCAGATGATGAAACAACTGAGGACTTGGTGTTTGTTATCAGTAGTTGTGAAACTACTGAAGATAGTGGTTTTGTCATCAGTTGTTGTAAACAGCTGAAGACTTGGTGTTAGTCATCAGAAGTTATAAAACTACTAAAGACATGGTTTTGCTTCAGTTGTTTAGAATGAAACAGCAGTTGTAGAAACAACTGAAGAGAAAGTTCTCTTTAGTAGTTTTCGTCAATTCATAGCCTTTCAGCTGTTTCATACTGTCCTTAACACTTACTCATCAGACTTTGCATCTGCTTTTCAGGTGTTTCATAGGACGTCAGTACTTATCTGTTTGTACTGATTTCAGTAGTTGTAACTACATCAGTAGTTGGAACTACATCAGTAGTTTAGAACAGATAAAGTACTTCAGTACTTGTGAGGCATTTAGCCGTCAGTAGTTATAAAAACTACTAAAGGTGAAAGGACTCATCAGTACTTATATATGACATGGTTACAAATGATCACCAGTACTTTTTACTGAAATCATCAGTAGTTGTCACTTATTCTAGCTGCAGCATACCAAGCCTTAACACAAGGTTTTGGAAAGTAGAACTATCCAAAGGCTTAGTAAAAATATTTGCAAGCTCATCAGCACTAGGCACAAACTTAGGATCAATCAGACCTTTTTCAAAACAATCCCGAATAAAGTGATGTCTGATCTCTATATGTTTGGTCCTAGAGTGCTGGACTGGATTTTTGACAATACACAGAGCTGAAGCACTATCCATTAATAATGGCGTCTTAGTCTCTGTAATGCCATAATCCAGAAGTTGGTTCTGAAGCCAAAGTACCTGAGAAGTGCAACTTGCAGCAGCAATGTACTCGGCTTCAACAGTTGATGTAGCAACAGATGTTTGTTTCTTACTCTGCCAAGAAATCAAACAGTTGCCTAGGAATTGACAACCACCAGAAGTTGACTTTCTAGTTAACTTGCACCCTGCATAGTCACTATCTGAAAAAGCAACTAATTTGCAAGAGTGTCCAGTGGAATACCATAAACCTAGAGATTGTGTACCTTGCAAATATCTAAAGATTCTCTTGACTGCAATCAAATGAGACTCTTTAGGAGCAGCCTAAAATCTAGCACAAACACATGTAGCAAACATAATATCTGGTCTAGAAGCTGTTAAATACATCAAGGACCCAATCATACATCTGTAAAGTGTTTCATCAACTGCTTTACCTTTCTGATCTGCATCCAGTTGTCTGGTGTTGCACATTGGAGTAGAACAGGGCTTACAGTTTTGTAAATCAAACTTATTCAAAAGATCTTTTGTATATTTTGACTGATGAATAAAGGTTCCATCAGCCTTTTGTTTAATTTGCAAGCCTAGAAAGAATTGTAATTCTCCCATTGCACTCATTTCAAACCTCTTTTTCATTAATGTTGTAAAATCATCACACAACTGGGGATCAGAGGATGTAAAAATAATATCATCAACATAAATCTGAACAAGTAGCTTATGCTGATCCACCTTCTTAATAAACAAAGTTTTATCAATGGAGCCTCTAGTGAAATTATTCTTAAGAAGAAAAGTGGAAAGTGTCTCATACCAGGCTCTAGGAGCTTGTTTCAACCCATAAAGAGCCTTATCAAGTTTATACACCCATTCAGGATGTTTATTATCCTCAAAACCTGGTGGTTGACACACATAAACTTCTTCTTTTATTTTACCATATAGAAATGCACTTTTGACATCCATTTGAAAAACTTTAAGATTGTGGAATGCAGCATAGGCTAAAAACAATCTGATTGCCTCTAGTCTGGCTACAGGGGCAAAGGTTTCATCATAGTCAATACCTTCTTCTTGTGAAAACCCCTATACAACAAGTCTAGCCTTGTTCTTAACAACAAGCCATTTTCATCAGTTTTATTCCTAAACACCCATTTAGTGCCTATTGCACACTTACCTGGGGGAAGAGGAACCAGTTCCCACACTTGCTGTTTCTTGAACTGAAGTAGCTCAAGCTGCATGGCTTCAACCCATCCATTGTCTCTCAAAGCAACATGGTAGTTCTTTGGCTCTAGCTGACTGATGAAGAGAGCATAGAAGCAGAAGTTAGACAATTGACTTCTTGTTGAAACACCAGCATTGATATCACCAATAATCTGAGACATTGGGTGATTCTTCAGTTCTTGATAAACAATGAGATCTGTGCAAGTGTTTGTAGGACCTTCAGCAGCAGCAGATGTTGATGCAGACTCTTGAAACCATGAATTAGATGGTAACTCAAAAGATGTAGAGGAATCAGAGATCTCATCAGCATTTGTTGTGGATGGAACTGCTGAAGCTACAGGAATATCAAATTTAGCAGACACAGGCAGTTGGTCACTAAACTTGAATAGGTGAGTATTGATATTATCATCATCATCATCATCAATACCACCAGGTGGAAGACATGCTGCAGAAGATGATTTATCCACAGGATCTGCAACAGCTGGAGGTTGATAAGGAACATATTGCAGTATGTCCAAATCAAACAACTCCACAGGGTTTTGTGGAATCTTGTCAATAGGAGATTCATTAAACTTCACATGCAAAGTCTCTTCAACTATCTTTGTTCTGCAGTTGAAGACTCTGTATGCCTTGCAAGTAGATGAATAACCAACAAAATACCCTGCATCCACCTTAGGATCAAATTTATGGAGTTGATCCTTTGTGTTGAGAATAAAACAAGGACACCCAAATGCTTTGAAAAATGAAATTAGAGGAGTCAAGTGATGGAGAACTTCATATGGAGTCTTCATCAACCTCTGATTTACTAAGACTCTATTCTGCACATAGCAAGTTGTGTTGACAGCTTCAGCCCAGAAGGTCAGTGGCAAACCAGAGTCAGCCAGCATAGACCTTGCAGCTTCAATTAGGGTCCTGTTCTTTCTTTCCACTACTCCATTTTGTTCTGGAGTCCTTGGTATGCTAAACTGCCTTTTGATTCCCTTTGACAGATAGAAGTCATCAAGCGTATGGTTTCTGAATTCAGTTCCATTGTCACTTCTAATACACTTGACTGGAAGGGAATACTGCTTCTCAACATACAACACAAAGTGAATAATCTTCTGAGCAACCTCATCCTTTGAATGTAGAAAGAAAGTCCATACAAATCTGGAATAATCATCCACAATTACCAGACAGTATTTCTTCTTTGCCATGCTCATCACTCTCACAGGACCAAATAGATCCATATGCAGTAATTGCAAGCAGGCAGTGGACTTAGGCTCTTCAATAGGAGGGAATGAGACTTTGTGCAGTTTTCCTTTTAAACAAGCAGTGCAGGTTTCATCACAGTGGAACTCCTTTATTGGTAAGCCTCTAACTAAACTATTGTGGATTAGCTGATTCATGTTTTTGAAATTAAAATGACCCAGCCTTCTGTGCCACAGTTTAGATTCTTGAGAAGAGGCTTTGGAAAATAGGCAAGGATTGCCTCTGAGATCTATTTTCTTGGAAAGATCTAAGGCATACACTCTTCCTGTCCTGTTGGCTCTCAGGAGAGTGTGATCATCCAACACCTTATCAATTAAATGCAGAACTTTGGATGACAGAATCCTATAGTTCTGACTGGTGAAAAGAGCAACATGGCCTTTATCACACATTTGACTGACACTCAAGAGATTGTACTTGAGATTTTCCACATGATTAACATCATCAAACTTTATTTCTCCATTAGAGAAAAAGCTGTTGCCAATGATGTAACCCCTAACATCATTGCCAAAAGAAACAAACCCCTTCTTTCCTTGAAAGTAGTCATGAAGAAGAGAGCTGTTCCCAGTCATGTGCATAGATCCCCCACTGTCTACATACCAGATGCTACTTTGGCATGTTGAAGAACCCTGTGATACCTTGGTGTAAAGGCATTAGTGGATGAAGTATCAGCAGAATCCAAAGCCATAAGAGCTAGATTTCCAAAGGGACTGTCACCACCATGTTGACTAGCACCTGAGAACAGTTGTTCATGACCAGACAAGTCATCTGGTAAACTGCTCCAGTCAACAACTCCTGGGGTGAAGAAGCTATGTTGTTGAGGTTGAGTTTGTTGATGAGATTGGGAAGGTTGTGGTTCAGGCAATGCTTGTGGTTGTTGTGCAATTGGAGCTTGAACATGATTTGGTTGAGGCATATAATAGCAGGGATAAGGATATGACATTTGACCCTGGGGAACAAAGTATGCAGGAGACCTAGGATGTGAATGATGACCAGAACCAGCAGAATGTTGCCCTCTGTTTTGTGGACTAGTACTAGGAAAAGTCACAAAGGGTGCAGAAGAGTTAGATCCAGTTGATCTACACTCTCTTGCAAAGTGTCCCAGCCTTTGGCATTTGTGACACCTCAACTTACTCTTGTCAAAACCAACTTTGGTTTTGCCAGAGAGTCCAGGAAATTTCCTGCCAGTTCTCTTATAGAACTTCTGAGATCTGATATTAATCAATGCCATTTGGCTCAGAATATCCATCTCTTCTAGATCATCATCAGCTATTCCTTTCAAATCATCCATGATGAAGCATAGATTGTCACTATTACTGCCAGAATGACTCTCAATACCAACAAATGCATGATCAGAACTATTGAAGAGAAATCAATATGCTCATCATAATTGCTTTCAGATGCAGCATATTCTGACTCATGACCAACCAAGGCAGTATTCCCTGGTACAAAGTCATCAGTGAGCTTTCCTGATGAGGACAATTTCCTCTTCTGCTCTATCTCTCTTTCGAATGTAAGCAGTTTCCCATGAAGTTGGGTGAGAGATAGGCTATCCAGATTTGCACTGGAGCGTAGGATAATAGTGTATGTGTCCCATCTCTTAGGCAGTGATCTGAGGAACCTGTTATTCATCTGGCTATTGGTGTATTCCTGTTTCACCATTTTTAGCTCAGAGATCAAGCAGGAAAAACGCTCAAACTGTTTAGTCAGTGTCTCACCCTTTCTATGAGAGAATGTCTCATATTGTTGGGCAAGGATTTCTCTGTTGTTTGCTAAGACCTCATCTGTGCCACCGAATTGTTCCTTCAGGGCATTCCAGAGATCATGAGCAGTTTCATGATGCATAAGCCCTGAATAGATTTCATTAGGCAGTGCCATGGCCAGAATTCCATGGGCTTTAGCATCAATCTCAAACAGTTTCCGATCTTCATCAAAGTATTGTTCCTTCTTCTTCGGAACCATTTGATTGGTTTCCGGATTGTTCACCATAGGCTTATGTGGTCCATGTACCACAGATGTCCAACAACCTGAACTTTTAACAGACAGGTGATGAAGCATTCTTCGCTGCCATATGTATACTCGGTCCTAACCAGCATCGGGGGCTTGGTTGAGGAACCGGTATTGTGAGGATCATTAGAAGGAGTAGTCATCTCAGATTCAATCAAATTCAATTAAGCTAAAACAGATTTAGAACAAAACACAACAACCAATTGAACCAAGAGAGATCTCAAAATAAACGAACGAAAGCGTCAGAAATTCAATAATCTATAACCAGTTCTTGCGAATATGCTAATTCAATCAAACATAGATATCAATTAGCAGTTTCAATGATCAATTGTTAGATCGATCAATGATTAACCAGCTCTGATACCACTTGTTAGGATCAGTGATCTACATTGATTGATTAGAGAGTATAGCAGCGGAATTCTTACAATGAATTAGCCAATTCACACGAACGAAAAGATATTCAATGAAGAACAAAAACGGTTATAGATAGAGAGAATTCTGCAATATATTTCATTCAATATTCGCTTTCGTGGTAACGGAATGTCACAATTACAATTAGGTCGACACCTCTTATATAAGAGATGTGACGTCTACTGATGTCACTTGATAGTGACATCTAACAGAATTATTCCAACTGAAACACAACTACTGAAGATGTCAAAACAGCTGACATCTTCTTACAAAAATACTATGTGTTATCAGTTACTACAACTACTGAAAAACATAAAACTACTGAAACTACAACGACTGAAGAACAAGCTCTTCAATCGTTTTACAAAACTACTGAAAGTAAAAACATAAAACTACTGATATCACAACTACTGAAGAAGTACTCTTCAGCTGTTGTGACAAACTACTGAAACTTCAATACTGGATTTCAGACTTGAACTTTAGATGTTTCATCAGCTGATGACTTCAGTAGATATCATCAGCTGATGTCTTCAGTCTTTGTCTTCAGACTTTGTACACCAGTTGTTAATCTTCAGCACTTGGAGACTCTTCAGCTGTTGTACTTCAGTACTTTGGTCTTCAGCTTCAGCACTTGTGTTCTTCAGCTGTTCAGCTTCAGCACTTGTGTTCTTCAGCTGTTGAGCTTCAGCACTTGTGTTCTTCAGCTGTTGAGCTTCAGTACTTTAGTCTTCAGCTGTTGAAGTCTTCAGTACTTGATCTTCAGCTGTTGAAGTCTTCAGCACTTGTCGAACTGCTGATGAAGCCTTCAGCAGTTGTTGTGATATCATGTGGGACTTAGAGGTTTTCTGATCTTGGCTCATTGGTTCTTTTGGTCCAACAAACGTGTTTTAGCCGTAAAAATTTGAAATTTTGCAAACCCTAATCGCCTAAGGCCGTAGAAACCGAAACTTGATGAGCAGGGAACGTCCAAGACAACTTTTGACACAAAAGATTGCGTTTTTAGTGTAAAAACACAAACTTTTTATCAATCTTGATTGAATCACACGTAATCAAGAGCCAAAGCTCTGATACCACTTGTTAGGATCTGGTATTTGAATGAAATACCGAATGATTAATGTGCAAACCAAACCATATAGTGCGGAATCCTATTTGATTGGTGATCCAATCAGTGAGAACACATGTAGAATCAATAAAGTATTGAATCAAACGTTATGAATGGATTAGGAATCTGAAATGACTTGATCTGCCCAAGATGCATATTAAGTTGATGTGGCTAGTGTGATATGATCCAAGTCGGGTCATACCCAATAACAAGCTAAACAAACACCAATAAATTATGACACCAATTTAGAAAATGGGTTTTCTAAATCATTGCCTTTGTAGATGAACATCATTATATGGATAATTGTTCATATGGTACCTTTTTTTTTCATTATTTAGTCTTACTAAATAATAACAAATAAAAGTACTAAGTTTATAAAGTTTAAACATGTTTTAAATTTATAAACATAAGGATTTAGTGTGTATTTTAATTGTGTTACAAAACAAAGTGTGGAATCCATTTTCAAATGGATTTTCGGCCGCCCACTTGCCTTGGGGGTCCCATCTTTGTCTTGATAACACACTAGATTAAATGTTTTAGACACAATCCAAAAAGGGACATCTCTCCTACATGCAAAGGTCTTCAACACTCCTAAAACTCTCTCTTCTCTCTCACGTTTTGAAGAACAATTAGGAGCAGATTTTTCAGCTCACAAAAGAGGGTTTTGTTGCTGAAAATTTGTGTCAAGAAGCCTAGCAATCAAAGGTGTTTGTACAAGTTTGGGGTATCTCCTCTTGAGGACTTCTATCTTGAAGTTTCAGCCACGATTTCATCTTCTTTCTCTTCTTGAAACTCGTCTTTGAACAGCTCCAAAGGTTGTGTTCTTTACATCCTATGTTCATTCCTTTGTATGTATTTCGTATATTGATCCATGGCTTTGGGGTTTGCTTATTAAAATGGGTTTAATAATCAACATATTAACATGTTTTAAAACTAAATTCCGCTGCGTTTTTCATACAAAAGAAGATAATATGAACTTTGATAAACATGTTGAATCCCAACAATGGCATCAAGAGCCACATATACGAATGCATACATGTATTATTCTTGCTTGTTCTCGGTTTTATGGTGTTTGACACCACATACCCGTATGTTTGTGGGCTGAAATGTAACCCCCCTTTTGATTTCTTAAAGATATTACTTTATGCATGTAAGGATCTTTAAAAATCTAGTCATAAGATGTTTGTTTGTATGGACTTAACCCATTTGTTCTTGGTTTATGTTGGCCAAGAACATGGGTTAAAAGGGGCTGCCCCATTTCGTGACATAGGAATATTTGGATATGTTGTTTTGGTTATGCATAACAAAGCCTAGACCATGTGGATTGATTGATTGGTTGTCATGTTATATTCATTTGGCTATGTAATAATTCAATTTTATGTTTCAAGTCTTGTTTTGTAATTCATTTATTCATATGGTTTGTAATAATAGATTAGGAGTTTTTTTTTCTTTACTAGAAAAAAATTGTACTAGGATAACTATTTTGTAAGGATGCTCAAGATCAAGATTTGAAGAGAAGATGAACAAAGAGGATGCTTGAAGATGTGGTTTCAAGTGGGAGTCCTTTTGTCAACCTTGTATCATGTTCTTAACCCATTAGGACAAGACCTTTTGACACACTTGTTTTGGCTAAACAAGTGTGCTCAACTTAGTATGCTTTGTTATGCATATGTGAATGTTATGTTTATGCTTGGTTGAATGCTTATGATGTTGTTTGTTTTGAATATTTGGATGTGATTTACAAACCGTCTATTATAACAAGCTATAACTAGAAATTGGTTCTCAAATCATTAAGCATAAATAGAATGGTTCTTTAAAAGGAGTTAATGGTTTGCAAAATAAAATGGTTTTATTTAAAAGAATCAATTGAGTACCATATGGTTGAATGCATACAATCATATGGTACATAGACCTTTCTTAACAAGGATTATGATATTGTAATTCCCTTTTGAAACAAGTTAAACACCATCCTTTTATACAACACTTAGGTTATTTGCAAACTCTTAGTGGGATAAAGGTCACCTAACCACTTTGAGGGAACTTGTAACTTGAGATGAGAATACCATGTTTGTGGGATAAAGGTCACCTAACCACTTATGTAGTAAACTCACACGTGTGTGTAAGTAGGACGACTTGATTTATAAAATATATTGAATGGATCACCTAAAATGTGTTTTATAAAAGGTGTTGATGGGATAACATGCCATTGTAAACATAAGATGTTCATACGATCCCATATCACTAGAAGTTGCAATAGGTTGCAATTGTCATTCATGACTACCTTGTTTATTTAAATAATGGGATAAAGGTCACCTAACCAATATTTAAATATAACGTTGGATTCTAGAATTTTATTTATTAAGTCTATGAGACATAAAAGGGTGTTAATAAAATGAAATAAATTTTATCACAATTACTAAAATGGATCTTTGTAAAATCTTGTAGATGGCCGACAACAACAACGCTAATAACGATGTACCAAACCAAAACAACCAATCTCTTAGGGCGATCCTTCAAAGGGATCGTCTAACACCTAACAACTTCATGGATTGGTACCGCAACTTGAGAATCGTTCTCAAGCAGGAAAAACGGGCCTACATCCTTGATGATCCCATCCCCGATGAACCTAACGAAGAGGATGTGGAGGCCTATAATGATTGGGTCAAATATGTTGAAGACTCTATCCAAGTCTCTTGCTTAATGCTAGCAAGTATGACTCCTGAACTCCAAAAGGAGTATGAGCTCCATGGAGCTTATGACATGATCACTCAGTTGCGGGAAACGTTCCAGCAACAAGCTAGGGTGGAGCGCTTCGAAACGGTTCGAGCGCTTCATGCATGTCGGATGGAGGAATCCCAATCAGTTTCATCTTATGTTATTAAGATGAAAAGCCATATCGACCGCCTTCAGAGGCTTAACTGTCCTGTCTCAAAGGAGTTGGCCACGGATTTGATCCTTAACGGCCTAACTAGGAAGTTTGAGGCGTTTGTCTTGAATTACAACATGAACGGATGGGACAAGAGCATAAATGAACTTCATTCAATGCTCAAAACAGCTGAGGCGGGAATGGGTAAAAGGGTTTTACCTGTTCTTAACATTAATGAAGGTGGAAGAAGGAGAAGGTCTCTACTCCCCCCCTAAGGCAACTGTTGCCAAAGGAAAGGGACACGTTAAAGGAAAGGGGAAGATGGTTGTTAGGGCAGAACCTCCGAGGCCCAAGGAGAAGAAGCAGAAGGTTGCTGTTAACGACCCATGCTTCAAATGTGGTGAGATAGGGCATTGGATGAGAAATTGTCCAGTCTATCTCAAAGAGTTGAGAGAAAAGAGGGATGCGGGGCAAACCTCAGGTATAATTTATATGATACATGTTGAGCTGAATGTTATTTCCTCTAACACATGGGTATTAGATACCGGATGTGGAACTCACATTTGCAATTTGTTGCAGGGGTTCAAAAGAAATGAACATTATGCAAAAGGGGAAATTAGTCTTTTCATGGGAAATGGTGCAAAGGTTCACGTAGAAGCCCAAGAGACTACATTTTGAAGCTTCCAAGTGTTTTGAAGTTATTTTAAATAATGTATTATATGCTCCTAGTTTGACTAGGAACATAATTTCCGTTTCCGTTTAAGACAATGTGATTATAATTTCAAGTTTGTTAACAATGATATTCATGTTTCTTTAAATCATATGTTTTATTTTAAGGCCATACCTAATAATGGTATTTATGAATTGGTTCATGAGAACACAACATATGATAGCTCAATATACCAAGCAACCACCAAAAGGCTCAAATTAGATTTGAGTGATACCTACCTTTGGCATTGTCGTCTTGGTCATATAAACAAGAAACGTATACAAACACTTCAAAAGAATGGTCTTTTAAAAACAAATGAATGTGATTCATTTGATATATGTGAATCTTGTTTACTAGGAAAAATGACTAAGGCACCCTTTAGTGGGACTAATGAAAGGGCCAAAAGATTTATTAAGAATCATACATTCGGATGTATGTGGTCCTTTAAGCCGATGACTAGGAATGGTGAAATACTTCATTACCTTTACTGACGATTATAGTCGCTATGGGTATGTGTACTTATTAAGGCATAAAGATGAAGCTTTTGAAATGTTCAAAATCTTCAAAAATGAAGTTGAAAATCAACTCAACAAGTCAATTAAAGTTCTCCGCACCGATAGAGGTGGTGAATACTTAAGTGATGTTTTTCAAGATCATCTTAGGAGTTGGGGATCATCTCACAACTCACTCCACCTGGGACACCACAACATAATGGTGTGTTTGAGAGGAGAAATCGAACCTTATTGGATATGGTTCGATCTATGATGGCTAGAAGCACATTGCCTCTATCATTTTAGGGTTTCGCTTTACTCTTCACGCGGCCCGCATTCTGAATATGGCCCCAACCAAAAAGGTGGAAAAGACACCTTTTGAGATATGGCATGGAAGAGTTCCATCCCTATCATACTTAAGGGTCTGGGGTTGTGAGGCTTATGTTAAGACTCCCACCCCAAACAAATTGGAAGTCCGATCCACCAAGTGTATTTTTATTGGATATCCTAGAGATTCTATGGGATATTTTCTATGATCCACTGGAACAAAAGGTGTTTGTTGCCAGAAAGGGGAGTTCTTAGAAACAAAGTTCCTTATGGAAGGAACTAGTAGTAGAACAGTGGATCTTGAGGAGGATCAAGTAACACACCCGATGCACGTTTGGTTGAAACTAGCACTCAACATGAAAATGTTGAGGATGATCAAGCGTTTGATCAATACACACAAAACGTTCGCAGAAGTGGTAGAACTTGTAATCCACCTGAAAGATATGGATTTTTCATGGATGGATGCTATGTGGTAGATTCAGATGAACCAACCACATATCATGATGCAGTGTCCAATTTGGATTGTGACAAATGGCTAGAGGCCATGAACGTTGAGATGCAATCCATGTATGACAATCAAGTTTGGGAACTTGTCGTACCACCTCTTAATTCCAAAGTAGTTGGAAGTAAGTGGGTTTTCAAGAAGAAAACCGATATGCATGGAAACTTAGATACTTACAAAGCTAGACTTGTAGCAAAGGGTTTCACTCAAACTCAAGGGGTTGATTATGATGAAACATTCTCACCTGTTGCAATGCTAAAGTCTATAAGGATATTGTTTGCCATAGCTACTCATTATGATTATGAGATTTGGCAAATGGATGTCAAAACCGCTTTCCTAAATGGATATCTTGAGGAAGATGTCTATATGGTTCAGCCTGAAGGTTTTGTCGATCCAAAATATCCTAACAAAGTATGCAAGTTAAAGAAATCAATCTATGGATTGAAACAAGCATCGAGAAGCTGGAATCACCGTTTTAATGAGGAGGTAAAGAAATTTGGCTTCATCAAAAACGCTGATGAGGCTTGCGTGTATAAGAAGGCTAGTGGGAGCGCAATAACCTTCCTAGTATTATATGTTGATGACATACTACTATTTGGAAATGACATTCCAACTATGGAAGGTGTAAAAACCTGGCTTGGAAGTTGTTTTTCCATCAAGGATCTTGGTGAAGCCGCTTATATTCTCGGAATAAAGATCTATAGGGATAGATCAAGGCGGCTAATTGGTTTGAATCAAAGTGCATACATTGACAAAATCTTGAAAAGGTTCAAGATGGAAAACTCTAAGAAAGGTACTGTACCTATTCAAAGAGGGACAATATTGAGTACGACTCAATGTCCTAGCTCAAAAGAGGAGCAAAATAGAATGAAGACGATCCCATATGCATCTGCTATAGGATCCATCATGTATGCAATGATATGCACTAGACCGGACGTGTCATGCGCTTTAAGCATGACAAGTAGATACCAACAAAATCCAGGTGATGGCCATTGGATGGCTGTCAAGAACATTCTGAAGTACCTAAGGAGGACTAAGGATATGTTTTTGATCTACGGGTCTGGTGAAGAGGAACTCGTTGTAAAAGGTTACACAGATGCGAGTTTCCAAACCGATTGAGATGATTCACGATCTCAATCGGGGTACATTTTTATTCTGAATGGGGGAGCTGTTTCTTGGAAAAGCTCAAACAAGAAGTCGTGGCGTTGTCCACTACAGAGTCAGAATACATCGCCGCTTCAATGGCAGCACAGGAAGCTGCATGGCTGAAGAAATTCATATCCGAACTAGGGGTAGTCCCTTCCATTCAGGATCCCCTAGAGATCTTTTGTGACAACGAGGGTGCGATTTCTCAAATCAAGGAACGTCGTGCTCATCAAAAGACTCGGCACATTGAACGGAGATTCAACTACATAAGAGATGAATTGAAAAGGGAAAGATATGTATTCGCAAAGTCCACACTGATAAAAACATTGCAGATCCACTCACAAAGCTCCTTGAAAAGGCAAAGCATGAAGGTCATATTTGTGCCATGGGACTTCAATATTCTAGTGATTGGATTTGACTTTGTATTTTATATTTGTATGTTGGAACTTATGTTATTTGTCTTAATTATATGGTTATAATTTTCATTTGTTCTACTGTTTTAGCATGTTTAAATCCATGAATAAATAAGTTATTCAAAACATCCGCAGTCGATCATACTTGTGGGAACAACTATGAATGTAAGACTATAATGAACTTGGATTGGATGATATTCATAAGGTGTGAATATAAAGCAAGAGGCTGCTACCAAGGTTCATTGATATCTATGGGATATAGGTATTGGACCGACCCTCTCTCAATTATTTCTACATAGAATCCTTGTGATTAGTCATAAGAGATATTGAGTAAAGGCTAATATCATTGTATCCTCTGACCTGAGATACATATTGGGTCTTGACATTCATCAAGTATTGTACTTTGATTTAGTTCTTTGCTGTTCTGAAAAAATTGGCAGTACATAAGGCTGAGTTTAGGTATGATATGAGTTGATTATGAGAGACGTAGTAATCAAGAAGGAATTTGTTCCTCTTATTCGTTGAGAGTTAGATGTTTAAGGCCTGTTAAAGTTAAATCATCGGAGAATGACATTCTGTGTCTCCTGGATTTAACATGACATCTGAAACAAAAGGATAGATGATTAATTCACGTAATACATTTCAAGTAAGGCACTTGAAGAGGATGATGTTATTGAATGGCACTTAATCATATACATTAGGGGCAGCAAACCGTTGCTAGGCATTTTGCTACCTGCATCAACCTTCTATGAATCTTGTGCAAGTGGGAGATTGAAATGACTTGATCTGCCCAAGATGCATATTAAGTTGATGTGGCTAGTGTGATATGATCCAAGTCGGGTCATACCCAATAACAAACTAAACAAACACCAATAAATTATGACACCAATTTAGAAAATGAGTTTTCTAAATCATTGCCTTTGTAGATGAACATCATTATATGGATAATTGTTCATATGGTACCTTTTGTTTTTTCATTATTTAGTCTTACTAAATAATAACAAATAAAAGTACTAAGTTTATAAAGTTTAAACATGTTTTAAATTTATAAACATAAGGATTTAGTGTGTATTTTAATTGTGTTACAAAACAAAGTGTGGGAATCCATTTTCAAATGGATTTTCGGCCGCCCACTTGCCTTGGGGGTCCCATCTTTGTCTTGATAACACACTAGATTAAATGTTTTAGACACAATCCAAAAAGGGACATCTCTCCTACATGCAAAGGTCTTCAACACTCCTAAAACTCTCTCTTTCTCTCTCACGGTTTTGAAGAACAATTAGGAGCAGATTTTTCAGCTCACAAAAGAGGGTTTTGTTGCTGAAAATTTGTGTCAAGAAGCCTAGCAATCAAAGGTGTTTGTACAAGCTGGGGTATCACCTCTTGAGGACTTCTATCTTGAAGTTTCAGCCACGATTTCATCTTCTTTCTCTTCTTGAAACTCGTCTTTGAACAGCTCCAAAGGTTGTGTTCTTTACATCCTATGTTCATTCCTTTGTATGTATTTCGTATATTGATCCATGGCTTTAGGGTTTGCTTATTAAAATGGGTTTAATAATCAACATATTAACATGTTTTAAAACTAAATTCCGCTGCATTTTTCATACAAAAGAAGATAATATGAACTTTGATAAACATGTTGAATCCCAACAGAATCGATCTACAGCGTTCTATGAACTTGGAGTATCAACTTGGAGGCTTCTGGACGGCTAGGGTACGTCTGGGGTCGAAATAGAATGAATGCTCTCGTTTTTCCATGAACTAGGTTGTATTTATAGATTAGTATTGTTCATTCGTGCGACTGAACCATTAGTATGGTTCAGTCGTGCGATTGAACCATGCGGTTGATTCATCCGCAAGACTGAGTGTTCAGTCGTGCGACTGAGCCAATCTTATGTTACAATCATATGACTGATCCAGTCTCCTGGTTCAGTCGTGCGACTGAGTCATTCGTATGAAGTTATTCATGCGTATGGTCCATTTGCATGGGCCATTCATATGAGAACTTCATTTTGTTAAGTTTGAATGTATTAATTAATATAACATTATGTGTAACAATTCAAACAACCACAAACCTAATTAACCAATTCAACATCGACTCATTAATGAAATATTAAACATTATAAATAACAAAAAACCAATATCATTTCATTAATCATTCCAAACATTACATCAGAATCAGACAAACAAGATCTATTACATTCATATAATGATCTAGGGACAAACATGTATCAACAATATCTATACATATATATGTATATATATGTATATATATGTATATATATGTACATATATGTATATATATATATATGTATATATATGTATATATATATATATGTATATATACATGCATGTATATATATACACATATATCTATGTATACTCCCTTCGTACGATTGAACTCATTCGTATACTCCCTTCACATGACTGAACTTAGTCGCATCTCTCATTCGCACGACTGAACAACTCCAGTCGGTTAAGTCCAATCGCCTTGTTCATATGCACGAATGAATCCAATCGCACGATTGAATTCATTCGCATCCTTCATTTGCACGAGTGACCCATTCACAAGTGTGAAACTGTCGTGTTCTAAATTTACCATGTTTAAAGCAATGGAAGACCAATTTACTGCATTTACTGCTAGAAAGGACTCGCACATCCAGAACCTGTACTTCTGGAGAATGAGATTGGAAACCATAACAAACCGCCAAAGCTGTTAACGTTGGATGAATACCCACCGTGAAAACAACGGTTTGAAATCTACTTAAATGGAGTTGACCCAAATCTTTGGACATCCATTGAGATTGGTTACACGATACTAGTCAGTGCTAATGGAGTCAAGTTGACTTTGGGAGGAATGAGCGAAGCACAGAAGATTCTGTTTAATGCTGAAAAGAAAGTATATGCCTTGTTGACTCAGTCTATACCTTAGGACATCTTTCATCAGTTCTCTGAGAACAAGCAGACAAAGAAGTTATGGGAGGCATTGAAAAAGAGATATGAAGGAAACACAACTGTGGAAGCACTAAAGGCAAAAGCTCCTAAAAAGGAATTTGACAATTTTTCTTCAATTGGGAATGAGAGCTTGGATGATATCATCGATCGATTTTATCATCTGATGAGTGATTTGCTTACTCATGGCATGACCACATCCTTGGAAGATAAAGTCTCTAGCCTTGCTGATGGCCTGCCAGATAAATGGGATACATTTGTGTCAAATCTGAGACAAAACAAAATTCTTGCTACTTTAGATATAAATGATTTCATCTTGAAGTTAAGGGAGGAAGACCTGCGTATGAAATACAAGTCAAAGAAAGGATCCTATGTTCAGAATCCTTCACTATACAATTTAGTTCCAACTCTGGTAGTTTTAGGAGCACCGTTACAAAGGCATTTGTGTCTAGCTCTTCTGCCTCTTCCGAAAGCAGTACATTAGGAACCCAAACATCAGGGTCATCTAGAACCCAATACATAGTTTCTGAGGCAAATACTACAAATTTGAAGACCGAGAATCTCAGGAATGTCATAATGGAAGTTTCTAAAGAGCACATGGACCTTCTAGCGGTTGTTATACAATCTTATGATGGTTTAGTTGCTGGTAAGATTGGAAATTGTCATCTTGCTGATGAGGACTACGAGCAAGTTGATGAAACTGAGCTCGAAAGAATGGATATAATGTGGGCCTTGGCTAGTGCTGTCAGAAGAGTAAAGAAGTTTGTTAAAAAGACGGGCAAAATCTAGTTGCCACCAAAGATACGACTTTTGGAATTGACAAAACCAAAGTCACGTGCTTCGACTGTGGTGAAAGGGGCACTTTAAATGTGAGTGTGTAAAGCCAAAGAAAACGGGAAATAGAAATCCGTTTCCTACATTAAACCATCAAGACAAGGATAAGATTGGAACTTCATCTTCAAGTAAAGAGACAAAGGCTTTGACTGCTTAAGGTGATGAAGGTCAAGACTGTCCTTTTGATTTGTTTCTGAGGGTGATCTAAACATTCCTTTCGTTGATGCATTGGATGATGGATCTGCAAGTGAAGGAGACATCATAGTTGAGCAACTTTCAAATATCGAAGAAGCTATGGATGTTTTTGATCATCTGGTTGATGAAGAATTTAGAGCTACAAATTCAGAATCTCCAGTCATTGAAGAGTCTGACACAACTTTGATGGCTGATTCATCTAGTTCTACACAGGTATGTTCTAAAGACGAATTATTTGAGAAACATGCATGTACTGAATGTGATAAATTTAGAGAAAGCATTGATTTGAAATTTGCTAGGTTATTAGAACATAATGATAATCTAGTAAATGATATACAACTCTGCACTTGTTTTAAAACAAAATGAGTGCAACTTCAAAGAAAAGATACAACTTTTGGGGACACAACTAAGGGAAACTGAGGTTGTTGCCTTAAATCAATAAAATGACATCAAGTTCTATTTAAATTTTTTAGAGGAAACTAAAAAGGAAAAAGCAGTTTTGCAAGTCGAAGTTGAGTCTTTAAAACAAAAACTGCATAGTCTAGCTAGTTCTTCTAACATAGTTCAGAACCTAGTGAAAGAATGGAATACCAGCGAAGGTTTGGGTTATAAGGTAGTACCGTCACCACATGAAATTCTTTTGAACACTAAATGTAGACCAATTAATAATAACCCAGTAAAGGATCATGTGGTGTCTACTACTCTGGTTAATGATCCCGATTCTACGGGTAAACCTATGAAATCTGTCACTAAACAGAAGGTTTCTTCCTTGGAATCAATAGATAATAAACCTGTTTAGAATTTGGATGCTAAAATTGAAAGGGTTAATTTAGGGTTAGGTTCACAAACATCTATTTCAGAACCCAAAATGACTAATCCAATTAACCATAAACATGTTAATCATCAAAGTCCAAATAAAATGAAAGTGAAAGATGTTTAAAATGTTAAAACAATTAATGTTGTTAAAGAAGGTGAAACATCTAAAAAAGAAGTGAAACATCTAAAAAAGAAGTGAAACAATCCAAATGGACACATTTCAAACCTCTACCAAACTCAACCCCACATCAAAATTTTCCACAATCTGTAGAAGGGAGATCATGATAAAGTTGTGGAAAACAAGGACATTCTCTCCTAAATTTCCTTATTATCAGACACCCAAAAGAAAATTGAACTTTTTGATGAAAAAACAAGATTTTCTAAAATTAGATCTAATACTCCACCTAAGAGTATTAGTGAACCTAAAGTTCACACCATAAGCTAGTCGTTAGTTTACCACAAACAGGCCTACACAAAACTGGTTTATGGAAGGAAAAATAAGTATTGTGTCTGATAGTGCGGAAAAGAAGAAGAAAGATATGCCCTCATCCTTTAAAGGATGGTGGGTTGAATTCATGGTGTGTGATTCCTCTGGGACACCCAAGCCAGTTAAGGCTTGGGTCCCAAACCTGAACTAATCAATTCCTTTCTATGTGCAGGGTGTCCGCTACAACGCTATCACTTATACCTGGATTATTGATAGTGGGGCATCCAGGCACATGACTAGGAATTCGTCTGTCCTTTTCAACGTCAAACAAATTAAAGAGGGACACATATAATTCACTGGGAATAAAGGAGGTTACATCACTGCTCAAGGCGAAGTGGGAAACAAGAAAGTGAAGTTTGACAAGGTCAACTACATTCACCATCTACAAAACAACTTGCTTTCTGTCTCCCGGATCTGTGATAAAGGATTCAAAGTTGTGTTTGACAACAAGAAGTGCTACATGTTGAAGAAGGATTATGTTATCAAGAAAGATAAAGTTCTAATTTCAACTTCAAGATATCACGATGTGTATGTCATGGATTTATCAAAAGCCTCCACAACTGAGTCCATTGTCCAATGCTTCTTGTCAAACGCAACAGAGAGGGATTCAGTCTCCTGGCATATGAGAATGGGACATATTAATCCCAGGAAGATGAATTATTTGGTTCAAAATGATCTGTGAGTAGAGTTACAGTTAAGAATTTCCAGCTCCCAGATTTATGCGTAGCATGTAAGAAAAGGAAATAAACCAAGAAGTCTCATAAAGAAAGTTAATTCTATTGATATTCCTCTCGAGCTTCTACACATGGATCTGTTTGGCCTAGTCAGCACAAAGAGCATTGCTGGAGAACTGTACTACTTTATAGTAACTGATGATTACTCAAGATTCTCTTGGGTGATGTTTTTGAAAGCCAAGTCAGAGACATTTGATTCATTCAAGCATCTAGTCACTGCATTGGAATCACTCTACAAGCTGAAAGTACGAAAGATTCGATCAGACAATGGAACAGAGTTTAAGAATCAGTGGATGGAGTAGAGAGAAAGGAATTGTACATCAATTTACTTCTGCCTACACTCCACAGATGAATGGGGTTGCTGAAAGAAAGAATCAGAGCTTGATAGAGACAGCAAGGACAATGTTAGCCGACTCTAAACTCCCAATTCAATTCTAGAATAAGGCAGTGGCAAATGCATGCTACACTCTCAATTGAGTCTTAGTGGTCAAACGTCATAGGAGAACATGTTATGAATTGCTCCAGTGACGTAAACCAAACTTGGAGTATCTCAAACCATTTGGAGCACCATGCATGCTGTTTAAGAAGACTTAGACCGGGAATTTTTGTGAGAAGGCAGAAGAAGTATCCTTCTCGGATATAGTATACCAGACAAGAGAGTTTATAACAACTCAACAGGTCAGGTAGAAGTGTGGTGCAATGTTGATGTCCAAAGATACACCACCCCCTGCTGGAAAAGGACTTTCCTTATTCTTTGATTATGATGGATTTTTAAATCCTTCAATCTACCTCCTTCTCATTCTGATGATGAGTTATCTGCTACAATGATGTACGCTGTCCTGAACACTCCTCCACCAGACTCGGCATCATCGGCTCCATTAGATGATACTTCTAGCCCTTCAGGGGGAGAGCTTGAGGTAAGTGACTCTTCCTCTGATGATGAAGCAATTAAGACTACAAATGTGGACCAGGAGGAACAAGTTCCCACTAATGAAAGTACACAAGCATCTGATCTTGATGTCATTGACACTTCTCAACCTCATACTCCAATAGCCACAAAAACTAAACCAGGGATTCAAAATCTGGATAATAAGATAACTGTCCCCACCACTCGAGTTAATATGCATCATCCCTGGACAATGTCATCGGGGATATTTAGTCGGGAGTTCAAACATGAAATCAGCTATACTCGGCTGATTATGCTGCAGTCATGGAAAAAGGATATCTTTATGATGGTGCTTATCGATGTTTTGTGTCTCAATTTGAGCCAAAATATGTAAGTGAAGCCTTAAATGATAATACATGGGTTAGTGCTATGCAAGAAGAACTCCTTCAGTTTAAGAAGTTAGGAGTATGAACTCTTGTGGATAGACCCAAAGGTGCTAACGTGATTAACACTAAATGGGTTCTTAAGTGCAAGAAAGATGACCAAGTGGTCATAATCAAAAACAAGGCTCGGCTTGTCGTTCAAGGGTTTAGACAAGTTGAGGGCATTGACTACAATGAAGTGTTTGCACCTGTGGCAAGGATGGAAGCAATACGTATATTCTTAGCCTATGCATCCTACATGAAGATCAAAGTTTATCAATTAGATGTGAAAAGTGCATTGCTTCATGGTGAAATCCATGAAATGATGTACGTCAGTCAACCCGAACGATTTGAGGATCCTTATCATCGGGATAGACTTTACAAACTAGACAAGCTCTTTACGGGCTTCATCAAGCTCCACGAGCCTAGTATGAGAAACTCTCTACTCATTTGGTGAAACATGGATTTCGTAGAGGGATTATTGACTGCACATTGTTCATCAAAGAAAATAATGGTGATTTACTACTGGTACAGATATATGTGGATGACATAATCTTCAGTTCCAAAAATGAAGAATTGTGTAAAGAATTTGAATCAGTGATGAAAGTTGAGTTTGAGATGAGTGTCATAGGAGAGATGAAGTTCTTTCTTGGGATACTGGTGGATTAGACACCAAATAGAATCTTCCTGCATCAGTCCGAATTTGTAGGAGATATCCTTAGTCGGTTCGACATGGAGAATGCAACGACTGCTGGAACTCCACTTGCCACGACCACGATGTGGCACCCGACAAAAATGGTGACCTGGTAGATGCCATTATGTATAGAGGAATGATCGGATCTCTAATGTACCTCATAGCCTCTCGTCCTGATATTATGTATGCCACGTGTCTCTGTTCTAGATATCAGGCTAAACCGAAAGTAATAATCTAATTAGGGTTAAATGGATCTTTCGTTATCTGAAGGGTACTCCAACACTCGGGTTGTGGTATCCTTATGATGACGACTTTGAGCTTACAACGTATAGTGACTCGGACTATGGTGGTTGCAAGATGAATTACAAGTCAACATCAGCGGGATGTCAATTCTTTAGAAGACGACTAGTCACCTGGCAGTGTAAGAAGCAGACATCTGTTGCTTTGTCAACATGTGAAGCTGAATATGTTGATGCTGCAAGCTACTGCTCCCAAATCATTTGGATTCAACAGCAAATGCGAGACTACGATTTGCAATTTTCTAACACCCCTATCTTTGTTGATAACTCTGCTGCAATTGCAGTCACTAAAAATTCGGTCCCACACCCAAAAACTAAAGACATCAGTATTAAATATCACTATATACGTGACTGTTTTGAAAAGAATTTAATTGATGTTGTTAAACTAATACGAATTTTCAACACGCCGACCTCTACACAAAGCGTTTGACAAACCTCGGTTTTTATATCTTTTAGAGGTTAACGACGTGAAAAAGAAAAGTGATGTGATTCTAGAAGAATAGAGTTCTTAGTCCGACAAGTTTTTTCTTATTTTTTACTTTATTTTATTTTCCTGTATCTTAAAATCCAAAACACAAAATGATTTTTGGTTTTAGAATTTTAGGGGGAGAATAGTTGAGTATTCAGTTTTTTAAATGACTTAAAAAAACCATGGGGAGGGCAGATAAGCTGAAAGCAAAGAAATCATATCTGTGATTTTGATTCAAAATTTATATGATGTGTCGGTAGATTCAACACAATAGACGAGTAGACTTCATTGGTGAATCAATTCAAACTAATATGTTCAACTTGCTGTGGGTTCTCATCTCATCCTTGGTTAACACAATCAACACATTACCAATAAGGGATGACGAGCACAATAAACGCCATAAAGTGTGTGGATGACCATAAAAATGAGCAAAGCACATGGAAAAAATCGGTTAAGCACAATCAAGCTAATGACTAATGTTGTTGGTGCGTTATGTGCAAAAAGAAAAAAATGCTCTAACAAGAAGATAGATTGTGTGCCTCTCTACTTGCGATGGAACTGACCTGAGGATAAGCATAACCTAAATATTCTAGAATTAATTGTTGTTTGCGCCTCTCTGCTGTGCGATGGCACTGACCTGAGGCCTGTCATCTCTTTGAAAGCTCTTAGAATAGTTTCTTCTTGTCAAATACCCGTAGACCGCTCAAATCTCCTGAGGAATGTTGATACCATATAAGTGTAGGATCCACAAATGCTTGTTGAAATTATATAACCTAACTTATCACCAATGTGAGTCAAAAATCTGTGTGTGGATTTAAGTGGACAAATATACTAACAATCATCATGGCTGCAACTCTTGATAGTCAAAATCATTGTATGCATCTTATAGCTCTAGTATGATTTCCTAAAAGTGCTATTGAGTCTCAAACACATGAGATATAGTATCAAAGTACTTATAAAAGGGTCCCAAATGATTATGACATACCTGTAGATTCCATAAGAATCTTTCTAGAAATGATAAAATTAATTGAAGCTGTTCTGCTCAAGAGGAAAAATCTGTTAGATGATGTCTGATGGTTTCAATCCACCTCAACCAATAACACAAAAATATGTCTTCTTTTTTTATTAAAGTTTTTTTTGTTTTTATTTTCTACTTTGCGTAAATGTCGGACTATGTAACTAAATGAACACTATGAATCACAAGTTAAAAGGATCACGTCTGAGGTGATCAAATGCTTTTCAATTAAAAGGATCACGTTTGAGGTGATCAAATGTTTTCCAATTAACAAGATCACGTCTAAGGTGATCAAATAATGTTAATTAAAAAGGTGACGTCTGAGATGATTGTTGTTTAGAATGTTATATTGAAAGCTTAAATTTTAATGTTTAGAAGTGCATGATGTCAAACACATAAGTATGAGCCAATCGTATGACTGAATCATAAATATGCCAATCATACGTATTAACCATAAGTATGAACAATCACACGATTGGACCATGAGTATGGATCATCTATGTGATTGGATCACAAGACTGAGCCAATCGTACCACTGGTTGAAGGAATATGAGCCAGTCGCACGAATGAACCCCAGTCACACCGATTGTAGCATGCGTATGGGTCCAGTCGCACAACTGAAACTCAAAACAGTATAATGGGGGTTAGTCAGTCGTATTCTTTACCCCCTTCAAAACTCTCAAAACCACCCATGCACAGACACTCTGCTAAAAATTATAATTACTGTGATTACCCTATGATAATGATACTAACTGATTTCCCATTTATCTACAGGTACTTTGCAAATGAAATCGGTTCAAATGAAAGGTTTAATCGAACCCTAAATGACCGCAAATGTTAAGATCAATAACCGAGACTAAACTCTTAAAATAGACCACTTAAATGGACACTAATGTTGATTTAAATGAACTAGTGCTATTTTGAGTCTCTGCGGTCCAATGAATCTAAACATGAAGTGTAATGTCACGTTTTGACAAAGATTCAAATCTATGGTGTTCGACAGTGAAAGATGCGAATGGACATGCTGATGAACTTCAGTCGCATGATTGAGCCAGGCACATGATTCAATCGCATGAATAAATCATGTGTATGGGTGAAGTTGCACGACTAACTCAACCGCATGGCATAGCATACGACTAAGCTCAGTCGCAGGTTAAATCGTACGACTGAACTAAGTCGTATGGTTCAATCCAAGATTGAACCAGTTGATCTAAATCAGCCAAAATTAAATTGTTATATATTACAAATAATCTAACGTATATGTTTCTTGTGTTGCAGCAATATGGCTGATAGATGGACTATGAGCACCAAGCACAACATCTGTGCTCATCTTGATGCTACACCCGGAACGTTTCTGAGTCCACTGAGCTTATTGCCTTTTTACGCAGATCGAGGATCTTCAAGGCCATCTCTGTCCCATGCACACCTTACAGATCCATACAACAGGCTTTCTGGGAAAGCGTTGTGGTTGACAGGTCCGTTGAGCCCCACTTATTAGGAGCTCCATCATCGGACAAGAGATTAAGATTACTGAAGATGATCTGAGGCGAGTCTTAGATTTGGGTAAGGACAGAGCCTACCTAACTAAGCTGCATCCCCTAACGGTTCAGGGATGTATTTTGAGGATCAAGTACGCCGGTGACATCAATGCTGGCGTGCTGAACAAGAGCAACATTTGCCCGCAGTTCAAGTATTTGGCACACGTGATCCTAAAGTGTATAGCCTCCAGGCATGGAGGATTTGACGAGATGTTCGACCAAATCCAGAATACATACGTCGCACTGGTACTGAACCACCCGTTCAGTTTCTCTCGCATGTTCTTCTCCTACCTGATTGAGAACATTGAGGCCAAAGGCAAGGAAGGCTTCTTCGTGTATCCACGTTTCTTGTAGATGATCATAGATGAGAAGCTTACTATGCTACCTAAGGAGAAAGATGATGCACTGACGCTTAAGGTGATGGATGATACCACCCTAGTCAGTAGACTTTTTGGGCATTTGGCCAATGAGGACTACGTGGCGCCTTCTCGTAAGAAGTGGCGTCACGATGACAATGATTAAGATGTGGAGCCCATTATGGTTCCCGCTAAAGATGATGATGATGACGTTGATGGTTGAGATGCTGGTCCTAGTGAATCAAGAGCCACCGACACGTCTACTATATCTCCACCATCTCCACATGGTACTTTTGATGCACCTGGTGGATCTGAGCAGGCTGCTTTCCACTAGGATTTTCTGTTAGATGAAAAAGAAGAGTCTGATGATGTGCGTCTCGTCAGGCAAGTGGATAGCTGGGTTTTGGCTACCGAGAAAGGGAAAGAGGCGGTTGGTGGATGCCAAGCTGGGTCTAAGGGTGGTGATACTGATTTCACTGATCCAGCATACACACCCAACTGGTCGATCAGCTTAGGGGGAGCCCCAATTGCCAAGAGGCAAAGAAAGAGGATGGCCTAACCCCATGGAAAGAAGGAAAGAGACCAAGGTTTACATTGATCACCTCGTCCACCACCACTACCACACCCACTACCACCTCTACAGCCCCTGATACTCCCACCACCACTCATACACTTACATCCACCTCACCCACATACCCAACACAACTCTACCACAATCCACTTCCATTCCACCTCCCATCTACACCACATCCACCACTACACCTACTACTCACCAAGCCAACACATCCACCCACTTCCCACCTATACATAGATCGACTCTACCCACTGTCAGGTTAGAGGAACAACTGGAAAACCTCAACAGAATGGTGCTAAAACTGCTAGCCACAGATGAGCTGAGAGCCAATCAGATAAACCAGCTGATGGCAGTCAATACTGCCCAAGCCAAGCAGATAGATCAACTCACCGAGAAGAATGCTGTTTACGAGAGAGCTTTAGGTCGACTTCACCATGCACTGAAGAGTTGGAATGATCTGGTGATGGCTTTTATAAAAAGTATTGAAGGATTGAAGAAGAAGAACAAAAGGATTATGCTAAAGTTGAAGGGGATAAAGGGTGAACCCCTAAAGATTAAAGGTAATGGTGATGATGAAGGAGATGATGATGATGAGACTTCTAATGATGAATCAGAAGAAGATGATGATGATGATGATGAGGAAGTTGGAGGTAGTGGTAAAGATAAAAGAGATGATGATGACGATGAGGATGATCAACAATGTGATGCATCTACATAAACCTCAAGTCAAGTTGCACGGGAGAGGCACTCAAAAAGAGCCTCGTAGTCTGCAGCTCCAGTTGAAGAAACTCAGGAACAGGGAAAGAGTGATGCTCAACAGCCTGAGGACTATGATGTTATTCCACTTCAGCAAGTCAAGACTCAGCTCACTATGATTCTTGATTTGCAAGGGATTGTAAGAAGGTCTGTGAGCTATACGCCTAAAAAAGGAGAGATCATCCATGATCTAACAGATGGGCAGCTGCTGATATGTTCAAATTAAATCCAGATGAAATTGTCAAAGATACTCTAGAAGTTGATGTTTAAGTGATGAGGAGCAACATGATGCGGATGAAATAGAGATTGAAGAGGTTACAGCTGACCACTATCCTGAGTACACTGACCATGAGGGCAACGTTATCCCCAACTTGGGTGAAAGTTTTGGCAGTGATACTTTTGATAAGTTGGAGGAGATGGAGAAAGAAAAAGAGAAAGATGAAAGTAAAGCCCAATATTTAGATGCAAATGTTGATATTAAGAAAGCTGAATGGGCAGCTTGTTATGCTAAAATGAAAGCCCAACGCGCACCCCCAAAGCAAAATGCCTACACCAAACTTTATAGAGTCAAGAGACATCAGAAAGTGTTAGGCAAGATTTTCGCGTGGCCATATTTTGAAGACTTGGAAGTCTATGTTGTTAAAAGGGAGAAAGGGATTGAGTACTTTAGATATCCACATGATTTGAAGACTCTTCTTGGTTTTGAGCTCAACCGACTGGCACGCTTAGATCCTTGTATGCCAACCCAAGATAGATGTCAGGATGGTTTGAGGCAGCATTGAAGAAAGAATACCACACCAGATGGGTAAACTTGAGACCTTAACAACCTAAGAGATTCATTCGTAACTCTTAAATTGATCCTATATCTAGAAGACCGAAGGTGGTGTTGAAGTGGAGTCCCCCACGCAAAATGTCTAAGATTCCCTTAAGGTAAATGCCTTAGGACTTCACTCCACACTTCAAATGATGGTATTATGATTGGAGGATGGGTGAAGCGGTCATAGTTTTGAACGGAGATCGGAAGATAGAGACTATCAAGGTATTTGACCTAATGAGGCTTACTAACTTGTCTGTTGATGATTTTTACACCTTATACAAGTGGCCACTGTTCTATGACATGCAAGATATTGTACAAGCTCTACAGTTCTAACATGTTATACCACTCTGCTTTGCATTCGAGATACACGCAGGAGTCACTAGAGAAGAGAAGTACAAGAAATTTCAAAAGCATGTGAAGAATGCTAGAAAATAGGCTAAACGTATTAGATTCAGAGGAAGATCTCCAAGCTTATAAACAACAGATTGATCCATAAAGAGCAAAAAGCCTAATGAAGAAGCACTAAGATCCTAGAAGATGGTGATGACTGTGAAGTTTAAACTAAGCTTCTGGTGCATCTGCAGTTTGATAAATTCAGCCTGATTTGGTTTCAATATTGGAGCAATTGCATGCCACGAGAGCAACAGCAAAAGAGAGACAGAAGAACTTGGAGAAAAGCATGGCAGACAATAGGATAAAACTAGGTCCAAGGGGGAGTTTGTTGATACATTATGTTCCTAGTTTATGTTCTTAATGTAAAAGTCCTTCATTTCTTACACATGTGTAATGTAATTATTCAATGAAATATGATGCGTATGATGTTCGTTTATCTTTGATTATTTCATATTATTATTGTGTTAAGTATAAGTCATATGTATGAACTTCATATAAGGTTGAGATTGTTGTACACAATTCTAAGTGAATAATGATTGGGAAATGTGTTCAACTTAGTCAGGTGATTATTCATACTAATAGACCATACTTATGGACCATACGCATGAATGATCATACAAATGAACCAGTCACACGACTGAACCAAGAGACTGGATCAGTTGTATGATTGAGGCATAAGGTTGACTCAGTCGCACGACTGAACCTTCAGTCGTGCGCATGACTCAATCGCATGATTCAGTCGCACGACTGACCATGCTAATGGTTCAGTCGTACGAATGGCAGCTGTAAACCTATAAATACCACATAACACTTTGAGAGAGACTTCGAATACACATAAACCAACTTCATAGTTCGTTCTTCATCGATTTCTACTCATTCTTATGTTTGTTTCATCATTAGATCGATCAGGTTATCGTTCTCACTGATTGGATTGCCAATCAAATAGGATTCCGCACTATTTTATCTGGTTTCACATAGAATCCGTTAGTACTTCATACAAAAACGGTCCTAACATATAACACTTAAAAGATTAAATAGGAAACTAGGAACTATATGGTTTGATACTTAGAACTCAAGCAAAATATGAGACACAACAAGAACAAACAACACAAGGATATTGTTTTTCAAGAATGTTGTATATTACTCTCAAGTTCTTTTACAAGTGTTAAAAGCATAAAGAAAAATACAAAGACCTGAGATACTTTATACTGCATCCTATAGCTGCCATGCTTAGAAAGCTAGCTGGAAACATTTGATTTAGACAACAAGAAAATCAAATGTAGAGTCAAAAGGTAGATTGCCTTTTGACTATTGAATATGACATCCTATCGCTCACATCCTAATATATTAAACAAAGGATAAAAGTACATAAAGTAGAAAGCAACATACTGAAGACCTCAATGTACAGTTTATTGAAGAGTACACCAGGTAAAGCATTTGTTAAAAGTCTTTGGAAGAAATCGGTCTTCACTTCTTGTCTTTGGAAGACTTTGTCTTTGAAGCTTCGAAAGACTTCACTTTTTGTTTCGAAAGATGTTGGTCTTGGCTTTAGAAGATTTTACACTTAGAATACTTCTGATGCAGGGTGTAAAACTTCTGAAGCATTTCTACTTTGCACTTAAGTGCATGCATGCAGGAAAGACTTAGAATGTTTTAGGTGTATTAGCCTTATGTGAAACCTTACAGGTGTGGTTGTCCCTTTTAGGCTACTCAAGGTTGTGTTAAGACTCACCCTTAGGGCTTATGGTTTGGGGTACGAGCTCTTCAAATTGAGACTAAAGAAACTCAACACTAATATTGAGGTCAATTGTGGAGGATGGTGGGACCTCTTGCTTAGTGGGAGCCATGAGTTCCACTCTAGCCTTTTTAGGTTGTACAAAGGGTCAATCAGATTAGATTGAACAAGGATTCATTTGGGGTGTCTTTGGGAAAAAGTGATTTGCATTGAAGTGGTGGTGGTTGGTGCAGATTCATCACCTGTTAGGTTCATAGGGATGTCACCATGAGCCGTAAGGATTTTTTGTCTACCTTACTTTCTTCATTTTTCCTTATATCACTAACTGAATCAAAATGCAATGGCTCAAGCATACCCAAAAGAAGATAAGTGAATCTTCTCATAAAATTGGTGGACACCTTTAGTGTTCTAAAGATGCCTGGCCTCATGTGTGGGACTAGTAGGATTTCTTCACATTGCAGTTGGTCCTGGTCAAGCTCACAGTTGATTATGTGCTGAATAAACTAGGGATACATATAGAATGGATCCCTGGTGAGGTTACCTCGTAGGTTGTTCAGCATAATTCGTGAGTAGTTGAAGCGGTGGCCTTTGACCAACCTGTGGCTAGGCAGCCTAAATCATATGGGATTTCATATTATGCCCCTGATTCATTTGATAGACTGTGTAGAACGATATGCATCAAGAACTTCCAGTTGTAGGAGAAGTTAAACTTGTAGACAATTGACTTGCTCACATGACCACCATATCTCATCTGGATGTAAGTGCCCCCATATCAAACTTAGGTAATTCAGTGGGGGAGGGGGCTTTTTAGTCATGAAGCTCCAGATGCTTCCTGATGGTTCCCTCAGTATTGATGATTTCTTGGCTGTAGATACTTGATTTGATGATCCTTTCATCATTAAATAGCTCGCTTTCACCATATGGTTTGAGTAGATGGTAGGATTTATAGTGAGTGCAGTGAAGTATGTGGATTAGGTCAGAAATTAGATGATTGGAGCAAAGTCGACATCTTTTGAAGAATCAAGGATTATGACCTAGTTGTGTTGGGGATTCAAGACCATTGTTGGTAAAGAACTGTTTGATTAAAGGAATTTGAGGGTGAGTGGAAACGATAGTGGAAATTTTAAGGGCTTTTTTGAAGGTAAATAAAGTTTAGGTTTTGATTTGACAAGGGCGGTAAGATAAACAATTTAAAATATTCCAACAGTCATTAATAAAATCTTACATTTTACAAAGTGGGGACCAAAGATTTCCATTACACAGTAAAGTTTCTTCTGAGAGTTAAATTGCCTCCGAGAGAACATAGTAAGTTTCTCATTATTATCTTCTGAGGCCACATTTACTTCTGAAGGCAAGCCATGTCTTAAGGACAAGTTTGCTTCCGAGAGTAAAGTGAAATTTTGAGACAAAGAGTTTGTAAGTTTCGAAAGTATATTTGATTTATAATCAAATTTTCTTCTGAGACGACAAACTCTTCAGAGGAGAATACTTGTGCAGGGGAATTTGCCTTCAGAAGATAGACATAGATATCTTCGAAGGGTAAATTTCTCTTCAGAAGAATTCATAGTTAGAGATTTGAAAGAAAAAACTACAGGATCGTTTAAGGAGTTACAACACAAGACACAATGAGGAGAGACAGTTTAGCACACTTAACAGATCAAATAGTAAACTTGGAAACCAAGGATTGACTCTTAGAACACAAATAAACATGAGACAGAGCAAGATTTTATAACACAAGTGTTTGGTTTTCAAGAATGTTGTATATTGCTCTCAAGTTCCTTACACTTACGAAGCATAATACATGGGACCTGAGAT
Source organism: Flaveria trinervia (assembly GCA_025506515.1). Lineage (NCBI taxonomy): Eukaryota > Viridiplantae > Streptophyta > Magnoliopsida > Asterales > Asteraceae > Flaveria > Flaveria trinervia. The sequence continues at coordinate 13,615,610 of CM046441.1, read as the reverse complement.
TCTTTATACTACATCCTACAACCGGCCATACATGGCAGGCCAGCTGGATACATGATCTAGACAACAACAAAATAAATGTAGAGTCAAAAGGAAGATTGCCTATTGACTAGTGACTATGACATGCCGTAGCTCACAGCCTAATATATTACAAAAAGGATAAAAGTACATAAAGTAGATAGTAAAAGACTCAAGACGTTAATGTACAATTACAAAAAATATGGATATTTCACCAACTTGTGAAAGTTGGTGAGTCAACAGATGTTCAGCGGAAAGTGGTCCAACTTTATGGAAAAAGTATATCAGATAATAGCATATCTTTAAAAGTCTTCGGGAGATAATATGTCTTCACTCCTTGGCTTCGGAACACTTTGTCCTTGAAGATTCAGAAGACTTCACTTTAAGATCGTAAGATGTTGGTCCTGGCTTTAGAAGATTTTACACTTAGAATATTTTCTAGTGCATGGTGTAAAACTTCCAAAGCATTCTACTTCAGCACTTAATGCATGCATGTAGGATAGACTTCAGATGTTATTGAATGTTTTGGATGCCTCAGCCTTACAGAACCTTACAAAATCCCCCTAGGCTAATGCTACCAAAACATTTGAACACTTCAAATAACAACAGTTCTTATCATGATTATGACCAATCCTTTCTTCATTAGATGGTCAGGATCACTCAGACTCTCATAATATCTTCTCATCTCAAAGAGATCATGCAGAGCTACATTGAACATGTCTTGCCATGTATAGACATCTTCAACACCTTTATTTCTGATAACATGACATCTCTCTAGATTAGTAGTGTAAGTCCAGGATAATATGGGCCTTCCTCATGCCAGAGGAACTACTTGAATAGGAGTTGTTGGAGCTTTCTCTTGTTGGACATCCTAAAGATGTTATGACTCATCCTGAGGCTTAGAGATGGATTCCTCTTTCTTCTTATTCTTAGACTTTGGTTTAGAAGCCATCCTTTTTCTCCTCATTGAACCGTTTAACTAAGAAGACTGGCCTGCAGAACCCTGTTGATCATCATTTCCTTTCTTAGTTAGGTCTTCCTCTCTCACAGCATCAAATTGAGAGGGGATAGAACCTTGCTATGGATCAAAAGACGAAGCTTGTTGAGACTCAGCAGGAGGTCTAGGTTGTGTTGTCTCAAAAGGTTCAACCTTAACCTCCACTTCTTGAGGGACCTGACTTGGTAGGGAGTGTAAGTCAACAAGTTCTCCTTTTTTAATCTTCTATTTGATCACCCTAATGTGCTCATCCATAATGGATAGGGACATAGGATCAAGTCTCCTTCCGAAGAATCCTTACAGCTTCAAGAAGCTCATCATCCTCTACCTATCAGTAGACTTCCTTTGGCTCTTCTGGATGATTGCTCTTGACATCGCTACTTGTTCCCTCATCTTTCTCTTTGTTGCCTTTTGTTCTTTGAACACTTGAAGTTCAAGTTCCTTGAGATACTCAAACTCAATGTACTCAAAGGACAAAGGAAGAATGTAGCAACCTGGTAGAGACCTGTGGCACTCAGGTAATTGATCATGTTGATCGTATCAATTTATTTATCTATATGAGGTTCTTTTGATGCCACTGTCTCTTGCGCATGACTTTCTTAAACTGGTGAGAGAGTAGGAACATGTTTGTAGAGCCTTTTCAGTCTCCTTTCTTTCTTGATCTAAAGAAGCAATCTTGCATCCTCTACTTCCTCTCTCTTGACATTTCCATGTCAGCTAGTTCATTCAACTCTTCTAAGGGGAGGGAGATGATGTTGTTAACAATATAGTTCTTGGTCTGTAAATAAGTGATCCAGATTGCCCTTAAGTCATCATCTTGAGTGTTTGGTCTAGGAGCAGCCCTAATTGCAGCTTCTATGAAGCTAACAGACCCATAAAAGGAACTTTCTACCATTAGCTTCATTTTCCTCTCTCTTTCTCTCTCTCCTCCTCCTCAATCTCCTTAGGAGTCATTTTCCTTTTCCTTTTGTCACTCACAGACCTTTGTGACTAAGGTGGAGAGAGCTTTGGCCTGCATTTGTTGGAGTAGCATCCATGCTCTGGCTAGAGAAAGGTTGAGATACACCTTCACCAGTAGGTATCTTATTAAAGGAATGGATTTCTGAAGCAGTTATAGGTGTGTCAGGGCTCTCAGGCTCTATCACTAGGCCTTCAGTCAAGGTTTTCCATTTGAAGCTAATATCAGGGTCGGCCTCAACATTCGGTTGACGAATGACATTACCTGATTACTTTTGTCTCCTTCTGAGGCTGAACTCTTCAATAAACCTGTCTTGAATCCTTTGAGCCAACTTGTCTAGATTGGCTTGGATTGATAATTGGCATGTTGATAAGGTCAAGTCCTTCACAGTAGTTCAAGGTCTGAAAATTGAATTGCTCTTGCTGCCCTTGAACTCTTTGAAGAATAAGGGCTCTTCTGTCAGCATCATACCTCCACCCAATTATTGAGTTTGAAGTTCCTTAAGGTGGGGAAGACATAGCCCTTGGAATTGTTGGGTTTGTTGGACCTTAATCAAAGTAGTTTAACCATTTAACTATGAAAACACAGCGGAATAAAACCTTAGTATGTTCATTTGTAATCTGAAAAATAAGGCTCATTTCATAACAACAACAAACCCATGAACATAAAGATAATTTATATGTGTTTGAACTAGCTATTAAGAAGAAATAAACAACCAAAACATAACATACAAACTACCATTTGTGGAGCTGCAGAAAAACGATTCAGTGAAGATGATGAGGTTGTTGAACAGCCAAAACACCAAGGAAAGGTGTCCTCAAGCATCCATACCCACAAGCATCATGCAAACACCTTGTTGCTAGGATTAGTGCACCAAAATGACCAAGAAGAGGCTGCTGGAACACCTTCCAGCCGAGTTTATCTTCAAGAAAGGGAGAGAACCTTTTGTTTTTGTGGTCCTTGCATGTGAGAGAGAGAAGAAGTTGGAGTGTGTGTTCAAGATGTTCTTGTTCCAAGACCTCAAAAATGAAATCAAAAGAGGGCCACTAAGCCAAGGGGTGGCCAAAACCCCCTTTTAATTTGGGTTTTTCCCCCCAAAACATAAACACCCATTTTTATAAACTAGTCACTTACTTGAGTTATATATAAGTAACCTTTTAATTGTATAACTCACACACACTCCTTTATTATTTGATGTTATTTAACTAGCTTAAATAACATTTCAAACAATATCTATGAACAAAATATCCCTATAAATTGTTCAATCTCATATGCAACTTATATAGAAAACCCATTTTCTAAAATTGGTGTGTATATTTAATTGCATGATCATATCATCAACTAAATATATTATTTGGTGTTTGCTAATCTTGTTATTGGGTATGACCCGACTTGGATCATAACGTACTAACCACATCAATATTCTGTGTCTTGGGCATAAAGAATCCAACAATCTCCCACTTGCACAAGATTCATAGAAGATTGATACAAGCAGTAAATGCCGCCTAACAACGGTGTACTACCCTTAATACGCATGACTGAAAATCCATTCAATAACATCATCCCCTTCAAGTATCCAACTTGAAATGATTTAGGTGAATCAATCATTTATCCTTTTGTTACAGATGTCATGTTAAATCCAAGGACATAGAATGATCATTCCTTGTTGATTTAACTTAATCAGGCCTTAGATATCTTGCTCTCAACGAATAAGAGGAACAAATTCCATCTTGACTACATACGTTTTTTACAATCACCTCGTGTCACATCTGAACATAGCCTTATGTACTGCCCATTTTTTCAGAGAAGTGAAGAACTAGCTTAAGGTATAACATTTGGTGAATATCACAACCCAATATGTATCTCAGGTCGGAGGATACCAAATGATATTCTCCATTACTCAAATTTACTTATGATCAATCTAGAAGATTCCATGTAGTAAAATTGAGATGCGTGTCAGTCCAATATTTGTATCCCACAAATATCTATGAACCTTGGCAGCAACCAATTGCTCTATATTCATTCCTTATGAATATCCACCAATTCTTGTTCATAATAGTCTGACGTTCATATTTGTTCCTACAAACATGACCGACTACGGACATTTAGAATAATAAACATATTCATGGATGTATACATGCTAAAATGAATATAACTCAAAATATAACAAGTATATAAAGACTTAATATTACATTGTTTCAAACTTTTAATACTAAACAGATCAATTCCAGTCACTAGAATATCGAAGTCCTAAGGCACAAGTATGAATTTCATGTTTGCCCTTTCAAGGAGCTTTGTGAGTGGATCCGTAGTGTTTTGATCGCTGTGAACTTTACGAATACATATTTTTCCCTTTTCAACTTCATCCCTTATGTAGTTGAATTTCCGCTCAATGTGCCTAGCCTTTTGAAGTGCATAGGGTACCTTGATTTATGCAATCGTACCCTTGTTATCACAAAAGGATTTCTAGGGTCTTGAATGGTAGAGACCACCCTAGGTTGGCAATAAATTTATTTATCCATGCAGCTTCCTGAGCTGCTAATGATGCGGCAATGTATTCGTATTTTGTAGTGGACAATGCTACTCCATTCATAATGAAGACATACCCCGATTGTGATCGAGAATCATCTCAAACGGTTTGGAAACTCGCATCCGTGTAACCCTTTACAACGAGTTCCTCTTCATCAGATCCATATATTAGAAACATTTCCTTAGACCTCCTAAGGTATTTCAATATACTTTTAGTAACCATCCAATGGCTATTACCTAGATTCTGCTAATATCTGCTTGTCATGCTTAACGCGCATGAAACATCCGATCTAGTGCATATCATCTCATACATGATGGATCCTATAGTAGATGCATATGGGATGTCCTTCATTCGATCCTGCTTATCCTTTGAGATTGGATATTGAGATGTAATCAATATTGTCCCTCTTTGAACAGGTACCATACCTTTCTTAGAGTTTTCCATCTTGAACCTTTTCAAGAATTTATCAATATATGCACTTTGGTTTAAATCTATCAACCGCCTCGATCTATCCCTATAGATCTTTATTCCCAAAATATAGACGGCTTCACCGAGATTTTATGGATAAACAACTTCCAAGCCAGGTTTTAACACCTTCCATGGTTGGAATATCATTTCCAAAAAGTAGTATGTCATCAACATACAATACTAAGAATGTTATTATGCTCCCACTAGCCTTCGTATATAGACAAGCCTCGTCAGCATTCTTGATGAAACCAAATTTCTTGATCTCTTCATCAAAACGTTGATTCTAACTTCTCGATGCTAGTTTCAATCCGTATATTGACTTCTTTAACTTGCATACTTTTTAGGATGTTGTGGACCGACAAAACCATCAAGCTAAACCATATGGACAGTCTCTTCGAGATGTCCATTAAGAAAATGAGTTTTGTCATCCATTTGCCGAATCTCATAGTCATAATATGCAGCTATGGCAAATAATATCCTAATTGACTTTAGCATTGCCACAGGCGAGAAAATTTCATCATAATCAACCCCTTGATTTTGAGTGAAACCTTTTGCTACAAGTCTTGCTTTGTAAGTATCCAAGTTTCCATGTACATCCATTTTCTTCTTGAAACCCACTTGCATCCAACCGGTTTGGAGTTAAGTGGAGGGTTAACCTATTCCCAAACTTGATTGTCATACATAAATTGCATCTCAACGTTCATGGCTTCCAGCCATTTGTCACAATCCGAATTGGACATTGCTTCATGGTATGTAGTTGGCTCAACGGAGTCAACCACATAGCATCCATTCATGAAAAATCCATATCTTTCAGGTGGAATGCTAACTCTACCAGATTTGCGAACGTTTTGTGTGTATTGATCAACCTCTTGATCATCATCAACAACCTCTTGTTGATTGCTAGTGTCAACCAAATATGTATCGGCTTGTGGATTTTGATCCTCATCATATTCCATTGTTCTGTACGTTATTCCTTCCATAAGGAACTTAGTTTCCAAGAACTCAGCCTTTCAAGCAATAGTTACTCTTGCTCTGTTGGATCAAAGGGGTAGTATCCTATACAGTCTTTGGGATATCCAAAAAATATACACTTAGTGAATTGACTATCTTGGTCAGGGCCATATTCAAAATATAAGCCTCGGAGAGCATTGCGAAACCACAAAATGATAGAGGTAGTGAGCTTATAGCCATCATAGATCGAACCATATCCAATAGGGTTCGATTTCTCCTCTTAGACACACCATTATGTTGTGGTGTTCCAGGTGGAGTAAGTTATGAGACGATCCCACAACTTAGTAGATGGTACTGAAAAGCATCACTGAGGTATTCACCTCCTCTATCTGAACGAAGAACTTTGATAGTTTTATTTAGTTGATTTTCTACTTCATTCTTGAAGATTTTGAACATTTCAAAAGCTTCATGTTTGTGTGTCATAATGTACACATAACTATAGCGACTATAATCGTCGGTAACGGTAATGAAGTATCTTTCACCATTTCTAGTCATTGTCTTAAAAAGTCCCACATACATCCAAATGTATGATTCCCAATAAGTCTTTTGCCCTCTCGTTAGTGCCACTAAAGGGTGACTTGGTCATCTTACCTTGTAAACAAGATTCACACTTATCAAATGAAACATTTTTATTTGTTTTTCAAAAGATCATTCATTTGAGGTGTTTGAATCTGATTCTTGTTTATGTAACCAAGATGACAATGCCAAAGATAAGAATCACTTAAACCCATTTTAAGATTCCTGGTGCTTGTTTGGTATAATAAGCTAATATAGGATGAATCATTATGAACCAATTCATAGATTCCATTAAAAGGCATAGCCTTGAAATAAAATACATCATCCGTACAAACATAAATATCATTGTTAACAAACTTTAATTCATAACCACATTGTTTTAAAAGGGAAATCATAATTATGTTCCTAGTCAAACTAGGAGCATACAATATGTTCCTAAAAACAACTTCCAAACTATTTGAAAGTTTCAAAATATTGTCTCTTTGGGCTTCGACATCAACTTTTGCTCCGTTGCACATGTAGAGACTAGTGTCTCCCTTCTTAAACTTCTCATTTCTTTTGAACCCCTGCAACAAATTGCATATGTGAGTTCCACATCCGGTATCCAATACCCATGTGTTGTAAGATATAACATTTATACCAATGTGAATTATGAAAGTTGTACCTGAGGTTTGCCCAGCATCCCTCTTGTTTCTCAACTCTTTGAGATAGGTTGGAAAATTCCTTTTCCAATGTCCTATCTCTCCATACTCAAAGCATGAATCGTTCTTCGTTACCTTAGGCTTCTTAAGATTAGGCTTTGGAGGTTCCGCTTTAGCCTTTCCTTTCCCCTTTCCTTTGATGTATCCCTTTCCTTTGGCAACATTTGCCTTGGGATCAGGAATGGCCTTTTCTTATTGCCTCCCTCATTGATCAAGAGAATAGGTAGAGCCGTTCTACCCATTCCTGCGATGCCAGTTTTGAGCATTGCGTGAAGCTCACCAATACTCTTGTCCCATATGTTCATATTGTAATTCATTATGAACGTCTCAAACCTTTTAGTTAGGCCATTAAGGATCAAATTCGTGGCTATCTCTTTCGAGACGGGACGATTAAGCCGCTCGAGGCGATCAACATGGCTTTTCATCTTAAGAACATAGGATGATACGGATTGGGTTTCTTCCATGCGACACACATGAAGTGCTCGAACCGTTTCAACTACCCTAGCTTATTGAAGGAACATTTCCTTCAACTGGGTAATTATGTCATGTGCCCCAAGATGCTCCAAGTCCTTTTGGAGTTTGGGAATCATAGTTCTCAACATTAGGCAGGAAACCTACATGGAATCCTCAGTGTATTGAAGCCAATCGTCATAGGCCTCAACATCCTTAGGGTGGGTTGGTCAGGAATAGGATCGTCAAGGACATAGGCCCTTTTCTCTTGCTTGAGAACAATTCTCAAGTTTCGATACCAGTCCATAAAGTTACTATGGTTAAGACGATCCCTTTCTAAGATAGTTCTCAATGATAGGGTAGGGAAAATCGGGGTGGTACCATTATTGTTTGCGGCCATTTCTATAAATTACAAAGTTCATTTTAGTATTTCTGAAAATTGCATTTTAATTATTAATACCCTTTACACGTCTCATAGACAATTAATAATTAAAATCTAGAATCCAACGTTACATTTAAATGATGGTTAGGTGATCTTTATCCCATTATTTAAATTAACAAGGTAGTCAACATTTGACAATTGCAACCTATTGCAACTTCTAGCTTTATGGGATCGGTTAAACATCTTATGTTTAGTCGGCATGTAAACTCCCATCAACACCATTGTACGCTATGCTTCGGTGAACCTATGCACATGGTTTCCAATTCAAATCGTCCTACTTACACACACATGTGAGTTTACACATACAAGTGGTTAGATGACCTTTATCCCACAAGTATGTTAAGCCCACCTCAAACACACAAGTTCCCTAAAAGTGGTTAGGTGACCTTTATCCCACAAGTAGTTCTCAAGTGATTTGAGTGTCGTGTAAAAGGATGGTGTTTAACTTGTTTCCAAAGGGATTTAAGTTTCCATTAATTCTAGTTATGAAAACTCTATGTACCTTGTATTCGCATGCTTTCAAATACATGGTACTCTATGGTTCCATTTTTAATAAAACCTCTTTTATTTTGAAATCATTAATCCTTTTAATAACCTTTTATTAGTCACTTAATGATTAGGAACCAAAAAATTCAGCTTGTTATGATAATTTATTTAGATTGTTAAACATATCCATATATCAAACAATCAACATATAATGATTAATCAAACAAGCATATATCAAACAACCACATGTGCATAACCATAGCCACTATGTTGACAACACTTGTTTTCCATCACAAGTGTTGTCATTTGGTCTTTCCTAAGGGTTGAACACAACACAAAAGACGAGATCTCCAAAGACCCCCACTTGACCTTGCATCCAAATGCTTCAAGTCCTTCTCTTTGTGTCTTCCTTTTGTGCTTCCATCTTGTGCATCTTCTTTTACAAAATTTTATATCCTAATACAAATTTTCTAATAAAAGAAAACACACTAAATCTATCTATTACATTTCCATTGAATGAATAAAAAAATTACATCCAACACAAAAGAATAATATTACAACCCACTATGAATGAAATCAACCAAAACAAACATCCATTCAAAACCAAATCAACACAAGGTCAAGGCTAGGTTCTGTGCCAATATGAAACATCATATACAACATTCAAGAACCAAATAAATCCCCATATGACCCTAAATTTTCAACCAACATAAACCAATAATTTAGGGTCTTTTGTCCAAACAAAAACATAATCAACCACTTGATATCTTTCTTTCAAGGTTTAATCACAAGCATGTTAGATATAACCTTGAAAGGTTAGGGATTTATAACATCACCACAAAACAGCCCCTTTTGGTTGTTAAAGCCCCATAAAACCAATTTTACAAGGACAAAAGAAACTAGTCATCCACATATCCGGCTCTAGATGCCAATGTTGGGTTTGTTGGACCTTAATCAAAGTAGTTTAACCATTTAACTATGAAAACGCAGCTGAATAAAATCTTAGTATGTTCATTTGTAATCTAAAAAATAAGGTTCATTTCATAACAACAACAAACCCATGAACATAAGGATCATTTATAAGTGTTTGAACTAGATATTAAGAAGAAATAAACAACCAAAACATAACATACAAACTACCAGTTGTGGAGCTGCAGAAAAACGATTTTCAGTGAAGATGATGAGGTTGTTGAACAGCCAAAACACCAAGGAAAGGTGTCCTCAAGCATCCATACCCACAAGCATCATGCAAACACCTTGTTGCTAGGATTAGTGCACCAAAATGACCAAGAAGAGGCTGCTGGAACACCTTCCAGCCGAGTTTATCTTCAAGAAAGGGAGAGAACCTTTTGTTCTTGTGGTCCTTGCATGTGAGAGAGAGAAGAATTTGGAGTGTGTGTTCAAAGATGTTCTTGTTTCAAGACCTCAAAAATGAAATCAAAAGAGGGCCACTAAGCCAAGGTGCGGCCGAAACCCCCTTTTAATTTGGGTTTTTCCCCCCAAAACTTAAACACCCATTTTTATAAACTAGTCACTTACTTGAGTTATATGTAATTAACCTTTTATTGTATAACTCACACACACTTCTTTATTATTTGATATTATTTAACTAGCTTAAATAACATTTCAAACAATATCTATGAACAAAATATCCCTATAAATTGTTCAATCTCATATGCAACTTATATAGAAAACCCATTTTCTAAAATTGGTGTATATATTTAATTGCATGATCATATTATCAACTAAATATATTATTTGGTGTGTGCTAGGCTTGTTATTGGGTATGACCCAACTTGGATCATAACATACTAACCACATGAATATTCTATGTGTCTTGGGCATAAAGAATCCAACAGGAATACCTTCCTCAAAGAGACTCTGAATGAAGGAGTCTATAGAGTCCACATCAATGTGAACTTGAGGAAGTTTCTGAGCATGAACAATTGCAAATGGGGATGGTGAGTCCTCAAAGTCCATGCTCTGTGAAGAAATCCTAGGTTCTGTGATTGTAATGACTTTCTCCCCTTTTTGGTAGCATCACCCGATTGCATAGGTGGGCTAGAAATTAGGTCAATCACATCCACAGGTTCTTGTGTTCCTGGATGAGCTCCTCTTAAGGGTCTTCTAGCTAGTTTCTCTTTGAGATAAGATATCTCAAGCTGCTAATCATTGACCCTATTTTGTAAGGTTGTCACCTAAGATTCCAAGTGACTAACCTTAGAGACTAAATAGGTGCATGTTTTAGACAGTTTTTGCACCTTAGTCTTAGATTCCGCTCTTTTTCATCAGAAGATTCATTGGGGGGTGAGATAATTGGACCAAAGTCCTCAGTCTCACCATTAGCATCATGTTCTTCGCTGCTGGTTTTCCTCTGCTCACTGACAACCTTAGATGGAGTGTTAGTGGGCTAATTTCCATGGTTGGGGTCTTAAAGATGTAATCACTTGTAGATGTGAGAGCCTCTTTCATATGGATCTTCTAAACAGGGTCAGGGAGATCTACCTCAGTGGTAGGTAGATGATATGGACTAGACAAGGGAGAGTGAGGAGCACTCATCTCTCTTTGAGTTGGGGAAGAGAAGAGTGCCTCATGATACTCACTGAATCCCAAGTCTTCATCATCATAGAAGTTAAGGATATGGATTGGTTGGTTGAGATCTAAAGGTTGGGGATGGTAATTGTCCCCTGAAGGTTGTTCACTTGAGTATTTTTTTTGGGAAAGGTTGTTCACTTGAGTGTTGAGACTTAGATTGAAGGCTTAAGGCTATTGAGCTAATGAGCTCATTACGAGGAACCTCAACACTGATTCTTGAAGAGATGGAGTGGTTTGTTCCTCAAAGGAAGTGGGAGCTCTAGTGTCCACTTCGTCTTGTGTGGGTAGTAATATGGGGGCCTGCATAGAGTGAATAGCTTGTGCAGAGGTTGATTTGGATTTTCTTTGGTAGGTAAGGATGATTTGTGGCTATTTTGGTGGTTGGGAGGTATAAGGTGTGGGTTATACATAAGCTTGTGCTGCCAGGTTATCACCTTGAGCAATGAGCTCTAACATTTTGGGGACAAGGGTTGTTTCTACCCCAGAGAAGCCAACAATTGGCTTCTTTAATATTTAAAAATATTGGGCTTCATCTGTCCTAATTTAAAAACATTACTTGTTTCCTTCAACTCTGACACCAGTTCACAGTTGAGAATGTGTTGAACAGATCTAGGAACATGTATATTTTAAGGAGTCCAAGTTAGCAAGCAAATTTGTATAAACAAACTGAGATTATCTGAACATGACCCCTTGAACCATCCCATGCACTATAAAGAAGAGATGTTCAGGAATTTGGTCCCAGCCCCATGCTTATTGGACAAGTTATGGATGATCACATGAAGTAAGTACTTCCATTGGGAGAAGACCTTCCTTTCCTAAAGGTCTTGATAGAGAATTCTTCTTCATAGCCCATCTACTGGAAGGATTGGTTAACAACTTCTTTAGGAAAGGAAAATTCACCTTCCTCTTCATCCAGCTGAAGGTGGGTTTTGATGATGGTTGGAGTAATGAAGACTGTCCTCCCCTACACTATAGTAGACAGTGCCTTCTCCCCATCCATGATAACCTCTTCACAGATCTTCCAAAAATTAAGCAGATGATCCTAAAAGAGTGAAGGATCAATGGTAAGGGAGGTGGAATAGTTGGATGGAGCCAAAAACTAACAAACCTCTGAGAAATGAGGATCTTTCTTATAGTGCAACAGAGCAACCTAATTGTGTTGCCTGCGTAACTACATGGAGAAGTTTGTGTCATTTCTGTGGTTGAGGTTGGCAATTTTGGAAAGCTTAGCGGTGAAGGAAACGAAGAATAAATGATGTTCCAAGGATTTTTGGGAATTTAGGTTTGGGAGTAAATGAAGATGATACAGAGAGAGGGGGAACTGTTGGGTTTTTATATGAAATTGATCTTAGACAAATTTAATGAAAGAGGATATACTTTGAAATCTGGATGTTGGTCCCAACTTTGAAAAAGTAGTTTTCTTTTAGCCCAAAAGTAGTTTTCTTGGAAGTCTAAAAATCTTTTGCATGTAATTTATATTCTAAAGTTTTAATGAAAAGCTTCTGAAGCCAAATTGGCTTAGGAAGATATTCTAAAGAGTTTGGAAAACTTGCTTCGGAAGAGATTAACACTTGAAAGTTTTAACAAAAACTTCCGAGAGTTTGTTTTGAGATGAAGGTAAGCTTCGAAAGATATTTTGAAAATTCCTTCTGAAGGTAAATTCTTCTAAGTAGTTGTTTGTTTTGAAAACTTAAATTTCTTCCAAAGGATAAAATTTTTTCAAAACTCTAAGGAATGTCTTCTAAAAAGATTTTTGTTCTTCCAAAGTAAACCAAGGTTTATAAAGATGATAGAATAGACAACATAGGACACACAAATTTTTAGAAATTAGATGATTAGGTTTTAAGAAAAAAAAACTACTGAAAGTTAATCATCCCAATAGCTGAAACAAGATATTTATATCTCTGCTCATCAAAAGCCTTTTTGAACAAATTAACATATTGTTCATTTCTATTAACTTTGACTAGTTTGATTAATTCTTTCTCAAAACTATCTCTAACCAAATGATAACTAATATTGATGTATTTTGTCCTTGAGTGTTGCACACAGGATTCTCTATGATAGAGATATCACTGTTGTTTTCTATGTGAATAGGAGTCTCCTTGAAATTGAATCCGTAATCTAGCATCTGATTCTAAATCCAAATAACTTGAGCACAACAGCTTCCAGCATCAATATATTCAGCTTCAGTAGTTGATGTAGAGACACAAGATTGCTTCTTGCATTACTATGAGACCACCCTTCCACCAAGAAACTGGCATCCCCGTAATGTAGACTTTGCAATCATATTGCATCCACCATAGTCACTATCTGTATATGCATACAGATTAAAGTCATAATTCTTTAGATACCAAAGGCCAAGAGTTGATGCACCTTTAAGGTATCTTAAAATTTTATTGATCGTGATTAGGTGAGACATCTTGGGGTTGGCTTGATATCTTGCACAAATGCATGTAGCAAACATGATATCATGTCTGCTAGCTAGGTGGTACATAAAAGACCCAATCATAGCCATACAAAGGTGTTTATCCACACACTCCCCCTCAAGATCAGGCCCAAGGGAGTGGTTTCTTGTTATGGGTGTCTTCGCAACCTTACAGTCAGTCATGTTGAACCTCTTAAGTATGTCTTGAATGTACTTTGATCGACTTATAAAGATTCCATCTTCAACCTGCTTCACTTGAATTCCTAGAAAGAAATTGAGTTCCCCCATGACACTAATTTCAAATATGTCCTTCATCAGCTTCTCAAAGTCTTTATAGAGCTTTGGATTAGTTGACCCAAAGATGATGTCATCTACATATACTTGAACTAGCATTAAGTCATTTCCTTGTCCTTTGATGAAGAGAGTTCCATATATAGTGCCCCTTCTGTATCCATGCTTGTAGAGATACTAAGATAGAGTCTCATGCCACTTTCTTGGTGCTTGGTGCAACCTATAAAGAGCTTTATCAAGCTTGCAGACATAATCAGGATGATTAGGATCTACAAAACCAAGTGGTTGCTTGACATGCACCTATTCATCAATCACTCCATAAAGCAAAACACACTTAACATCAAGTTGATACACCTTGAATTTCTTAGATGCAGCAAAATCTAAGAATATCCTAACAGCTTCCAGTCTTGCTACAGGAGCGAAGACATCTGTGTAGTCAATTTCTTCTTCTTGTATGTATCATTGAACAACTAGTCTTGCCTTGTTTTTTATAACAAGTCCACTATCATCATTCTTATTCCTAAAAACCCATTTGGTTCCTATAGTAGTCTTCCCATGAGGAAGAGGACATAGGTTCCAAACCGTTTGCCTTTTAAATTGAAGCAACTCCTCTTGCATAGCTTCAACCTAACTTCCATCCTTCAGAGCCTCATCAATCTTCTTAGGCTCTATCTGAGATAGGAAATAAGAGTGAAGACAAACATTTGCATCATGGGTTTCTCCTCTTATTCTTACCCATGAATCAACATCTCTAATGATGTTTGAGGCGAAATGAGACTTGTGGATCCTTAGCTGAGGAATCAGAACAAGTTGCTAAGACAGATCTAAATTTAAAATTTTAGATCTGACATTGATGATTCTCCCACCATATCAGCAAACTTATCAAGTGGAACTTGATCCAATGAGTGTGTGACATCATTAGTGATATCTTCAATAGGATGGTTATCAGCATCTACAAATTCTTAATCACTATCACCATCATCATTACATTTGAAGTTTCTTTATCTAGTTGTTGAGCTTCTGAGCTGGAATTTGAAGGCATCTTAGATGTATCAATTGAATTTGTCATTGTTGTACTGACAGAAACTTCATTTGGAGTATTAGTTACAATTGTAACTGAAGTTGTATAGCTTGAAGTTCTTTTTAGCTAAAATCTTGGATCAGGATCACCTATTGGTAAAATATCTATAGACCCTAAAACATTCTCAAAAGATTTATTAAAACAGTTGGTGACTAAATCAAGATCAAATAACCAATCAGGACCAGAACCAGTTACACTGGTAGTGTGTTCATTTAAGGTCACATTGCCTGACTCCTCAACTATTATGGTTCTGAGATTGTATAATCTATAAGCCATAGCATGGGAAGAGTATCCAATGAAGTGTCCATCATTTAATTTCTCAACAAACTTGGAATTTGATCTTTGGTATTCAAGATGGTGCAATGACATCCAAATGACATGAGAAAATGAATGAAAGGCTTTCTCTTGTGCCAAAGTTCATATGGAGTCTTACCATGTGTCTTAATTACTAATACTCTGTTTTACAAATAGCAGGCAGTGTTGACATCCTCTGCCCAGAAGGTGATGGGAAATTTAGAGTCAGACAACATGGTTCTTCCAGCTTCAATCAGTCACCTGTTTCTCCTCTCAGCAAAACCATTTTGCTGAGGAGTCCTGGGACAACTATATCATCTTGTAATACCCTTTTCATCACAACATGTATCAAGGATTTGGTTCTTGAATCACTTCCTTGATCACATCTTATGGTTTTAACCTTGTGATCACATTGATTCTCAATCTTTAAGATGAAATTCTTCAGAATCTTAGGGGTCTCATCATTTGTTCTAAGAAAGAAGACCCAAGTGAATCTTGTAAAGTCATCTATGATTACTAAACAGTAAGATGTCCTTCCTAGACTCATTACACTGGTAGGGCCAAAGAGATCCATATGTAATAAGTGTAGGGGAGTAGTGATGGAGTTTCTTTCCTCTTGCTTGTGAGATATGTGTGTTGCTTCCCTTTCAGGCATGCAACACAATGGTCATCACTTCTAAACTCTTTCTTTGGCATTCTAGTAACCAAATCATTCTTAATTAGCTTTTACATTAAATATAAGTATACATATACGTATAAATATAATATACATATACGTATACATATACGTACACATATACGTATACATATACGTACACATACGTATACATATACGTACACATGTACGTATACATATACGTAGACATATATGTACACGTATACGTACAGATATATGTACGCATGTACGTACACGTCTACGTAAACAAATACGTATACAAATACGTACACATATACCTACACATATACATATACATACATATACATATACATATACATATACATATACATCTACATATACATATACATATACATATACATACATATACATATAAATATACATATACTATACATATACATATACATATACATATACATATACTATACATATACATATACATATACATAACATATACATATACATATACATATACATACATATACATATACATTACATATACATATACATATACATACATATACATACATATACATATACATATACATATACATATACATATACATATACATATACATATACATATGCATATACATATACATATACATATACATATACATATACATATACATATACATATACATATACATATACTATACATATACTATACATATACATATACATATACATATACATATACATACATACATATACATATACATATACATATACATATACATATACATATACATATACATATACATATACATATACATATACATATACTGTGACATTCGGTAAATTTTCGTTACCAAACTCCGTTAGTTCCGTTAAGTCTTCTATACACGTGTCGTGAGCACACACTAGTTGTCGTTTAACGTTGGTGACCTAATAATAATGGATATGTTAATTTGATGTGAATCTAATTTATTATGTGCTTATTGGGTTATGTTTATGTGTTTACACGTTCTTAAAAGGTTAATTAGAAAATTAATCGCGTAACGCGGAAACATGCCTATTTGTTCGTATGTCTTGTGTTTCTATAAAGATAAGATATATAATGATTTTCATAAGTTTATATCTTTATATATGAAGTTAAAAACACTTTACAAAGAGTTTAAAGCCTATTTTTTTAAAAACAAATTACAAGGGTTAAAAGGGTAATTATGTAAATTAAAATTTCACAAAACAAATCCCAAACCCTAATTTGTTTTAACTATGTTGCGGCCGAATGGGTGGGATTAGGGTTTGGGATTTGTTTTGTGAAATTTTAATTTACATAATTACCCTTTTAACCCTTGTAATTTGTTTTTAAAAAAATAGGCTTAATCTCTTTGTAAAGTGTTTTTAACTTTATAATATAAAGATATAAACTTATGAAAATCATTATATATCTTATCTTTATAAAAACACAAGACATACGAATAAATAGGCACGTTTCCGCGTTACGCGATTAATTTTCTAATTAACCTTTTATAAATGTGTAAACACATAAACATTACCCAATACTCACATAATCAATTAGATTCACATCAAACTAACATTATCCATTATTATTAGGTCACCAACGTTAAACGACAACTAGTGTGTGCTCACGACACGTGTATACAAGACTTAACGGAACTATGGAGTTTGGTAACGGAAATTTACCGGATGTCACATGTTGGGATGTACTTTCCAAAAGGGAAACTTTATTTGCCTAAAGTCTGAAAAATGATAGCTTGAACATGTTTGGGATGTTAGAACATGTTCGTATGATCATGATAGATTCTAATGTGATAGAACATGGTAATTTGGTTGTATGTGATGCCGGGGTAATCATGAATGATATTTAGACATTTATGATCATGTATGATTTGGATGTTGATTAGTAGTAGGACATCATGTTTGGGATTGGTGATTGATTGTTGTGATGCAATGCATATGGTTAATGATTATGGTTATGATCATCATACACGCGTGCGAATCTGAGGCCCCTACTTAGTAGGATTAGCAGGGTTTAGGATGTGAAGTCGTGAGTGGCTTCACATCGCATGTAGTGAGTGGTTTGATCTTTGTGTGACATGTTAGTTGTGTTATAACTAGTGAATATGTTAATGTTCTAGAGTCGCATGACTTGTATGATACTTGATTGTATGATGATCTAAGTGTTACACCTGGATGATATAGCATACATATGGTCTATTTGAATTTTAACTATGTATGATATATCTGTATGATTACTTGAATGGTTTACAACACATAAAGTCACCAACGGGTCAAACGGGTCAACTAGGTGAAACATCTCTGTTTTGTTTGAAATCTTGAGTCCTTGGTTGTAGTGTACTTAGGGTTTCACATGTTCTTTGATTACACGTACTCATGCACTTATATGATCTAGGTAACCTCTGAAGGTTGTCTATCTATTCTGTTTGACAAGTCAAACTCTGTGTATCTAAACGCATATCAGGTGAGTTCATGCCCCACTTTTAATTTACTCTCTTTGGGGGAGATAGCATACTAGTAAATCACGAACGCTTTATCTATTTAAGTTGTGTAAAATATTATATAGTGTTGATATCATGGAAAGTCCTCACACTTTCGAATTATTAATATTGATTAGCGGGGAAATTTGGGTAGTACTACTTGGTCTGACGAGCCCCACCTGTGTGACTCGAGGTCAACCGGTGCAAGTTGTCCTAATGAACATTGTCACGACCTGTTAAGTCGTGGCAGGAGGCAACAACGTAAGACAGTCAGCTTCAATTGCGAAATCACTATGAAATAATATTTATTGTTAATGGACTAGCTATTGTTACAATACGCTACTTGTACATCTCTATTATTAAACTGTTTATATTTGAATATCTCTTGAACTCACCAACCATTGTGTTGAACTTTTTAGTATGCTATTCTCAGGTCCTTAGCTTGCTTGCCATAGGAGCACTGCATGGTCCACTGCATTCTATGACACGGTCTTCAAGAGAATTTTACAATTTTAATAGTTATTGATTTCTCTTTTGGGATTTGCACGTGTTTTGGCACAAATATACTTTTATTACTTTGGATTATTTTCAAAACGCTTCCGCACTCTTTAATTTATTGACTTTGGATTAATTTCACTTAAATTATGGCATATAGAGTCGTTCTGAGTAACTATTGACTGTGATCCTGTTTGTTCACACGCCTCGCGGTAAAACTCCGCAAGTGGATTTTGAGGGTGTGACAGATTGGTATCAGAGCCATTGGTTATAGGGAACTAGGTTGCATACACACTAGACTATAACCGCACACAGTTAATTAGTTACCTGTGCCTTATTCTCATCTACTGTATACTCATTGGCATACACGTCACACTCTCTGCAGCATGCCATCGTCTTCGAGAGCTCCGGGTAAACGACCTGAATCACCTACACGATCTGAATCCCCACCTCCGCACCTGTACCTGATGATGGATTCGATTGGCCCCGACTGGCTTATCCCCGAGAAGAGATTGACTGGGATCAACATTTGCATTGATGAAGCGTGACCCTCCGCGAGACTGGCGTTTCTATCCTAGATTTGTTGATCATATCATGTTTAGGGAGCGCGTACCTGTCCCGAGGCCCAGGACTAGGAACAACGCCGACCAACCAATGCCTTCACTCCCACGAACGGCGCAGTCCAACGAGCAACTGATTGCTGCACTAATGGTTGCACTGGATACCGAACAACATCGAGTAAGGCGGCTCATGGGTGATGTCTGTACACTACAGCAAGAGGTGTACAACCTGAGACATCAATTGGAGCAACTCGAGGAACAGCATAGGAAG